>CM056586.1:71152606-71300106 GCA_029721435.1 Gymnothorax reevesii
TTAAAAAATGAAAAGGCAAACACAACGTAACTAAATTCAAAATTCAGTTTTAACAGGATCACCTCATGAGTTCAGATGCAAAAAGGTCCAGACCAGGAATCAGGCGCGGAGACAGACTTGCAACACATCTGGCAATTTATTGGCAGCAGTATGGTAACGATGGGGACGGAACCCGGGGAGGATAGGCGGGGACAGAACCTCGATAAGGAGGGGAGACGGTTCATTACAGGTGTGATAGGCGATGCTTGGGCTGCCGTCACCCGTCAGGGTTTGGGGCTCGAGAGGAATTCAGTCCTGGACCTGGGTCAGCTTGTTCCTGACAAACCTGGTTAACAGAGCAGACTGACAAACTCTATGCAGTCAATTACTGCATCACCTCTGGAACCCACAGACATTACAACACGGCTCCTCAAACCTCGGTCCTCGAGGTCCCAGAACTGCTGGTTTTCTACCCTCCCTTTACCTGGGAGTCAGGTGAGATGACGATCTGGCCAATCAGCAGCATTAATTCTTCACTTAATTGCCAGGAAGGAAGGAAAACCAGGACTGTATTTGGATTTGAGGGGCGGATTTGGAGAGCCCTGCTTTACAATGTGCTGAGTTTCTTCCATCGTACGGCTCTGTGGGGGCTTCACAGCCGCTGCCTTCAGCTCCTGTTCTTGGGCCAGTTTGCTCCAGTTGTTCGCCTCTTGAGTAAAATGCTCACTCAAGGTCAACTTCATTCCACTTCTTTGCCTTTAAAAAGTTTTAGTTGCGTCCTCAGTTTGCTTCAGGTCATAGTCCACGCCAGCAAACGAAGAGAATGGGTTGGCTACCATGATGGTTATCATCTTGTAGTAAACGCTCTACTTATTCTGGCGAAGTCCTCTCTTGATTCTCATCTTTGGGATGCACACGCCCGCCTTCGTCAGGGTCTTAATCTGGCGAACTGCAGTGAAGCGTTTCCTCTGTCATCAGCCACAGCTGTTATCTGTGGTCCTCTGGGCCTTTCCGTGCTCCTGAGCTAACCTGTGCGTTCTTTCATTTTTAAAATTTACTAAATAGTGGATTTGGTTGCATCTGCTGCTCTTGCCGTCTCCCTGACGGTTTTCTTCTGATTTCTCAGCCGACTGACGGCTTGCTTCACTGGCGCTGACGGCCCTCTGGATCTCACTCAGAGAGAGAGCAGCGACAGTTTCCGCAGGCGAAAGCCGCATATGAAACTACTGCAGACTTTCATCTGCGTCGATGTGAATGACATAATGAGGGTAAAATACACACCCGGCCATGGAGCAGCTGATCTCATGTTCAATATTTAATTTCAGCTCCAATCAGCAGCACTGGGCAGCTAAAAGAACACGACCTTTATCGATGTCCCGATGGTTTGTCCCTGATTTAAGCTATGAGGCAACCTTTTTCCTTCAATAACCTTTTTCCTTCCTTCATTTTGTCGCCACTTGGATTGCAAAATGTGCAAAAACTGAGGGTTAAAGAGGGGGACCCCTTCACCGCACTGCCAGCGAAACCACACAGATCACTGCGATGACCAATCATTCTAAAGGATATTTTCTACAGAGCTTTGGTGAATTTATTCAGTTTCTAATGCTTGATGGAAATCGTGATCTCAGCACCCATTTGAAGTTTAATCCTGTCGTCTTTGTCTTTAATTCAGTTTTGGCTTTGATCTGAAACAAGGTTGACAAATATGCAAAAAATGGAGGAAATCAGGAGGGGTGGGATAATCATGAATGTACCTGATCCATTCAGCCTCCGAGGTTAAAATGACTGAGGAACATTTTCATGGAGATAAAGCTGTGGATGAATAACATTTTAGTTCACCAGAACTGCTTATTACTGACCTTAGCTTTTTACTTGAGTGTTGCTGTATGGAAACCCTCCGTCTTTGAATTTTGCTCTAGCCTGACCTGTCCATTTTTCGAGCGTAAGAATTAAGAATCAATCAATAATGAGTAATAGGCATCACTACAGGGTTGACACCATAGACAGTTTAAAAAAAAAAAATCAGGGTTGATTGTAACCGAGGATACCATGCCAACGGCCTCATGTCATTTGTGATTGGTTCAGAACGGTGTCAGGATACTAAAGCATTCGCGTTTCATGCATAAGGATTGGCACACAGAGCACTGGGGGTTACGCTATAGATCTGCATCACACGAAATGCTCGGCCACAGGACCACCCCACAATCCCCGATCCCAACAGCAACGTCACAATCCGCACGGACAAAGAAACACTTCATCAGATACTACATGAAACCAAAGCCAAGATGCACAAACTGATATGAAATGGCACTTGCATATTCCATCAGTGTAAAAATATGTCTGTACACTACAAAACAGTCACAGTAGCATTCCCACAACAGAGGACAAGGGTCACGTCACGACACGTCCGCCCTTGAGTGGAAAGTTAGCTGATGCAAAGAATGGCCAGTAATCCCAGCTACTCTAACCCATCTTCTCTTACAGTGAGCAGGCTCTGATTCTGAAATAGACGACACACCCCTTCTAGAAAACAAAGCCAGTAGTTTTTCTCTTTGTTGTTATTAACAGTAGTAGGATTTTACAGCTGAAATTCAGAGCACACGTGTGCAAACCGGCCCAACGCTGCTCACCCTGACTCTCGTACGGTGGATGTGGGCTTGAGGAATGCAGGGCACAGAGCAGGAACCCAAAAACTCCACCACGCCCCCCGTCTGAACACACAAACCTGCGGACAAATCTCCGCCATCGGTTACAAGAGCCAAGAACAGAGCACTCAATCCCAGCATGCACTGCACAGCCAACCACTAAAGGCTGCATTTCAGAGGAAAGAATCTCGGGGAGCCCCACGCGGTTCTGGGGGAGCTAGCTGGTGTTTTCCCCCGGGGCGCTGCGGCAGGGATTGGCCCCTTGTTTCTCTGTGTCCCCCATGGGTTTCCTTGCACCATTACTGGGGGGCGCCGTTATCTCCTGACTGCGCTGCCGCGCCCTGTTCAGCTGCTCCCACTTCGCCCTGTTTTTCTGAATCAGTTCAAGCATTGGCTGCAATTTTGGGTTCAGCTTCACCAGTGTCTGAGAGAGAGAGAGACAGAGAGAGAGAGGTAGGGAGGGAGAGGGGTAGGGGGAGACAGAGAGAGACAGAGAGAGACAGAGAGAGAGAGAGAGAGAGAGAGAGAGATCGGTCATCAGTATTCAAAATTGCCAGCAATCATTGGTCGTCTCCACAAGCAGAAACGTTTATGAATTCATTTTCAAAAGTAAAACATTTCAATAGGCAGATATCAATTGTTTAATATACAAAACCCAAAACCAGTGAAGTTGGCACGTTATGTAAATCATAGATAAAAACAGAATACAATGATTTGCAAATCCTTTTCAACTTATATTCAATTGAATACACTGCAAAGACAAGATGTTTAATGTTCAGACTGAAAAACTTTTTTTTTTTTTGCAAATAATCATGAACTTAGAATTTAAAGGCAGCAACACATTGCAAAAAAGTTGGCACAGGGGCCTTTTTACCACTATGTTACATCGCCTTTCCTTTTAACGACACTCAGTAAACGTTTGGGAACTGAGGAGACCCATTTTTGAAGCTTTTCAGGTGGAACTCTTTCCCATTCTTCCTTGATGTACAGCTTAAGTTGTTCAACAGTCCGGGGTCTCCGTTGTCGTATTTTACGCTTCATAATGCGCCACACATTTTCAATGGGAGACAGGTCTGGACTACAGGCAGGCCAGTCTAGTACCCGCACTCTTTTACGACGGAGCCATGCTGTTGTAATACGTGCAGAAGGTGGCTTGGCATTGTCTTGCTGAAATAAGCAGGGGCATCCATGAAAAAGACATTGCTTGGATGGCAACATATGTTGCTCCAAAACCAGTATGTACCTTTCAGCATTAATGGTGCCTCCACATATGTGTAAGTTGCCCATGCCTTGGGCACTAATACACCCCCATACCATAACAGATGCTGGCTTTTGAACTTTGCGCCTATAACAGTCCGGATGGTTCTTTTCCTCTTTGGTCCGGAGGACACGACGTCCACATTTTCTAAAAACAATTTGAAATGTGGACTCGTCAGACCATAGAACACTTTTCCACTTTGCATCAGTCAATCTTAGATGAGCTTGGGCCCAGCGAAGCCGGGGGCGTTTCTGGTTGCTGTTGATAAATGGCTTTCGCTTTGCATTGTAGAGTTTTAACTTGCACTTGCAGATGTAGCGACGAACTGCAGTTACTGACAGTGGTTTTCTGAAGTGTTCCTGAGCCCATGTGGTGATGTCCTATACACACTGATGTCGGTTTTTGATGCAGCACCGCCTGAGGGATCGAAGGTCACGGGCATTCAATGTTGGTTTTCGGCCTTGTCGCTTACGTGCAGTGATTTCTCCAGGTTCTCTGAACCTTTTGACGATATTACGGACCGTAGATGATGAAATCCCTAAATTTCTTGCAATAGCTCGTTGAGAAATGTTGTTTTTAAACTGTTCGACAATCATCTCACACATTTGTTCACTAAGTGGTGACCCTCACCCCATCCTTGTTTGTGAATGATTGAGCATTTCAGGGAAGCTGCTTTTATACCCAATCATGGCACCCACCTGTTCCCAATTAGCCCGTTCACCTGTGGGATGTTCCAAATAAGTGTTTGATGAGCATTCCTCAACTCTCTCAGTCTTTTTTGCCACTTGTGCCAGCTTTTTTGAAACATGTTGCAGGCATCAAATTCCAAATGAGCAAATATTTGCAAAAAATTACAAAATTTACCTGTTAGAACATTAAGTAACTTGTCTTTGCAGTGTATTCAATTGAATATAGTTTGAAAAGGATTTGCAAATCATTGTATTCTGTTTTTATCAACGATTTACACAACGTGCCAACTTCACTGGTTTCGGGTTTTGTAAGAAAATCAATGGGAATATATTTAAAATAACAAACTGACTTTGAACAATAATTGGAAAAAAAAAAACTGATTTTGGAGAAGAGACCCTAAATCATGACTGTTTTCAAACTCAACACCAGGATGTCCATGGGTGTAACACACTGCTCTCTGATGACAGAGGTTTGTTCAGCAGTGTGTGTGTCGACAGTCAGCTTGGTCACATGGGAATAAGCTAATGACATTTCAGAGATATCAATGCAGTTAGAGACAACAATATGCGAGCTGGAGCCTGATGTGTTACTGTCATTTCGTGCAACCCCCCCCCTTCGTGAGCTGCAATGAGTGCTTTGAATGGCTCAAACAGAAATGGCTCCAATAAAACATAATATTATGGGGGACTGCATTTTCACTGTGCTGAGTCATTTTTTTTTTCCATATTGTGTACTTATTAATATTTAGATAAAGCTTCATCGATACTAACGCGAGGATAAGGATCAACAAGCGAGCGATGGGTATAAAAGGGAGGCAGTTCACTCCCTCTGATGATGAAATCAAAATAACAACAGCTTTTCTGATTTTTATTCGGTATTATAAATGACTTCAAATATACTCACCACCATTAAAAACGCACAGGTGAGGTATGTACTGTATTTGCAGCAAATTGAAAAATCCATTGATTTTTATTGCTTTTCCAGTGAGGCACAAGAGGAAATAGAGAAAAGCGTGTGGTATTGTAATCCTGACGCACCACATGCACACGCCAAGCTCTTCAGTAATGACAAACACTGAGCTGTTCGTGATGTGTACAGTGACACTTGAGTTGTTCTTTTTGGTGCGGTCAATAGCCTACATGAAGCAAACAAAAAAAAAACTAAAAATGCAACTGCATCAAGGAAATGGAACGGCTTATGACACAGGAGAGAGAAAAAGAGCCTTTGGCCTGTTACGGGCAGATCTCAGCCGCCGAGAGGTGATGCGTCATTTGCACTGTCACCGGTCAACAATCAGCCAGCTGTCTGTCTGTGAATGGAACACAGGCACTGTCACTGACCGACCCTGCTTAGGGCAGCCACGAGTGACGATGGCAGCTCAAGAGCGCCACATCTGGTTACGGCCTGTACGTGACAGATTGCTGACAGCAACCAAAACTGATCATGAGAGGAGGGGTCCGAGACGATTGAGGGTGAGCGCAAGTACCGTTTGATGCCGTCCATGTGAGCAACACATGCGTGCACACGGGCCCTACGGAAAACCCAGTTTTGAAAGTTCAGGATGCATTAACTGGAACTGAATCAGGTGCAACACTGTCTGATTTATTTTTAGTGTGAGGTAATCGGTAACAGGATAGGATGAGGGGACACGCACAGCTAGAAGAAGTTATCAGTTGCACAGACACTTCAACGGACGTGAGAGAGATGCAACACAATTTCACCTCATCTCATGCCTGGATTGGTAAGCGCAGACAGTGTCTCTTACTTACCCCTGACAGTAATTAGCATGTAGACCGATGGATGCTTTTCAACGTGCTGACAATGTCTTGAGGCCGATCCTGTAAGTGGTTTTCAAACGCCATCTAATGAATGAGCCCCACAGTCTGCTGGACGGTTAGGGGAAAACACGGCTTTCGCAGAACATCCATTTTACTAGTCCTTACCCTCTTGAGTAGGAACCTCATTAACCATCCTCTCTGAACACTGCTCTGTTCGCCCGCTCACAGGAAGGCGTCAGCCAATCAGGAATGAGGAAAAACGTCCCTAGGGGCTCCCTGCTAAACCGTTCCTCTAGTTCTTCCAAACATGCTCTACGTTTCTTCTTTCTGTCTAATTCGGCTGAAGGCTTCGGTTGAGGAACAAAGGGCATATGTAATTACCTTCTGCGCTGCGCAGTTACTTAGCCTCTTCTGTAATGAGGCACAAGTCTTTTGAAATTGCACGCTTTTGTCTTTATCTCACACCGCAAGCTTTGCTTCCCCTTTGATAACACAATGAACACATACTGTACCAGTTATATGTAAAAACAGACCTGAGAGGCTGAGAGCAGTTTGCAGCAGCACATAAGCCTGTTCACTTTTCATTCCCAATTATTCTTGATTTTTCTTCGTTAAAAAATCGACAGCTGCGCTGTCTCCTCTGTTCAGGACGATATGGACCAGTGAAATGGATGTTCTTTGAGTCTTTTTTTTACAGTCCACCAGACTGTATGACACATTCACAGGAAGGTGGTTGAAAACCACAAACTTAATTGGCCTGCAGACATGGTCAACTAGATAAAATACTTCCACTGGTCTGTGTGCTAATTATTCCCCACGGCTCTCTCCTCCAGAAAACTGAGCACCAGGTGCTGTGATTCTCAAGCTATCGTGCTATATTCACCCGTGTAACTACAGCAGTTGCTCTTAAAACCTTTTCCAAAGCGACTAAGATTTTCTGGAGTCTCATCTGAGGACGGACTTTTCCAATACTAGCTGTGTCACTATAGACGGATACGACTGGTTCCCTCACCACTAACCATCACAAGTTCCTTTGTGAAACTGAATCTGGCAACAGATGCTGGTTGATTTCCATTCTGCCGGAGCAGAGTCCACGTTCCCAGCAGTGTGTCAAACATATATATACAACCCCAATTCCGAAATAGTTGGGACGAAGTGTAAATTGTGAATAAAATCTAAATGCAATGAATTTCAGAACAAATGAGCCAACATGCTATTTACAACAGAACATAGATAACATTTCAAATGTTGAAATTGACACATTTTACATTTTTATCCACAAAATGTGGTTATTTAAATTTTCTGGCTTTAACAGGTCTCAAAAACGTTGAGACACAGGCAAAAAAAAAAGGGCTGAAAAAGCAATAAATATATGAGAGAATCAGCTGAAAGTAATTAAGTTAACTGGCATCAGGTATGTAACATGATTGGCTATAAAAGGGATGTCTTAGAGAGGCTGAGTCTCTCAGAAGTAAAGATGGCCAGAGGCTCTCCAACCTGTGAAGGCTTGTGTAAAAAAAATTGTGGAATACTTTAAAAACAATGTTACTCAACGTCAAATTGCAAAGGCTTTGAAGGTCTCATCATCAACCAGAAGCGCCGCCATGTTCTGTTGGCCAAGGCTCATTTAAAATGGACTGTAGCAAAGTGGCAAAGTGTCCTGTGGTCAGATGAGTCCAAATTTGACATTCTTGTTGGAAATCATGGGCGTCGTGTCCTCCAGGCTAAAGAGGAGAAAGACCACCCCTCCTGTTATCAGCATTCAGTTCAAAAGCAGCATCTCTGATGGTATGGGGATGCATTAGTGCATATGGTGTGGGACACTTGCATGTTTTAAAAAGCACCATGAATGCTGAAAGGTATATAAAGGTTTTAGAGCAACATATGCTCACCTCCAGATGACATCTATTCCAGGGAAGGCCTTGTGTATTTCAGCAGGACAATGCAAAACCAAATTCTGCAGCTATTACAATAGCATGGCTTCGTAGTAGAAGAGTCCGTATGCTGAACTGGCCTGCCTGCAGTCCTGATCTTTCACCGACTGAGAACATTTGGCGCATAATTAAATGAAAAGTCCTTCAAAAGAGACCCAAAACTCTCCAGCAGCTGGAAGCCTGTATTAAACAAGAGTGGGATCAAATTCCAGTGGCTAAACTCAAGAAACTTGTCTCCTCAATGCCCAGATGCCTCCAGTCTGTGTTAAAAAGAAGAGGAGATGCTACACCATGGTAAACAGGCCCCTGTCCCAACTTTTTTGAGACCTGTAGCAGCCATCAAATTTGAAATGTGCTCATTTTGTGGATAAAATTGTAAAATTTCTCAGCTTCAACATTTGTTATGTTATCTCTGTTCCAGTGTGAATAAAATACTGGCTGGTGTGATTTGAAAGTCATTGTGTTTTGATTTTATTCACAATTTACACTTTGTCCCAACTATTTCGGAATTGGGATCGTAGACGTCATCGGGTTCACTCCAGCAAACACCACTCTTCTCCCTCAAATGTCATAACTCGGCCGACACAGATCAGTTTAAATGCATCCAGTCACACCACTGGCAACACAACAATATTCCAATTACAGGCGGGGGGACAGTGAAATGATCATCGATCCCCCTTAAAAAGACACAAGTTAACAATTTGGCAGGCTCTCAAAATGAATAACTTACTACTTACAAAGCAGTCAAAAGCTAGTGTAGCCAGTGGAATTTTTAATGAGTGTAGGAAAAGAAAAATGTCCCTTAATTCTCTTTTATGCAGGAACTGAACCAAGGATGATGAATGAGTACCAGAGGCCAGTTGTTGAGAGTCATTCTCACGGACAGCAGAGGGGGCGTGGTCTGTTTAACGCACCCACACTCTCCTACACATTTTAAAATCGTAAATTCACACACAACACTTTTGGAGGATAGACTCATACAAGAAAATAAATAGACTAATGTAATTAATAAAATATTATTGGTTGCAATACTGGAATAAAAATAATTTGAAAAAGAAAATAAATTGATTTCATCAAGTTTGGGTTCGTGAAGGAAATTCAGGAACGAATAGTCCGTTTCGGTCTTGGCAGACACAAGCAGATAACAGCAGGAATGTGGGCCCTAGCGAGTTACAATATTCCCAAAGCTGCAGACGACTTACTAACGCAACAGCAGGGAGAACATATTGAAAATCAAGAACTAGATAGACTATAGAGTTCATGGCCATTGCGCTTTTGGCAGCCAGCAATGGAAATTCACCAGCCCATCAATGGTCAATCTAACAGGAATGGTGCCGCAGCTTAGCGATGGCCCAAAGTTTACCTATATTCAGGGGGGTTAACCCTTAAAGCGCTGAATAAATTTTCAAGTAATTATCCTGAGCAGTTGAAAACCTATCATGTGGCAACTTGTTTAAAAGAGCTCCCTGGGAGGTCTTTTAAACAGGTTACCACGTGATAGGTTTTCAACAGCATCTGATTTTGATATCTTACATCATTGGGCAACTACAGTTGCCTATAGTGCTCTAAGGTTTTATAATGCTCACATCTAGCTACTTTTTACCTCCTTGAAGCTTGGAAGAACTCCGTCATATGGCAGTTGGCTGTCACCATTTCGCAGGGTTACACCTTTGAATCTATTGATGCCATTTACTCCAGAGATGTGCTTTTTGAGGGTGTAAAATTATGACCTTTGACCTTGGTACAGTGACCTTGAAACAAAAATGTTTTGCCCAGTTAATAAATTCTCAGCTTCTGCAAGTTCCTCGATTCATACATTCAAACTACTGGTGTCTGGCGCCAACCGACTTAGGGCCTGATTTACTAAGACCTTGAGCACATGCAAAATATTTTTGCCCATGCGAAACCAGAAACCTTGCCACTGATTGGTGCAAGGCAAGTACCCTGGCCAATCATGGGCAGTGTTATTGGTTTTGCACAGGCAAAAAGATTTTGCATGTGCTGAAGGGTTTGTCTGATGGGGGTGCGATGAGGCAGGCAGCACGTCCGCACACTGCCCTGCACTGGGAGTGAGGAGGGTGTGGGGGTGGGTGAGCTGAGGAGATGTGTCCTCAGAGCTCATGTTCTTACCTCATACAAAGGAGCGCAGATCCCATCAATCCACTCCAGCTGCAGACCAGGAAGCTCGTCTTTCCGATTTCGATCAAAAATCGCCTGGAACATAAACACAAACAAGCATTTCATCACTCCTGCGGACCGCACACAGCACGCCTCCAAATCTCCTGGAGCACATTGCAAAATATGTAGAGGGCTCCAAAATTATTGGCACCGCAGACTATAAGCGCATTTCATAGATTATAATAAATACAACCCGGTTTCTGAGAAAGTTGAGATGTCACGTACAATATAAATAAAGACAGAATGTAATGATTTGCAAATTGTGTAAACACTATTTAATTGAAAATGCTACTAAGACAATATTTCAGATGTTGAAACCGAGAAGTGTTATTGTTTTTCGAAAAATATACGTTAATTTTGAATTGAACGCCATCAATAGGTTTGAAAAATGTTGAGACGGGGCAACAAAAGACTGGAAAAGTTGTATGATGCTAAAAAATACACCTGGTTTTAAATTTAACAGGTAATTTGGTTAATAGCAACAGTAACATGAATGCGTACATGATTTCATCGCCGTTAGATCACATATGGAGAGAAATCGTGTCTTCAGTTGCCAATTATAATAATTGGAAAACGCGTCAATAAAGGAAAATGATTGAGAACTAGCCAGGACTAATTGTTGTCATAAAGGGACATGTCTGTGATCCCCCAATTCCTGTTCTAGCTCTAGCACAATCTGTTCGTTTACATCCACCGTTAAGTTGAACTACGGTTATAGCTCGATTAGGCCATTTAATTGCACTACTGTTCTCGTCTCAGTATGCATGCACGGAAGAGAATTGGTGTTTTGACCGAAGAATGTCTCCACTATGATAGGTGATGATATGCCCCCTTTCAGCTTGTTTGTGTTGGGCCTTTTTCTGGTTGACCCATTACGTCACAGACCAAAGAATCGACAGACACTTTAGCAGGTGGCTAACTGGTAGTATGTCAAGAGCCAAGAACAGGGGCAACGTTACGGCTGTGTACATTTCATGCGTGCTATACGCTGGTTTTTGTACAGGTCAGATGAACACTATCCCTGATGCTTATGATATTAGTGGAAGGCGGGTGGCAGCGCTGTATGCTCCTGAACTGCCCCTACAGCGCAACCTGTGCTACCCTCCACTTTGTGCCCTCTCTGCTACCCGTCGGTGCATTTCCGAAAAGCGTAGTTGCTAACTAAGTTAGCAACCTACATAGTTTGTCCACTCACAGTCTGTGGTTTCAACTATGTAAGTCAGCATCTGTGCTTTCCGTGAACGCACCCCGGGCTTCCCTTGCAAGTCGGATGTGGGTCAGGACTAAGTAAGTGAAGGCTAGAGGGAGAGAGTAGATTTGAGTTTTCCTATAGCGAGTGGAAGGAAAATTTTCAGATGACGCATAAGTCATTCTAGAACCTATGCAGATTGATGGAAGAAGTCATAAGCCCCCAAGACGCGACTGTTTGAGCACCAGAACCACTGCAGATGAGGATTTGCTACTGTTCTGTACAAACTTACTGGTTGAGCAGCACGGAGCTGCTGCTAATTAGTTTAGTATTTTCAAGTCCACAAGACTTTCCAGTGAAAACCCTGAGCGGTGCACTGCGGAGCATGCTCAGTGCGCACAGTCCAGTTCGGTTCCATTCAAGTGTATACACGGAGGAATCTGGGCGTGTTAGTCCGACTATGAGAAGTTCGATTTAGTTCGATTCCAGTTGGACTAACATTGTCACGTGTTTTAAAAGTCGGTTTTTGGTCATATGAATGCAATTAATCGATTTTCTCTCGCACCATGCGAACAAACTCATTGTCATGACATGTGACATTACAGCACTCCTGCGCAGTTACTGCAGGTGTTCCACACAGATCACACCCATGAAAAATTACCACAAAATCCTACAGTAAAAATATAATGGTTTTCTATGGTAACGACGGTATTTTTGCAGAATTACTACAGATATACTATAGTAACTCTGTAGTTTACTATACTGATGCTAAAGTAAATCACAAAAGTCACACTCTACTATAGTAAACTATAGCAATGATATTCAATTATTATAGTATATTTGCAAAAAATTATAGTTTACTGTAGTAAAGCGTAGTTTACAATAGTTTACATCAATTTTACTGTAGAAAACTATAGTTAACTATAGTAAATTGTTATAAGGGCTGCGCCCTGTTTTGTTTCTCGAAGCACTGGGTGGGAAGGGGAGGTGGGAGGTGGGGTACAGCGTTTGCCTTACAGGACAAACCAGTAATTACATTTCTCTCATGTCTCATTATTTCTTTGACTCTTACACTGGAGACTCGTGACTCTTCAGGAGGGGCGCGCTTCAGAGAGAGTCACGAGGCTATGGGTTTGGATCAGGCATGTATAATTCATACTGCTCATGTGCTGGCTGGTAATGAGTTTGAAATGCAGCTTTAGAAACCTGAGAAATCCACAGTAATGCGGCGGTAAACAATCTGTCCTGGACAATGTGCCTTTTTCTCTGAGCTCTGAGCACTGTTTGATCTTCAAAGCAACAGCTGGGACGGTAACCACAGTTTTCTGTGCTGTTTCCTTACTTTGATTACGCAGCTACAAAGGGGTGGAAAATGCATCTCGAATGAGAGCAAATATCATACTGATTAAAGACCGAATTCACCGGTAGGTAGTTTAATCGCCTCATTATTGGGTTACGCTATGCGAATCGCCGAAGGATCAGGCGCAAAATGAGATAAAAGGAAATAATACTGAGCTGCTGTTATCTGGAGCCTGAAGGAAAGACCTTCAAAGGCAGTCAAAGTAATCTCAGTGTATTGGTCTCAGGCGCTACACTCGCAAAAGGGGAAGTTAGTGTTTTGTTGTGGGTTAATTTAATAGACTTAAGCAAAGGGAGAGAGAATTGTGTCGGTAACCGGTCAGTGCTTTACTCGCCGCCTGGTTCTGCAGTAGCACCAGGCTGTGCCGACACAAGGGGCGGCGAGGTACACGCTGTCACTATCCGCAGCTTCTCACGAATCACCAGAAAGCCAGTGAAGATGAGCTACACTCGTGAAAACTGTCAATTCTGTGTTGGCACTGAAATAAATGCTGGTAACTCATAACTGCGAGTGACTAAGTCTGTGACTAAGTGGAAGACGGCGGAGTGACGGCGCTTTAGCACAAGTGATGGAGGTGTGTGCGGGAGTAAACGAAAAAGAAAGTAGTTCGCTTGTAACAGAGGACCATCCTCTGAATATAGTATAGGCCTGTGAGGATGGTCATCTTGGCCCGTAAGTCATTCCTGCATTATTTATTTATTTATTTATTTATTAACCTTTATTTAACCAGGTAATTTGCGCATTGAGATCTCTTTCATTAGGGAGACCTGCACAAGAAAGGCAGCGACACAAATCGAAAACAGTAAACGCGCATCCAAAGACGCCGGAGCGCATGGCAGTCTTGCGCTCAGTCAATGACAAAAGTAACATCAGTTACTTCTTCTGCATTTCTTAGCAGGTGCATCACAACGCTGTCCTGAGGATCTCACCCGCAACAGGTCAGTGCAGCTTGTGAAAATTAGAGCAGACATCAAGAACAGGCGTAAATACTTTCCCTCCGCCGGCAGGGGTCAAAGGTACCAGGCTGTCATTCGGGTAGCTACTGCACAAAACGCCAACAGAGGTGCATCTTTGAACACAGCCAATGGCATTTCAAGAGAGCGCGCAGATTGCCCAAGCGAAGTCATGGAGATCACAGGCCTATTCCTCCTATAGACTCATAGGAACATGCAAGGGTATCAGCCACCTAATGCGCCACTATAGGCTGAGAAAGAGATCTTCTCTGTACGCTCTGCTGAAGTAGACGAACAGATGATTGGCTTTCAGCCGAGCTGCTCCGCCGTTAATGTAACACCACAGACCTCAGACCAGAGACAAATCTGGCCGGCTGCGCTCTTGCTTTGTTGGCACGGCGACTGATACGAAAGGCTGATTCATAAACTGTGGTGTTAACACTTTTGGGAGAAATGATGAGTTTGACAGGTGGCTCAGTTCTGGCCCTCCGCTACAAAAGAAGGAATGACTGATCGTGTTTGTAACTCAGGAGAAACGCCGTCTGGATAGATTATCGCTGAACCCTTACAGCCCTAAATGCAGCTATTGTTGCTCAATGGTGTAAGATATCAAAATCAAAGCTGTTGAAAACCTATCATGAAGCGACTTGTTTAAAAGAGCTCCCGCAGGGGAGCTTTCAAAGATTGTGGAACGCTGTTTGTGTTTTGGCTGAGGCGAAAAAACACCTGATGCAGCCAGAGGTGAGCGGAGACATTTTCCTGAGGAGGTCATTTCAACCACTATTATAATTCTTTATTTAAACTTAAACATTTTACTTTGAGGCTGAAAAAGACAAAAATATTGCCAATAAGGATGACATAATTCAACACGTCAAGATTTTTTTTAACAGGCCAGGACGATATAAACAAATTCAACACAAATATTTTTCTCTTGAGATTAAAAAACAGATCTTAAGGTGCACGATGAGACAAAAAAAAAAAAACACCTTCATCCGGACTTCCTTACAGGAAGAGAGCATTTTTTGAAGACAATAATTGTTGTGTTTGACCAGGTTTGCTGAGAGAAGTAGAGTAGGAGAGAGAGAGGATGATTTTGGGAGTCCAAAAAGCACAACTCACGGAGGGAGTGAGCTTCAGCTCCGAGCGCTCCCTGTCCCCCTGCTCGAAGAACTCACTGGTCACCAGCTCCGCCACCTGGCACATGGAGAGTGATTGTAAGGATTATTCGCCCCATTCCCACATGGAAAAAGATAACTCCATGTCTGGCTTACCTTTCTGGATATTTCCCAGGGTTTGGTAACAGCTCCAAGATCACATGCCGTCATCAACATTGACCTGCAGCACGAGGACATGAGGCGAAAGTGCTTTTGATTAATTACCATGATGCAGCTACGTGCAAAGCCCTGAGTTTGATCATTTCCATAAAAACATTCCAAAACGTAGCTGGTGTCACTGGGCTGGACAGACAGGTGATACTGCAGACGGGCTACAATTAGGGGGTATTTCACATGGCATCATGACTGTGATGGTTGGATTTCTAGATCAAGTAAAACCTGGAACAGATCTTTTTACCAAAGTCCACAATCCAGATTTTGGGGTGTTCCAAGTTGTACATTAACCCTTAAATGCCCAACTATAGTAATAGTTGAAAGAAAAACCTTTGAATTCTGTTAATATGTCCTGGGGAGGGGCGAGTAACAACCCAATAGCAATTTTTAATTTTTGGTGACCTTTTACCTCATTTTAGTTTGGTGACATATCACAATGGGCATTTCGGGGACCTTACTGCTAAAATGACTTGAATGATAAAAAAGTTGACATAAGGCTGGAGTATTAGGCATAGCTTATTTTTCATTAGCTCACCCGTTTGTTTACTTTATCTTGTGATGAAAGGTGCTGATCTATCGTGTGGAGGCGGCCATATTAGAAAGGTTAGCTGGTGCAGCCAGTGTAGTGCCAGTTCCACTTTTATGCAGAAGATGGCAGCACTGATGGTCTAAATATGTCACTATGGGCATTAGGTTGCAAAATTGATGTGGGGTCAGTGGTTTAGACAACCCCCAAAATCGTGTGACAAATTTGTCACAGGGGGCATTTAAGGGTTAAGATTTTACTTCAGCTGACTCCTTAATCCTGCTTCATGTACCAGGACTCAAGTGATGTCATGTAAAACATGTTGTTACTTTAGGACTCAGGTGATGTCATGTAAAACATGTTGTTACTTTAAGACTCAGGTGATGTCATGTAGAACATGTCATTACTTTAGGACTCAGGTGATGTCATGTAGAACATGTTGTTACTTTAAGACTCAGGTGATGTCATGTAGAACATGTCGTTACTTTAGGACTCGGGTGATGTCATGTAGAACATGTCATTACTTTAGGACGCAGGTGATGTCATTTAGAAAATGCCATTACTTTAGGACTCAGGTGATGTCGTGTGGAACATGTTGTTACTTTAGGACTCAGGTGATGTCGTGTGGAACATGTCATTACTTTAGGACTCAGGTGATGTCATGTAGAACATGTTGTTACTTTAGGACTCAGGTGATGTCATGTAGAGCATGTCGTTTTTTTAGGTGGACTGGAGTTTACCTGCACATGATTCTGTGGGTCATCACATTCCAGTTATACTCTCCTTTGCTCACCAGCTCAAAGAAAGCCTTCCGGTTCCTACCACAGAAAGAAATGTATTACTTGTTCTTTTCGGATGCAGGGACACACAATATCCACCAGAGTGCAGTGCACATCCTGAAATTTCAATCCTCATTTGAGACCCCGAGAGAAAGAGAAGTACCAGGCTACTGGTGATTTTACTTGCTTGGCTGAATAATTTATACCAGACCTCTCCAGCATTATGTTCACAGTCCAGTCATTAAAGCTGCACAGCACATGTCCCCATTATAATAAATCATTAGCACTCTAATAACATATTTTTTCTCAGCATACTCCACTGTTCAGAATGTGGGGAGAGTATAAGAGAACCTTCCCAGCACGGTCTGTGTGAACATTACCGCAGTGACAGACTCCTCAGGTCAGTGATGGTGGACACCAGATGATATGTGTGTATGACGTGCATATGATCCAGAATAGTAATAATATTTATGAAGTATATCCAGTGCAGAAATAGTAAGAGTGTGCTATAAGTATATGGTCGTTGAACTGAATGTTCCTTATGAAAAACTAGTATAGTCCCAAGGTACAGTTTTCCCGTAGTAAATGGATGGTATTTTTGCCACCATAGTGTATTATTACTGTAGTGACTATAGTGTAGTACTATAGTCAATAAAACTACAGCAATACAGTTGTGTGGATTATAGTAATATCATGGTACTGTTGACTGTGGTAATACTATAGTTATAATGTAATGGCTATAGCACTACTCTTGTTATACTATGCAAATTATGGTAATACTATAGTTATGCCATTAATACTATATTATTCCTCAGAAATAACTACAGAATATTTTCATAAGGGATCATATACAGTACATATGATATGTCCATCGCAGTCTGAGCAGTGATGTCTGAATATCAGGGGCTATTTGCACGAAGTACGTACTCGAAGTAGAGGGTGAGGTCAGTGGCCAGTATGGACTGTTTCAGTAACTGCATGAGGTCACTGTACTCGCTGGACGAGAGGTTCGAGAAGATGTTGTGACCCTGTAGGGAAGAAAACGAACCACAACTCGATGCTCCAGCAAACAGTTGCTTTTCAATCTGGGTCAGATTGAAGTCTGAGCCCGCCCGCGCATCATGACTGCATCATCCTCTGAGGGGCAAGAGCGCTCCCTCTCAGAACGGCGTGAGTGGATCAGTGAGCGCGATGTCAGCTCTGATGATAGTCATGAGTGAAGCAGAGAGAGCGAGGAGATTCCTCGGGAAGATTAAACTCCTCTGATTAAACGCACAGCCGCAGCGAGGGCCTGAAGCAGCACTTCACAGAGAGCCACACAGGCCCGTGATACACGCCAAACCTTCAATAATTCAGCGAGCGCCAGGAAATGTGTTATAATACTGCCCTACATAGCACAGCAGCGATCGGGGAGGTAAACCGCGCCATGAGGGGTCCCTCGGGAAGCTGAGCGATGGTGTGAGTGAGGGAATCAGAGCGATCTGACAGCCGGCATCTGCTGTGCACTGGCTTGAAAAACCCAGGGTTGGAATATGAAGGTCCCCTCCCAAGAAGTTTGTTGCAATTGCCAGGATTTGCTAATTAGCGCAATTTGTCAGTCGGAAGGTTGAGCCGCATTTGTGGGAAAACACGACTGGGTTCACGAGCTGAAGACACTCGTGGCAGGACCTCGACTTTCAGACCCTCGAAGTCCCCACCTCTTGCTCTGAGAGAGAAACCTCCCTACAGCCTCCCTGTGAATATAAGATACATTACCATAGCACAGCATCGACAGAGCTCCCTGAACCTCGGGGGGGGGGGGGTGCGGTGAGAGGTGAGGGGGCCAGCGTAAGTTACTAAAGAAAGTGACGGAGGATGGAAGGGAGAGGAAGACGAGAGGGAGCGGGGGTGGGGGGGGGTACAATAGTTTCGCTGCTTTGGCTTTTCGCTACTGAACAACGGCACTTTCGCTACGATGTCCAAGTCCGTTCGCTACTAAAGATGAATGCAAGTCAAGAACATAAATATTACTTAAGAATCAGTCGTTAAACTTTATATTAAAAAAAAACCATTCGGGCAGCAATAAAAAAAACCATTCACATTACGGCTGCAAATTTTTTTTTTTTTTTCTCCCTGAATACGGACAATCAAACAAAGATCGTATCACCAACAAACACTTTGTGTGATTTTAGTAGCGAACGGACGAGGGCATAGAAGCAAAAGTACCATGTGCAGCGGCGAAAGTGCAGTTGCGAAAAGCCAAAGTAGCAAAACAACAGGCTACCGGAGCGAGAGGAAGAAAGATATTACTCAGTAGAGCTGTTAAAGTTAAGATTTAATTAATTGTTTACGTTGGTTGGTGGAGGCAATCAGTAAGCCCCGCTCGCACCCCCCCCCACACACACACACACACACACACCCACACACACACACACACGCACACACGAGAGAAATAACTCATCTATATGCTAATGCAGCCAGCTGTAATTCATTCTCCATATCATCAGATCCTATTATTGCACTCAAAGCAAACATTTGTCACCTTACAGCGTCGCTGCAGACAGCATAATGAGCTTAATGGAGCCTGGCACTCAAACCTCGTCCTACCAGAACCCTGCATTTTATTTAATTATCCATTTGCCTCCACTTGGTCCACAAATAAACACCTTATAAAGAATAACTGTACAGAAAAATACATTTGTTTCTTTTTCTGAAAAGTGCACTTGCCCCATCTATCACCAATCAATCCACAATCTAACCTGTTTGTTCCTGGTCAGTGTTACGGGGGGGTTGGTTGTATCCTTATATACAGCAGGTGAGATGTAATAACACACCCAACAGCCTGCCAGCCATCGCTCAGATTACGCACCAGTCCCTCACACACTCATAACGAGGGGCGATTCACAATTTAGAGTCCCCAGTTTCACTGGACTCCATGTCTTTAGAGATCAGACGGAACCAACAAGAATATGGCCAGAACACGCTTACCCCGCACCAAAGACCCGAGGCTGGCTTCAAGCCAATAACCCTGTAGCTGAGAGGTCACAGACCGCGACCCCTAGCCACCTACCTATCACTAAAAATAGGTAAAATTATGAGTACGCAGCTCTAGTGATGCACTCCACCAGAGTTTATAAACTTCACTGAAACAGAAAGTGGCTCCTATCTTGCAAAAAAAGTAAATCAATAAGGAAACTGAATCATTTTAAACAGAGCACATTCCATTTAACAGCCATAATTGAGAGTAGTACTGTAGGGGCAGCTCTGCTAGTGAAGTATTATTCCAAGAAGAGCAACTGAAGTCGAATACAACCATCAGGGGGCAGGAGATATACGGTATCTAAATAATTATATCCCCGAACGCCGAATGGCGTTTCGGGGATATTATGTTTTTGGTCCGACCACCGCCACCGCCGCCGTGCCGCCCTACGAGTTAACGCGATAACTTCAGTAATATTTCAATTAGAAACTTCATCTTTTGCATATAACTAAGTATCATAAAGAGGAAGAACTGATTCGATTTTGGACAATTTAAAATTTCTAGATTGGCCACCAGGGGCCAAAAACTGGAATCACTGTTTTTATCGTATCTCTGGAAATATTTGTCCGATTGACCTCAAATCAAGTGCAAATGAAAGGTCATGACCTGAGGATGTGTCCCACAATGACATTATACCTGTTTGATTCAAAATTTTGACACAAAGTGGAGCTTTGTCAAATAAAATTCACCATTTTTGCCATATCTTTGGAACCATTTGTCCAATTGACATGAAACTATGTGCAACTGCAAGGTCATGACCTCACAACGTGTCACATTATGACATCCTACCTGTATGGTTTAATACTTTGCCACCAGGTGGTGCTTTGTGATGGAAAATTACCATTTTGGCCATATCTTCAGAACCATTTGTCCGACTGACCTGAAATTAAGTTCAAACGAAAGTCTATTCAGGGTCTATTCAAGGATTGGGGAATTGGAGGATTGGGGGCATTCGGGTATATACCCCAAGCCGTCACCTCCGACGGCATAAACCTAATTTTGAGCAGGTGACCACAGCAGAGAGAAACTGCACGGCTGTGGTGAAGTGGTCAAACAAGAGATTTGTAAAGGCTCTTGGTTCCCACCATCTAACATGGGCTCTTAATCAAAACTGTGCTATTCGTAGCAACAGCATCAGATTCCTTAGGTTTATAAAATATTTTAGACTCCTTACTGATACAATATATATATTTTTCATTCGCGTACTTGTTTGCATAACATTGTGCAGCTCATATTTTTGTCCCAGTTTGTGGAGCAACCCAGGGTTCCATCATTTTATTCTATTCTGCATTTGCTTGTTGTGGTGTATTTCACATTTTGGAGAAAAAGCTTCTCTTGACCGGAGTTGTGGTCAGTGAATAGTACCTCGCTCTGCAGGATCATCACAGCGTGGTTGAAGTGGTGGTGCTCGAGGGTGGCTGAAGTCCCATACAGCAGAGACAGAGCCGAGCCCGTTCTGGAAGAGTCAGAGAGAGAGAACAAACTCCCCATATTCTCACCTCATCAACCTGACCGAAAACCAATGGCCGTCCATCGGCAGTAACATAGGCCTTCAGAAACCTCACCTTTCAATGCTTGGGTAACCTAAACCTCTCGCAGTTTACTTTTCCCAATTACCAACAGTTGCTCACAATAATTGGTAGAACCGACGACAGTGTAATTTACAACCCCTATTCCGAAATCGCTAGTGTAAATTGTGAAAAAAGTCAAAATGCAATGACTTTCAGATCACATGAGCCAATATATTATTTGCAATAGCACATAGATAACATTTCAAATATTGAAACTGAGACATTTTACATTTTCATCCACAAAGTGAGCTCATTTAAAATTTTCTGGCTGCAACAGGTCTCAGTAAAGTTGGAAACAGGCAAAAAAAGGGCTGAAAAAGCAATTAATATATAAGAGAATCAGCTGAAAGAACATTTAGCAAGTAATTAAGTTAACGGGCATCAGGTGTGTAACATGATTCGAAATAAATGTCAGGGTTTTTCCCCCGCCGGCTGAAGACACGAAGCCGGCGGGCACTGGGACCATGTGCACAAAAAGAGATGAAGGGACCCACACGCACAGGCTGAGTAAAAATATTGTTATGGCCCCAATTAGCTACGACACACAAGACAGCAAGAAAATTTTAAAACTAAAACAGATTTAATTCAACAAAGACCAACACTAACCTACAATTTATACTGCTGACCAAGATTGATAATATACAAGAAAAAAAATATTTACAGTCCCTTTGGTTGGGTTGCTTGGTGATGTCCTGGGTGAGGAAAATGCTCCAACAGAGGCAAAAATCCACAAAAAGCTTCACAGGTCTTGAAAAGAGTGACAGGTCTGGTCACATGTATCCTTCTCCTTGCAATTTCTCCTACTACTTTACTCTCTCAATTTCCCCCCTTATATACTCTTTTGCAGCCCCCTCCCACATTTAGACTTTTTTTTTCTGGGACATCCCCTCTCAGACATGCCCAGGACATGCCCAAACCTAGCTCCAGTCTGGGCTTAACAAAAAAAAAGTCAATACTGCCATCTAGCGGCATTTTTTTCACATTACAATATAAAAATCTTTTCTTTAAAAGATAAAAGCAAACAGGCGAGGAGCAGCGGCAAAAACATCAGGGCTCAGGACACAGAATGCAGCTGCAGTGCTTAAATACCCTTCATTGCACCTCCACCTCAACGAGCAGCAGGTGTGGCTCGTTGAAGTGGAGGTGCAGACAGCAGGAGGGAGAGGGACTGCAGGGCAGAACCATCACAATAAAAGGGACGTCTTAGAAAGGCTGAGTTTCTCAGAAGTAAAGATGGCCAGAGGCTCTCCAACCTGTGAAGGCTTGGGTAAACAAATTGTGGAATACTTTAAAAACAATGTTCCTCAACGTCAAATTGCAAAGGCTTTGAAGGTCTCATCGTGGACAGTGCATAACATCATCAAAAGATTCAGAGAAACTGGAAAAATCTCTGCGTAAGGAACAAGGCCGAAGACTCCCGTGATCTTCGGGCCCTCAGACGCCATTGCCTCTCTCACTGGCATAATTTGGTCATCGACATTACTAAATGGGCCCAGGAATACTTCAAGAAACCACTGTCTGTGAACACAGTCCGCCGCACCATCCACAGATGCCACCTAAAACTCTATCATGCAAAAAGGAAGCCATTGTTGAGCATGATCCAGAAGCACTGCCGTGGCAAAGTTTCCTGTGGTCAGACGAGTCCATATTTGACATTCTTGTTGGAAATCATGGGTGCCACGTCCTCTGGGCTAAAGAGGAGAAAGACCACCCCTCCTGTTATGAGAGTTCAGCTCAAAAGCCAGCATCTCTGAAGGTATGGGGATGCATTAGTGCATATGGTATGGGATACTTGCATGTTCCATGAATGCTGAAAGGTTTATAAAGGTTTTATAACAACATATGCTCCCCTCCAGATGACATCTATTCCCGGGAAAGCCTCGTGTATTTCAGCAGGACAATGCAAAACCACATACTGCAGGTATTAATACAGCATGGCTTTGTAGTAGAAGAGTCCGTGTGCTGAACTGGCCTGCCTGCAGTACTGATCTTTCACCGATTGAGAACATTAGGCGCATAATTAAACAAAAAGTCTGTCAAAAGAGACCCAAAACTCTCCAGCAGCTGGAAGCCAGTATTAACCAAGAGTGGGATCAAATTCCAATGGCTAAACTCAAGAAACTTGTCTCCTCAATACCCAGACACCTCCACTCTGAGTTAAAAAGAAGAGAGGATGCTACATCATGGTAAACAGGCCCCTATCCCAACTTTTTAAAGACCTGTAGCAGCCATCAAATTTGAAATGAGCTCATTTTGTGGATAAAATTGTAAAATTTCTCAGTTTCAACATTTGCTATGTTATCTCTGTTCCAGTGTGAATAAAATACTGGCTGGTGTGATTTGCAAGTCATTGTGTTTTGATTTTATTCACAATTTACACTTTGTCCCAAAAACTTCGGAATTGTGGTTGTATTTATGATAGCATTGTTTTACACTGCACCACAAAATTATAGGGCGTTTTCATCTGCACGTAAATGACTACGTAAATTATCAATGTCTTTATAATTTCAGCGCTCACGTAGCTGGTGAAACAGCACCGATGTGCGTAAATTAGTTTTCGAGGCTCAACAAGCAATAAGCCACGAGAATTCGTTGGATATTTTGAATGTAGTCACTGCTGAAGGGCGTTGTTAGGTGCGATGCACAGCTGAGCGATGGCGAAAATAAACGCTGCAAAGTCAGCGAAAGTTTCAAATTTTTTGCTTTTATATTGCCATATTGATTTATATAAATGCAGGCATTAGGCATTCATTTATTATCATTTCTTATTATGGATTATGGATTGGTCTTGATTGGTCTTGATCGTTCAGTTGATAAATTGTTTGCTTTTTAATTAGGTGAACTTGAATGAGAACAGCGAGTGGACAGTCAAGCAGTAAAGGGTGAGGTTACTGAAGCCCCTGTGACCGCACTCCGCTGCCAAAAAGCCATTTCACTCTAATAGACAGTCATTCGGATCAAGATCACTTACTTGGCCTGGAAGGCGTTGTTGGTTCCACGGTGGTCCAGGTCATGACAGATGCAGCCAACGATCAGGGCCAGAATCTCCACATCGGTCAGGGTCTCCTGGAACCCAGCAGTCTGGGAAACGCAGATGTTAATCAGACAGGAAGACAACCAATCAGTTAGATTTCCTCATCCATTTTTCTGGTATATATACAGTTCCTAGTCCGGCTCGATGTGATCGACTATTTCATTTTATTTGTGGCTTTTTTCTTTGAAGCTGCTGTTGAAACAAAACAACAATGACAGAATAGTACCATTGAAGTTAAAAGCTGACATGCTCATTGGTGTTATATGTTGTCATGAGAGGGAAAAGAGTCAAATTTTCTTCCTGTATTGATGAATTTTGCGATTTTGGTAGTTCATGGAAGGCCAAATGGAATGGGGTGAAGATAACAAAGGGTTTAGCCACATGCATATGCATTTGTCCTCCTTTTTAACTGAACCAACTCTGATGAACAGGCAAAAGTGACATACTCCATACGTATTAGCCACAATGGCATTTCACTCTGCACTCCAGTAGGCCGGGGAGTTAGTACAATCAGGTGAGAGGAGTATAATCAATCCATCAATGTTTGAATAAGAGCACGTTGTGGAGATTGGATCAATGAACACGCCCACAATCCACGTCACACCGCCCGAAGCCGTCGATTCCCCTCCCCCTATGGTCTCCCTCCACAGCGCATGATGGTGGGGATTCTGTTCAGCACCTCCAGCCACCACTATACGTCGAACAGCTCCCACCACTGGCAGCCAGGTGTGCAAGGAGGGCTCCCCCAGTGCATTCCGCACGAGGCCACGCACCTGAGCCTCATCTGTGGCTAACTAAGGCTCAGTATAAAGCTGGCAAGACCGCAGACGAGGACGGGTTGGCCGAGAACGCGTTTCGCAAATGTGTTACTAACCGCTGTACTTTCTCTGCTTTCTCTATCAGAGTCCGAAGGCGAAGAGATGGGGGATCCCAAGTTTACGCTCCCTCCAGAAAGCCTCGCGCTGGCCGCTATTCTACCACGTGACAGCGGCTAATTCCCCTGAGAGTCATAAGGCTCACAAAGCCTATTGTCTTTGGGTTTATTTCTGTAAATTAAATCACCGCCCAGTGGGCTGGATTCTCGCCAACCTGTGGCCCTGTTTACGCCTGCTTTTCTGGTGGTTCACTACAACATACCAATATTGAAAGCAAATCTACTGTTTTTACTTCCTGTTAAGACACCTCCCTCATCCATGTGCATCCCTCTTTTCATTCTTTTACACTAAGCACATTAAATATTTATGACAAAAGGAATCCAAGAAAAATGATCAATGGTAACAGATCCAAGGAAGAGGTGGCGTTGAAGCGCTCTGACAATGGCAAAACATTTTTGATATTTTGCTGTTGTTACTGTGCACCCCTGCACCTCGTTTAGTTTACTTATAGCATGCAGGCACAAGTGTTCTAATGATGACAGTTGTATGTATTTGAAAATACATTTTCAACTAAAATGAAACAGCATTTGTAAATATAAAGAAAGTGCACGGACCTCATTAAAACACAATGCCGGAAAATGCTGTTGTTATACACCGCCTACACAACACCACATTCGTCTCCACTATTGACTCATTATGATGGTTTGCTGAGGACAGGCTGTGCTCGCGCAGTACGGGACATTCCTCGAAGCTCAGGTGATGGGGTGAATCGTAGAGTTTGTGTAGAGCCCTGGTTGTTAGAGAATTTAATATTGAGATCCGAAGTAGAAAAAGAACTTTAACAGCAGGATCCGAATTTGAAATTCAGCACCATTTAGGGACCTGTAAAATGCACAAACCAGCATCAACTGTTGGACGACAAAGTCATTCCGGTACATTCCGGTATATTTACAATCCCTTGCAACTCCTTTTGGGTGCCCAGCCACAGTTCTAAAAAAAAAAAAATGGTGAAATGAATACGCTCATGCCTACACAAACCACTCTGTTGGACGCAACAGAGCTATGTTTTGGACGGACTTGTTGCGTGAAGAATTTTGAGCACAACTGCAGGTGTAGACTTATGTTAAACAAAGATGGGTGGAAATTTCTCATAGAGGAGCCACATGGCAGTTTAGTGTGGGAATGAGCGAACAGGCAGTGTCAGCGTGCCTGCTTGTTGGGGCTGTACTCACAGTCAGCATGGAGAACATGCACTGGCAGACGTTGAAGGCATGACGCCAGTTGTGATACTGAACCATGCGATAGTTCTTCCTCACGGTCAGCAACCACCTACACAGAGTCTGCACACAGAGGAGAGGAGCGAGACCGGAGAGAGAGAGAGGGAGAGAGGGAGAGAGAGAGAGAGAGGGAGAGAGAGGGAGGGTGAGAGAGAATCAGTCTGAGGGTAAAAGACAAAGACAGAGCCAGATAAAACTCTCTGTGCAGATAGATGTTCAGAGTTAATTCAACTCTCACAGAGTGCACTTGAGTCTACTCTTGCCAGAGTGGAAACAAATAGACTCTTTAGGAGTTGATTTAACTCTGAACGTTTTGCTTTGCGCTCACTGTGAGCCTCACCTCGTAGTCGATCTTGAATTTCTGCACCATGCCCAGCTCCATAAACATGCGCAGTGCAGCAGTTATCATCGCGTCCATATCGAGGGAGAAGTCGTCAAAGGACAGCTTATCGATGCCCAGCTCACAAACGAGTGGGATGTTTGCAGCCTGGGTGTGAAAATGGAGAGACTGAGCATCACATGATTGTTATTAGGCTGAAACTGATTTTTACCGATTCTCACGAACTATTATCACAGTCTTATCACCTCACAAGTGATAGTGAAATGCCCAATTTATCTTTAAAATACTCCTTTTGTATTATGCAGTGGTCACTCTGCTGTGTTCCCCCCTGATCTCTCTGACCCCTGACCCCTTCTCAAATGCCCAGGCAGTGGTGCCCCTCATAGTCTGGTCATCTGATCATACTGTCCTGCCATCAATAGAAATTAGGCGACAGTGCTGACCCCAAGTCAGCCCTAATTTCCAGCTCAATGCGATAGTTTGTGCAGTCAATACACATGATGACACGATGTAAACATAACGCGTTGCTGAATACCCCTCGGCCCGGACAAGATTTCCTGCCTCAACGTCACAGCGCTAAGGTCAAAGGTGAAATCTAGCAAAAAGATGACCTTGCACATCCATGTGTCACAGTGTGACACACTGTGTTTGGTATTTTTTGGTCCATGTGTTTGGTATTTTACCATACCAAATTTGGTGAAGCTGCGATAATTAGTTGCCAAGTACTGACCCAGACAAGATTTCCACGGTCAAGGTCACAGCGCTAAGGTCAAAGGTCAAATCCAACAAAAAACTTTACACACACTTTGCACATCTATGGGTCATAGTGAGTTACCATACCAAATTTGGTGAAGCTGTGAGAATTAGTTGCCGAGTACTGACCCGGAGAAAATTTCCAGGGTCAAGGTCAGAGAGCTGAGGTCAAAGGTCAAATCCAGCAAAAAACCTGACGTTGCACATGCATGGGTCATAGTGAGTAACCATACCGAATTTGGTGAAGTTGCGATGATTAGTTGCCGAGTACTGACCCGGGCAAGATTTCCGAGGTGAAGGTCAAAGCGCTAAGGTCAAAGGTGAAATCCAGCAAAAACCTGATGTTGCACATCTATGGGTCATAGTGAGTTACTATACCAAATTTGGTGAAGCTGTGAGGATTAATTGCCGAGTACTGAGCCGGACAATATTTCCAGGGTCATGGTCACAGCGGTAAGGTCAAAGGTCAAATCCAGCAAAAAACCTGACGATGCACATCTATTGGTCATAGTGAGTTTCCATACCAAATTTGTTGAAGCTGCAATCATTAGTTGCCGAGTACTGACCCAGACAAGGTTTCTAGGGTCAAGTTCACAGAGCTAAGGTCAAAGTTCAAATGCAGCAAAACACCTGACGTTGCATATCAATGGGTCATTGTGAGTTATCATACCAAATTTGGTGAAGCTGTGATCATTAGTTGCTGAGTACTGACCTGGACAATGTCACCCAGACAAGATTTCCAGGGTCAAGCTCACAGCGCTAAGGTCAAAGGTCAAATCAAGCAAAAAACCTTAGGTTGCACATCTATGGGTCATAGTCAGTTACCATACCAAATTTAGCGAAGCTCCGATCATTAGTTGCCGAGTACTGGCCCGGACAAAATCATGGACGGACGACGGACGGACACACAGGTGACGACAATACACCTCCGCCCAGGGTTGGCCGAGGGGTAAAAAAAAAACGTCTCACTGGACCAGGCAACATTTTTTCAATGCTCTATGGTCCAGCTCCGACGCTCACGTACCCATTGTGGGACTAAGGGCTAGAGTGGGCACTTTGACTGGTCTGCAGCTTCAAAGTGCTACAGGCTGCTGGCGGTAATGGACTGTGCGTTGTGACACATTCCTCATGTGAGTATCATTAACCCTTACAGCGCTAAATGCAGCAATTGTTACTCAATGATGTCAGATATCAAAATCAAAGCTTTTGAAAGCCTATAATGTGGCATCTTGTTTAAAAGAGCCCTGGCAGAAGAGCTCTTTTAAACAAGTTGCCAAGTTATGTCTTCAACAGCACAAAATAATAAAATTCATATATTTATTAAATTTATTTCAGCATTCTAAGGGTTAAAATTCTATACAGCATGTGCCACAGCAGCCTTTCTGTCAGTTTGAGTCAATACGTTAGCCTTCACTGGCCTTGTGCATTGATTAGCCAGGGGCGTTCAATACCCTGTTGTCAGTTTATGGTTTGTCCCTCAGGACAACTGTTGATAGGTACGCTGCACTGCTCACTGAGAGCGACTTGAAACCCTAGCTCCTCCGGAGATGCTCTCACGCTCTCATCTGGCCATAACAATTGGCCTTTGTGAAAGTCGCTCAGGCCCCATCTCGCCCACAGCCAACATGTTGACTACGAGAACTGACTGTTCGCTAGCTGTCTAAAGTCTGTCTGCTGACCTTGGCACGTGCCTTTATTATGCAATAATTAACATTATTATATCACGTTAGGATTTGTTTTCTCCTGATTGGTAGAGGTGTGCTCCGCCAGTCACTGTAAACGGTGATATTCGCCGCGCAAAAGTGCATGAGAAGCGAATATAACAATCCAACGACCTCGAACTAAACATCGGTTTGGCTTCCCCGAAGGAGCTCCTGACAGTGTCCGTATTTCGTGTTGCTTCGTTCCTGTGAGGAGCTTTACGTTACAGCTGTCATCCTTCTCTTATTTTATATTTTCAAGCAGGATCATATAATGAAGCAGATATTGACTTCAGTTGGTGAATCCAATGATTTATCCACCTTAGACAAGTGATATATGCTTCGGTGAATAACACATGTCCAAAGTGGATAAATCATTGATTCATCTCAACTAAAGTCAATAATTGTATATTATTTGCGTCACCTGTGAGTAGATTTAGTGTTGGGCTCATTGGTGTGTTCTGTTTATAGTCCGTGCATGAGCACCCCTGAATAAAGAAGTGATTAAAGATTATCATGCTGACCCCACCATATGGTCAAGTACGGGTACGGGTACGGGTTCCACAGTACGGGTGCGAATATGACTTTATTCTTCAAGTTCTTCATTATAAGTTGCTGTTTGTCATATTTCAGTCTCTGGTTGTGATGGTTCTGCCCTGCAGTCCCTCCCCCTCCTGCTGTCTTCGCCTCCACTTCAAGGAGCCGCACCTGTTACTGAGCCTCACCTGCTACTGAGCCGCACCTGCTGCTGAGCCGCACCTGCTGCTCGTTGAAGTGGAGGTGAAGTGTAGGGTATTTAAGGGCTGCAGTGCAGCTGCATTCTGGAGTTTTAGCCCCGTATGTGTTGCTGCTGCTCCCCTGTCTCTTTGTTATTTTTTAAAGTATATTTATTAAATATCTTTCTATTTGTTGTACCAGCCTGTGCGAGTGGGTGCCTTCATCAGCCTTTGGGTACATGGTCCCAGTGCCCGCCAGATTGCACGTTGCATCCAGTGGGACTAAACCATGTGTCACGGCCTCCCTGGGCAGAGATACTGCAAGCTTCATTTTACCGAGGTTTTTCGTTTTACACAGTGAGCGTTTGCTCGGAATCTGTCCAGGGTAGTAGATTTTCTGTATCCCCACGAACTCCCCAGGGTGGCGTGCAGTTAACGCACTCGGTTTGCTTGCATACAATAATAGAGAAAGGTTGACGTTACCTGGTTCATCGTCGAAACCCCCGGCGACGAACAGCCCAGTCTCTGTGCTGATACGGGGTGCAGACGTCCCTCAACAATCAGTTTGTTTTATTTTGTTTCCGTAAAAGATTCCCGTTCGGTTGGATGCGGTTAGTAGTTGGTTGGAGGTTGCCTCTCCCCACAGGGTACAGGTGAACGCCAGTGTCTGTAATATTCCGAGTCTTTTCCCAAGCTGCTGATCTCACTGCTGCCACTTGCCAACACACACGCCCCCCTTCAAACTGCCGCCTCAACACCGGATATCATCATCATCACAATCGCATCACGTAGTCACTGGATCAAACCATTCTCATTAAGCAACGTCAACCAGAATCGTAAGCAAGCAAACCAAAATATTCTAGGGGGATCCACAAAGTATAAAAATCTAATTAATAATAATAACTCATCAGGCCACCTAGCCCATCATTCTGGCACTCTTACTGGGTTATGCTTTCCTTGGAAATGACCTGTCTGTAAAACATGACACTGGTTTTCTACAATGGCCTGAGCTTAAGTAATGGCCAGAGTAAAATAATTATGTAAATCCACAGCAAATTTAAACATAAATTAATTTACAAGATTACACATTGCATCTCACTAGATTGCAGTAATGGTACTTGATAATTTGAGGAATTATACTGCTCAGTGACGGAAAGATGTTCCACAGTACATCGCCTTTCCTTCTACAAAGCTGGAAAAATAATTTATATATTTGATAACTTGAGTGATTCTTCTGTTGAGACCAGGAACATTAGTGTTGTTGATTTTTGCAACTAAATTGCAGTGAACTTTGTTAACATTAGGAATTCAGTAAATAATGCATAGAGTAATAAACCCTGCAGACATTTACAGCTAACAGAGGAAAATACAAGCAGCACTTCATGGCGTTACCAAATCACACAAAGCGCAGTGCAGTTCAGGCATGCGTCTGGAAATAAATGACGCAGATGGTTGAATGCTGTTGGTAGCAGACAACCAGCTAGAGCTACTTTTGTACATTAATGCATATTTTAGATGGTAGCAGGTCATCAGCCAGAGATGGGCTTGTGATGACGGCTGGCAGCTACCGACATCTAGCACCACTATCGACACCTAGCACCACTACCGACATCTAGCACCACTACCAACATCTAGCACCACTGCATGATGCACCAACTGGCCCTGAGATCAAGTACATTTAGCGAGCAGATTTAATGTCAGTGCCTGTCAAGACAAATACACCTCCATGTTTCAACAGAATACACTCTTTTCTCTGTTCCAAATACCACAGCTAAGAGGTAATATTCTTCATATAACTGTCAAAATAACTGACATTGAAAAAATACATATTCAACTCAAATGACATACTGAACATTAAGACCACCATCTTCATAGTCCTAGTACACGGTCTTAAGTACATTGTGTGGTCCATTTAGGGTCTGGTCAGACAAATTTTATCTAATTTCACATCAAATATTTGAAAGGCAACGTAGGAGCAAGGTTAAAAAAGGCTTTTGACTTAACGCAGGAGTGTCAAACCGGTTCATAACAGGACTGAGGGGCTGCAGGTTTTCACTCGAGCCGAGCAGATCACCTGATATAACTAATTAGCTGTGCGGGCTGAGATCAGTTGATTAAATTAGTTGTATCAGGTGCAAATGCAACTGTATATACAGTTGACCTGGTTCAGTTTTATGAAAGCCAAATTTCCAATCAAGTCTGCATACTATAGAACAGGGGTGTCAAACTGACCCGTAAACGGGCCAAGAGGCTGCAGGTCTTCAATCCTACTAAGCAGAAGCTCACCTGAAAGCACGGATTTAATCAACTGATCTAGGCCTGCACAACAGATTAGTTGTATCAGGTGCGCTTCTGCATTGTTAGAGTGAAAACCTGCAGCCTCTTGGCCCGTTTACGGGTCAGTTTGACACCCCTGCTATAGAATGTACTGAAATTGCTCCTGTTGCACTATTTAATCCAAGTCATTGCTAATGCCAAATTGACTGTAGCAAGTATACAATGTATAAGATATACATATCTCATTCCGCAGGAGATTGAATTAGCTGCACCTTCAACGCCCAGAGACATTTGCATCACCATTCTCACCAAAACTGTGAGGACGTGACTTTACAGCACAGCTCTTCCTATGAATAACTCATCTTTTCTTATAACTGTGAATAACTGTGAATCTTTCCAATCTGAAAATCCGCAGTGTTTACAGAATGAATCTTCTCCAATTTTTCCCACCACTCTCCCTGAGGATCCGAAAATATCTGAAAATTACACACCTCCTCTGAAGAACTTGCGAATTAAAGTCTATATATAGAAGCAATTCAAAGAAGGGTGATTAATTAATTGGATGATAACAGACAGAGGAATTAAGAGAAGTTAATGGTCCTCTTTTCATAAACTGCAATCATCATCACCATCAATAACTTCGCCCTTTCTTACTTAAATTTAGAAACACATGCCGAGCATCATTAACTAACAAAGCCTGGCGCAGATCTTTTAACCCTATAAAACCAAAGGACCTATATATGGGTCCATAAAATGCAGCTGCTGTATTCAAACCTGTGGAACCTATTTCAGATTCTGTCGGAGATCCCGAAGTTTCCAACAATCGCAAACATGTCCCGCTGCATTTCAGGGAAATGTGTATAAAATCATGTACAAGATCTAGATATTTCCCACTTGCTGTGATGGGTTTGAATATTTCTGTCAGCATAAATGTGATGTAGCTTCAGTGAAGCACTGCAACCAGTACAGATACACAATATGCATGTGACATTGCCCTGTATGAAAAAAAATGCTTTATCTGACTTTGAATCTTCTTCAGGGAATACTTAAAGGAAGAAATGGAGGTAAGGGGATAAAATATTCCTTCAAATAATCTGAATATGAAAGGAGAACACAGAGACTAGATTAATATTCTTCTCAAGTTTAATGACACTGGAGGCATTTGTTTAAAGAATTATTTTGACCTCAGTCTCATAGTTAGGGTCAGGGTTAGGTTAAGGCAGGGTTTGAAAGTGGGACTGCCGTACCTCTCTACATTGAAATGCATTGGAAAACTTCCGTACCCGTAGCAACTGCCTTCATTATTTGCTGAAAGTCCTGCTGATTCTTGCACAGATGGCCGAGCAGCAAGCGCTGCTATCAGTGGTGCCCTTGTACACTGTTTGAGTTTGAAGACACTAAGGCAGCTGACAAGCACTTTGCACAACCATCAGGTTTTCCCGGTGAAATAACATTAATTACGCAGTCCCTTCCTCTAACCTTAACCCTAACCATGATCCCTAATCCAAATCCTAATCCCTTTAAATCGATCGCCGTACCCATAAAACTGTCGTATCTCTGGACACTGTGACTAAGGAAACATAAGACATCCAAATTTGGCTGACTCTAAAGCTGCTTTCACACCGGATGCGAAACAAATTTTTTGCACGACAGATTACACGTCTTTGCATTGACTTCGAATGTAATCTGTCGTGCGAAAAATTCGGGACTGCTTTACAATTAAAACTGAGGGTACAGCAATACTAAAGACGTTATGAGCCATATAAAAGTTTATGTCTGTTCAACCATAGCAATCAATGGGCAGCATATTATCACTCTGTAATCTAGCAGCACAAACAAGCACTTCCTCGTTAAATTTTCCAGCGCATGTGCAGGAGTGGGCTCACAAGTCAATAAAAGATAAAGAAGATAAAAGAGGGTTTTAATCATTTTATTCAGGACTGGTCTGTCAGTTCGCACTTCCCCGCTGAGCTCCGCGGTTTTGCAGATCGCTGGAATCTCCCGCCTCATTCTGCGAGAGACTAACCCGGCGCAGAATCTCCATTAAACTGTTTTGACGTCTGTATCCTCTCATCATTCAGCAGCCTGAAAGTTAACCCTTAGAGCGCTAAACGTTTGAAAATTCAACCACAGAATTATTTAGGAATTAAATTTCAGAGTCCATTTCACTTGTTAAGCAAGTATTAACTTCAAATAAGTTTATATTTGCTTGACAAGTGAAAATATTTACTTATTTTAAGTAACTATTTGCTTGATAAGTGAAATGTACTTATTCCATTGGCAAGCTAGTCAAAATTACCTCAAATCAAGGACAAATTTTTTTGTCTTACTAAGAAAAATTGTGATAAAAATAGGTGTTTTCAATCTTAAAATAAGTAAATCCATCTCACCCAGTATTTTTATCTTTCATTTTTTGCAGTGATGGCAGTTTGGGCGACTCTTCATGCATGTGAATGGGGAGATGACACCAAAAGCTCAGCTAAACATTCATTGTAGCCCCCAGACGAATTTAGGGCAACTAGGGATTTGGCCCAGTCATGCTGCCACCGCCGTAGAGATTTCCTTGTGGACAGTCTCAAGGCCACAGATTTCAAGCTATTTCTTTGATATTCAGTATATGTAGCCTATATGGGCAGTGGTTTGGACACGGCACCCATCAATTTTGGTTGCCACGGTAACATATTCCACTAAATAACACCTGCCTAGTTAATGTGCTCATTTTCAGCCCTGCACACGTTATAGGAGCAATTTCCTCCTTCATCACAGCCTCAATAAGCATGTTATTGCATGGAAAGCATGGTGCTTTCTCATAGCTATATCAATAATGCATCAAAATCTTTAAGTATTAATATTACATTTCGTTTTAAACGCCTAGTTTAGGTTCTTTTAATCCAAATAGGAGCCTGCATTTTACACCAAGCTGAATATTTACACACTTTTGAATGCCAGTTGGAGCCTCATATTTTTGCTTGAACGGGACAGGCAGTCACTCCGGCTGGATGAGCTGATGAACAGTTGAGTAATTTTCCACCAATCAGTTCACTCCCCTAACAGGCGGCTCTGTAAAATGGCCGCATTCTCACTTTTAAAGAAAAGCTGCATTTCCATAGGCTTTTCGTAAGCTCTAATCAAAACCTGTAGCTTCAAACAACACATGAGGGACTCCTTCAGTGTATTTTGCTTGTTTCTTGACTCTGTTCCCTCTTTAACCGCACCATACCGGGTATCAGAGAGGGCTAAGCTACAAAAGCTTTATTCTTTGAACTTCAATGTTGCCAAAATGTTGAATGGTGGTCTCTGTAGCAACTACCCCACCAGGTTGCCTTATTTAAAGAGCACATGATTCTGCAGTGCTTGCTGTGGGTGTTGGCCTGCAGAAGATGCGATAGATTCCAGCCTGGAAGCTTCATCAACATGCAGCTGCCTCTGCTCCCTGCAAACTGCAGATCCTCTCTGGGAAACGTCATGTTATTAAAAATTCTACTGAGCTGCATATCTATTGATCTAGGTGTAATTTGATTGCTGAGATGGTCCCAAATAAATGAGGGTGGAATCAGAGCTTCAACAGTTGGCAAACGCTTTTGTCCAGGCTGTATTCATGTGAATACACAGAAAACATTCTACTTTTGTAGTATGTGGCGGCCATTTAACTTCCCAACTTGTGTTTCTTTCATTGTGACTGTGTATAGCTTTTGCCGTACCAGGAGTCAACAAAAGTTGTAGTTATTGGAAAAACCCTCAGGATCATTTCCAGCAAGGGAGACAAAACTAACCAGCTAAGAAAGGAAAGATGCCGTTCTGGGCACGTGCTGTAATAAGAGAGATTGTCTATGAAGTAGGATCACAGTATTTTGTGTTCCAACCATTTTGTCAATGGCAAAATAACTGTCGTTTTTCTTTTCAAAGATATACAAGCTTCAATTTGTCTAGCTTAAATTTGATGGAAGTGATTAATATTTCATAATTATCTTTGTGTTATCAGGGCAGTACAGTACTATGTCGGGTTACCACATGTCCTGATGAAACCAGGACAGTATCAATTCTAAGAGCCACGGTTCAAGTATGAATTTTACAATAAATAAACCATTTCAAGTAGCCTCATGACATTGATGTAATTCCTTCTTTTCTATCACAGTAGGCCTGTTCACTTATAGCCGTAGGCTGTATGGTCACCTCGCCTTTCTGCACAGAACATAACTTCTCTTTAAAGCTTGTAACAAGAACTTTTATCCATAACCTACAAGAAATAGCATAGACTGCCACCATCTGTTAGGACTCAGGACCCTGGTTCCACAGAGATATCGAGTGAGAATCATACCTAAGTATGGGGAGCTCCACGAAAGAATGACATTATTTGAGCATTGTTGTGGACCGATTTTTCACTTGGTGGACATTCTTTCCTGAGTGACTTCTTAAGGTTAATTACCTTGAATCTGTAAATCGACATGGCTAAATGACAGAACATTTAGAGCCATTTTAAGATTTTTATCTGTGAAAAAAGTAGGCTATTTCATTTGATCAAGACGAAGAACCAATGTTGTAGGCAACAGAGGGTTTAATCCTGTGATTTAAACTGCTTAAATAAGGAATAATTCATCTTTCTACAGATACAGTTATCTTATGTAACAACTCAAATAAACTTACTTTCTGGGACATGCGGTAAATTCTATTTGCCTGCACAATTTATGCATGTAGACTTCCTGAGGCAATCTTGCTCATAGAGCTTAAATTGCTTATAGAAGATATTATCTCAGGGATAAATCTGCTGAATTGTTTATTGCTGTAACTATTATAAATCCATCCAGGACTTCAGCCCTCCTTAAATAATAAATGCACTCACAGAAGTAGCCCCTAGTAGCTCCCAGTGTTCTCAGAAAATATATTTCATGATATCCCTTCTAGGTCAACTCAGGCATGAGTCAATTATTTCTTTCATGTATAATGTTGATGTGAATCAAATTATGTCCCCTAAAGTCACCCAGCGACAGACTGAATTTAAGGACTCTGCAGTCTGAGGACTTCGGCTGTGGAGACATTTGACAGAATGTCTGATTACTTGCCTCATTCACACTCATTGTTCTTACCTTGAATTTGTCCACCTCTGTCTTCGAGCAGGTAGCATGGTATGACAGGACCTAAATAAACAAAGCACTTTTAAATAATATTTCCATTAAAAAAAATTGGCTCATTTAAAGTGGTCACAGACTAAATTTCCATGTGCTACAAACACAATATTAGCACAGAGACATCAGCAGCGACGATGCTGACACAGGTACAGTACTGAACAAAAGCCTTGGGCAGCCTGCATTTTTTAAAATGTAAACCTGGCTTAAGCCACTCTTTGTTTTTACTCTTTGTTTTCCGCATTTGTGTTGCTGAAGAGTAAAAGCAAATTTGACATACCAAATACTAATTTTTGAAACATAGTTTCATAGGAAATATTTGAATTTCATTAAATATAGTTGATGCAGATAATACCTCTTGACAGAGCCCTGACCACAACATCATCACGGCTGTCAGGAATGAGTGAGTGAGACAGTCAGTCTGCTGAAAAATCATGCCAAGTTTTCCACTCTGATTGGAACAAACGAAAAGCCAATCATCTTACAGAACTATGGCACAACAGTACAGTATCCCTAATTTTTAGGCAAAGTATAGTCACACCAAATACTAGTTTGAATTATTTACAGCTGTGTCAAGTACTGAACATGTCACGATTTATTAGAAACTTCTAATTTCATTATTTTTGCAAGCATATTTTAGCAACAAAATTGCTTTAAATGTGCCCAAAACTTGCTCAGTTCTGTAAATGTTATACTGACATAGAACTCTTGATTCTTAATTTCATAATTTCTGGAGAACCACAGTGGGTGGAGTAATTCGATGTGAAGAACAGCTTTGAGAAGCTTCTCTCTCTTGGGAACAACAGCCCTGTCTGACGTGGTGGAGTAACGTGCTGCACGAGACAGATTGTTACGACACGTTGAAGCCTCTGAGCCTCTGCTGCATATTAAAAGAGCCTCACAGGATACAGGCTGACTTGGGGTCGTGTCTCTACAGACAGATTGTTGCCTGAGACTCCATTTTGATCAGGCAGACAGCCTCTCTTCGCTTAAAGTTGTTTTTTTTTTTTACTGTTTAATTTAAAAGCCACTCCTAATAAAAGCAATGATCTTGGTGGATGGTACTATTAAAAGCATTATTTCTAATCTCAACCTAAATCTGATTCAGATGAACAGTGCAAACTCCTCTGCTGTAAAAGAGACCCAGAGTGTATCATACATTATGGAGTTTGCTTACGCCCAGAGCACAGAAACAGCACACAGCGATGGTAGCTAATGCATTCCAGAAAGCACTTAAACAGTGATTCCTTTAATCTACTATTATGTTTGGGATCGGTTTGACCCGACTCATTGTTCATGTCTCTAAAAGCATCATTAACACACTTTTTTCAGTTACATTTTTTTCTCTCCCAACTTTACTAGTAAAACATTAAATTAACTAAAAATATATATATATTTTATGTCTAGTGCACACGCTGTAAGCATCGCTGTTGTTTGGGCCATTTTGACCTCAGGGTTCATTATTATATGAAACCATAATTTTGATCTTGTTTTTGTTTTTATTTTGTTGCCCAATACTGAGGACATTTTCAAATTAATTTCTAATCCATTTCACAGTTGATCTCGTTAATTTCGCCATAATCATGTAATATCAATACTTGATGTATAAGGGGAGGATGGGTCTTGTTTTATTTATTTGGTTATGAAAATGGTCAGTAGAAAGGCACAGATGAGCTGAGAGGAGATTGGGTAACACCTTCAGTTACAAACATCTCCTGTCGTTTTACACTGCAGGGATCACACTGACTTCAAACTAAAATGGTTTATATACTTGAGTATAATAGGATGGTTGAAAGTGAAACAAAATGTCAGGCAGTTTTACGGCTCAACAGTGGAGGTAATACAGGCTTCCCCGCCTTCACCTTCTGTCATTTTTAATAGGAAATGCTGCAGGTATTAGATGAAAAATTAAATATTTTTACCAGTCTTAATTTACAGTCCTAATTTACATAAACATTGCAGTTCGGAGACACTCATATGTTCACTCTGCACTTCTCACGCGATACCAAGAGACATCAGGTACAATAAAAGATGTTGATGAGATAAAATAAGGCTGGAGGGCGGTGAAAATGCGCACTCTCTGCGTTTATAAGCAGGGAAAACCTTGACTTCGATTCGCATGACATTTGATGCCGTCGATTCCCAACCCCCTTTTTTTGAAATCTTAGGAGAAATAACTCTCACTCAAATCTGGGCGCCTTATTTGATCAAAAGCTCTCATGTTTATTCAGCGCAGCCTGGAGCAAAATACATCTGCACGTTCAGTCACTCCAAAAACTGCATTTCCAAACCCCCAGCCCCACACCTGACACACGAGCCACACGCCGCTCCCTGCTCCCATCAGCCACCTCTGCACTATTAGAGCAGGAAAGGATGCTGCGACACAGAGCCTGATTGTGATTTTCACTCACAAGTTAACAGAAAAACCCTTTTTCTCCCTCTTCGCACTTTGAAAAATTCCCTTGGCTTGATAGTCTCAGTGGGGATGTATCTTTTCACTGGACTTACTGTTTAGTTATCCGGCATAACCGGGACTCAACTGGATTTTCTAGGCCGGCACTGGTAATTCTGAGATGCTGATTAGAATGGAAGATGACGGGCCTCTGACAGGCTCATAGCTAAGTTGACCAGAGGTCCACACCGGCAAGGCAACAATTAGCACAGCCTTGGCGGTGATTATAGGGGTTAAGCCAGTTAAAATTTGTCTCTTCATAACTCTCCATTTATGCAGCAAATACATTATCCAGTTTTTTTTTTCTTAGAATACCATAAACTCATCGCCTTTTCTTTCCCAAAAGATCTTTCATTGGAGCTTCATGAGTTTTCTTCATTTGTATGTATTGGTATGAGTGTGAGGAGCGAATATAGTTCTTACGTCCAGAGCCACAGACTGTTTCGCCCACGACTTCTTCACTTGGTCATACATGATGGTGTTGTTGATGCCGAGGCCGCAGAAGATGACAAAGGCCTGATGAGGAGAAAAAACATTGTGTCTGGGATCTGGGGCATCGAGGGATGTGAAAAACTGCTTTTCCTCTGTTCATCTGTGACATTTCATCTGCTGCCGGTTTACTGCTCATATGATGTGTATGAATTAGGCAATTAAAAAGCATATATGGGAATCAACAGGTCAGATTTTGTACCTTCTCATCTTCATTTGTAACAGAGACAATGAGATTCATTTCTTTTCAAGGCCAACATTGACTTCTTTAAACTGCTATTCCGGTGAAACCAGATCTAAAGCAATAAGAATCTTACTTTAGGGTCGTTATATATTTTAGCCTCATGACTGGTTATACTGTGCATCAACACGAGAACTGAAAAGCTGAAATATTTCGTGTAGATTACTCTGACACCTCGGACACACTCCCTCTCTCGCACACACTCACACACACACAATCAATCCTCTGAGATACTGGACAATAACTGAAAGTTCTCTGTTTCAAAAACCATTTTTCAAGACCACAAAAGCAGAATGAACATGCAAAATGCATGAGATGTAAGTATGTTTGTATGAATGTATGTTCCCTTCAGTAATAATGATACCGTTGCTGAATATGAACATAAGTCGTTACGAAAACTGCCATCTCTTGATCCTACTGATATATAGTCATTTTACATTTTATCAAGCATATAACCTGTAATTAAAATGCAATCATCAAAATGGAAAAAAAATATTGAAACAGCTCCTGCTTGTGTTTAGGTTTCCTTTGCTTTTGCTGAGACTGTATCTCTGCACTCAGATATGTTGTTGCTCGTACAGATTTCCAGGTCTCCATCTCTACCCCCTCTTCTCACCCTCAGGCTGTTTCTGTGAGCGGATGAAACATGTGCTCTCAGGGTTTTACAGCCACAACCCTGTCCAAATCTCTCAACCAATAAAATGCCAGGTGTAGCCTTGACCAATGAAATTATCCCTGCCCCACTGTGGGTACGTTCGCTCTACAGTTTAATTTTTAACCGGGTTCATCTGCTACTGCCCTCCGAACTTCGTACATATGCACTTCCCTCGCTTCCTTTACGATTTTTGGAATAAAAGGACAGTTGCTGTATTCATACAATTGAGCGAGTACTTTTTCTTTTACGATAATAGCTATAATAGCAGCCGCATAGCACACCATTCTCCAGTCGGAGCGCCACAGACACTATGAGCGATTTTGTGGGAGAATCGTAATGGTGCACTGGGCTGAGAGAGGAGCAGGAGCCATCCTGTTCCAGGCATCATGCCAGTTCATAAAAAATACATGTTTAATCCATAGCTCAATGATTTTAAAGAAATCAACATCGTGGCCGAGTGTTTTTTTCTGTGAATACCCTGTAGTTTTTCAGGCACTGTAGCCTATCAGTATCTTGGTAAAAAGAAATATAGAAATATTCATGAGCTAGTATTTTGCCTGAAAAAAAAGCAATTCTAAACCGCCCCCCCACCTCTCTTTAATGTTTCGGCACAAATTAGCTGATAATAGATGCCTAAATCTTCATCGGTGCTAAATTGATGTTGTACCTATAATACCTGTTGGATGTGAATGTTTTTTGAATATTCAAGACTAGGTGCTGCTCAAGTACTGTTAGGAATATCAAGCTTATAAGTCCAGCCACGGTGTCGTAGGTCTTGTAGTCAGGCCGTCCCATCCGAGCCTCATGTGCAACTAGCTTGACTGATTCAGTACAAGTGTTTTCCTGAATGCTTCAAAATACACTGCCTGACCAAAACATAAATGGATATTTGGATTTTGGAAAGCAAATACTAAAGATCCTATGATTGAATCATAATTGTTGTGATTCATATTTTTCAGCGGGAAACAACTCTTTTAACTGTGACTGATGCGGTGCATAGCTTTTCTTTTCTTAAACAACCGCGTTGGAAGAAAAATCCCATAGTCATGGAAAAGATGCTATCGAGTTTCAAGAGGGAAACACTATCAGCCGGCATCTACCAAAGATAACAGCGAAGGATATTGCTGAAATCATTTGAATCGTAAAACTATACTCACTCACATAACTATGATGTGATATAAATTAGGGGTTTTAGCTTACAATATTGTCACATCCCGAGTGTTTAATTGTTTTTCCCTGAGTTAATACGTTTTCCTGCAATCTAGTTGTTCTGGTCAGTTTGAGTGTTTTGTTGATTGATTCTTGTAAATTAATTGTTGTCTTGTTCAGCACCTCTCCTCTTGTGTTCCGGTCCCGCGCTCTGCACACCAGCGCCTCCTCATGTTCACTGTCGTCTTGTGAATTTTAGTGCCAGTTCCCCGTCTCCTCAGGTGGATTGTTGCATTGTGCCTGTGTCAAGCGTCCTCTGTCTTTGGAGAATAACTAACTAAAATATTTGTTAGAGGGATTTTTTTCAGAGTCTGTGGTCCCGGAGAGAAACAGCTTCTTTCCTGTTCCTGTTGGAAGGTGCGCACCCGTCCTGTGTGCCCTTGTTCCTTTGACCTGCCATTCCTGTTACTCAGGCCGGTTGGCCACGAGTCTAAGGTTTTTTTTTTTGGGAGGAGTCGCAATTGTCCTGCTCATGCGGTTTCGCGATTGGCCCGGGCCTAGACCCGGCCCGAGTGCAGTCTCTGAGGAGCCTTCAAATAAGCGCCAACAATTGCCAACATATACTTCTGTGCCATCACCTGACCACAATCTGTCCCGTCTTTACTCTGCAACTTGAAAGCCCTTTAACTTTCCATTCAGTTTTGCCAGTGAAGACCCATTTCAGCATCATCATCATCATCATCATCACTGATCATCACCATTATCATCATCACTGATCATCACCACTGATCTGCATTTAGTTTTATCCTGCTGTTCATGACATAATAGCAGTTGGGTGCTGGAAACTGTTCAAGGGAATTTGACCGTTGGAACTGATGGATTCGGAGAATAAACAATTCACTCAATCCTCAAATCCTGAGAAATAGATAGTGGTAAAAACGTGTATTTCTATTTAAACACAATAACACATTGGAAACCTTCTCGGTGATCTTATGGTGATTTGCAGATTTTAGCATGTTCATTAGATTTCTCGGAAGATGTATCCCAGAAAGTATTTCACGTGTCATGACAGAAAGGTGAGGCACGTGGGATCCCAGACGAGAGAGCGTGGAGGATGGGAGAGAATGTCGTACCTCAAAGAGCCTCTGGTCTGCATCATCAAATGGTTTCCCATCTAGCCTGTTCAGCACCTGAGCCACTCCTGTATGGGACACACAGACAGGAAATAAGGTGGAACTCTGTGCATATAACGTCACACTCATCAAAGCACTTTCTGACCTGTTGAGGGAGTGTTCATGACCGTAATTCTCCCCAGACAAGCTAGATTTTACTACGGCATCATTCTCAGTGGATTTGCATACAGACGGTGACATTTCCCAGCAACTTTTCAAACATGGACACATTTCACTAACACTGTAATCCAGGAGACTCACAGAGGCTAATGGTGTTTAGATCATGTGACTGGGCTGGCCAATCCGCCTTTTTGTAATTTCCTTTCCTGAAAAATCCCAGCAGAGTTTTGATTTACGATGAGGGTTACTGTCTTCCATTCAACCTTTGTGAAAATCACAGGTGATTTCAATCTTTTGATTGGTACTTTATGCTCAAAATATCAAGATTACAATGTGAAATCTTATAATAAAGTATTTTCAATACAAATAATAAATATACACCGCATTAAATTGGCTGACAACTATATTAATCCAAATTACACCACTGCAGTATTGACAAATACACTAAGCCACACATTTAGCAGCAATTGCCATCAGTCTGATAGCTGTCTGATGAGATGTAAAAGGGTGAATCGTCTTTCAATGGAGACTCATTAAATAAGACAAACCTGGAAACACAACACAAGATCACCAAAAATTAGGGCAGACCGGGGTTGGATGGCCCTGCGGTTCACTGACAAAGGGCTTTTTGCAGGCAAGATTCTGAACAGGTTTTAACTTCTAACATTAATATGAGAAAAAGTTACCCACTCAAACATTGAACCCAACCAACCCCATCATATATCGTCACTGGATTGTTTGTGTAAAGATGTAAGAGTTGGTTGGCACAAAAATATTTTTCAGTAAATAGAAATTTTTTGATACATCAGTTACTTTTTTACTTAGCAGAAATTTAATTTCCCTCAAGAAATGCATGCGAGTCTGATTGTGTGCGCCCTCAAACTGTACTCAAAATGGCGAAGCCAATCTAACTAAGTCATATAACTGGACCTCCCACACCGACCTGGTAACTTTTAAACATGCAAGAGCATATGAGCATTGTGTGTGTATTTGAGACAAAATAAATTAATGTGAGTGCTAAAAATATGTGCATTTGAGAGCTAAAACTAACATGTACGTGCTAAAACTATTGTGAGAGAACTAAACCTGAGTATGTGAGAGCTAAATCTTTATGTGACAGCTAAAAATAGTCTGTGAGAGTTAAAACTTGTGCATCAGAGTGGTAATACGCTAGAGACTTTTCATTTGAGAAATTCAAAAAAGTGATAAAGCGTTTGGAAGCCGTGGCTGCATACGTTAAAAATAATATTGTCAAAATATTTTCTTCTGAATGTGTTCAACACATCACTGTATGATGATTTTATTGTCTATAATATCATATATTTTTCTGATTTTATGACAGTACTATGTTTGTTAACCGTGCACCATCGCAAATCAGATTGAGGTCTCAGTGGGTTTCCCTTTTTAATTAAAAGTTTAAATAAAAAAAAATAATAAAACGATGTTGTCTGAATGAGCAGTCACATTGTGGCTAAATGTTGCCTTGTCCACAATGGGCCCTAATTTGAACGTTACTTGTCATATACAATGTTTTTACCTCATGCATGTATGTGAGTGTCATGGTGTTGGCCTGCAGGCCCCTCCCCCTGCAGCATTCTTCCCCTCCACCTTAATGGGCAACAGGTGTGGCTCGTTAAGGTGGAGGTGAAGTGTTAGTATTTAAGGGTTGGCTGCACCTTACTGTGGTGCAGCAGTATTCTGGTTCTGTTCCTGGAGCTGTATGTTTGTGCTGCTGCACCCCTCTGGAGTTTTAATGCAATTTAAATTAAAAGATTTTTATATTTTACGCAGCCTGTGCGTTTGGGTCCCTAATCCTGCTTTTGGGTACATGGTCCCTGTGCCCGCCGCCTTCATTCCTTCTGCTGGCGGGGGCTAAACCATGACAGTGAGAGGCCACTGCATTAGTGACAGTGAGACTGTAACAGTTGTATGAGAGAGTTAAGAATGAGTTAATGTGAGAATTTTACATGCATGCGACGGTAAGTATGAATAATATCTCAAAAGTCTCCTCATAAATCACACGTGGGCTGTCATGTGCACACTCACTCACGTAAGCAGGATGACGCACTTAACTGCACTTAAACGTATCTAAACTCACTCCTGTGCTGCTAATCATGTGTGAGAACACTGTAGCACTGGTTCAAATGTTGCCACTATAAAACACAACCACACATGCTCATGTACACACTCAAACACAAACGTGCAAACTCACTCCTCGGTCAACAGAACTCACAGCTCCCAGCAAACCATCACAAGCACTCTCCTCAGAATCGCAGCTGGAAATATTCATACCGGCCGTTGAGAGCCAGCCAGCCCATAAATGATTGACCACCATCGCAGTGCAGTGAGAGGCGAGGAAAGTAATGTAGCCGAAGGTGTGAATACCTCCACTCGTCAGCTTGAGCTGACAACACAGCGTACTCTATCCACTCTATTTATAAGCACCGCTTGCTTACCAGATGCCTTGCAAAGCCGTTTTTCAAAAAGTAAGACGAGCCTTGTGATGCCTCTCCCTCAATGAAAAAAAAAGCCTCGCAGCTGTATGTACAAGACCTGTGTTTCATTAACTGTCGCGACCCGTGATCCCCAGGACCAGTGACAGCATAGCTAATGTCCAAGCAAAGATGCTGAGTGAAGAGATGGTGGAAAAACTTACCGATTATTTGGTGGCTGCTGTTCCATATCGGCACACAGAGCACCGAGCGGATGTGAAATCCAGAGAACTGGTCAGCCTGCGAACAGATTGGGGAAGGTTGGGTCTGGGTGCTGCAGAGGTTTGATTTTTACAACTCCATTTATCTTCAGGCAGTTATTCTTTCTTTTGATTTCTATCTTTTTATTTGTGGTCATTTTTATCCCAAACACTCTGAGCTGTAACACCTTTTAGGCAAAAATAAATTCTACAGGGGATTTTTCAGTGAAAATTTATCGTCTTTATTTAGCCGATTAACATGGTGACAAAACAAAAAAAAACAAATCTGTTGGAAATTTTTTGAGAAAATTAGATTTTTTTGAAATTTGCCATTTTGACTTATTGCAGGGTAAATGATGATCTCCAAAATGCCTCATTCACTTATCTGGGAGGATCATGTCCTTACGTTCTGCGATGCTACATGCAGCTGTGCGTCAGTATGACCTCAAAATTTCACATCAGAGACCACCTGAGAGCCTCCTGTCATCAGTACAACTGTGGTCCAGTCCGGTTCTGTGAACGGGCTTTCAGAGCGGTACATGCTGACTTTGCCAGGTTTTGGGGCCATCGCTATGTTAAGCACAAAGGAAACAAACTCTTCGGTCAAAGACTAAGACAAACTGAAAAGGAGTCCAGTGCCTCACATGTGTGAGTGTTTCATTGAAGTGAACGAGACATTTTAGAAAACATTTTGGACAAGATTCCGGAGTCAGTTTTTAATTTTAGTTTGTTGTCATTGCAATAAGCTCATATTTACTTAAATTTGAAAAAAACGGTAATTTGTTGCCATGGCTAAACTTTGGCAAATAAGATACAAATTGCTTTTTATCGGCGTGAAAGAGCCGTGTTGTGCTAAAGAAGAATCTTCCAGCGAATTCTTTGACCATCAGTCACCTCGCAATATGTTAAGATTGGAAAATTTAAAAAAATCTAATTTTCTCTAAAAATTCCCAACAAATTTTTTTTTTGTTTTTTTCCACCATGTTAATCAGCAAAGTAAAGACAATGCATTTTCACTGAAAAATCCCCTGTAGAATTTATTTTAACCTAAAAGAAGTTAAAGCTCAGGGTGCATAATTATGAAAATAAACTGAAATGATTTTAAATTCTAAATAGCAAAAATGTTTTGCTTCATTGAAGCCATTTTCCCAGTGTCTGTGACACTCAAACCCTGAGGTATGAAGCCTTGGACAGGGGTCATGTACACACAGGCAAGGACTGTGCAGATTCAGCATCTGCACAAGGACATTAAGGAATAAAATTGCTTTCAACTGACGAGAGCAGTGCCCTTATTACAATATGAGCTCAATCAATTCCCTCAGGTAAGTTTTGAAAACTGTACAAATTGCATTTTTATTTTTTATTTTTATATTTATTTTTTAATTCGCCTGGTAGGGTAATCCTCTAATAGCAGAAAAAAGCCATTTTTTGGTAAAACTCATCACAGTCATTAGTCAGTAAATAAGTGAGGGAAAAGATAAGCAATTGATTTGTCAATTTGCCATGAAATTAGACTCATTCTAATTTCATTCCAGTCACTGAAAAGGTTTAACAATAATTTATTCACTCATTCATAGCAGAGGTAACTAACCCTGGATCTGCAGGACTGCAGTGTGAACGGCTTTTTGTTTTGTGTAGCTTAGCTTGTCTAATTGGAGACTCCAAATTGCGCATAAGAGGGTAGACCTCAATGGTTTGTATGAAGCGTGACTGAACAGCCTTACAGAAGAACTGAATTGTCTTTAAAAATGTAATAAATAAATAAACTACAACGTCATGAGTGTGGTTTTCAAGAAAATATCCCAGCACAAAGGGTAAATCCATTTTGAAGAAAATGATGTGTTGTAATTTCATCTGAGGTTGAGATGGTGCAGGGGTCTCCATCTCTGATCCTGCAGAGGTACCATCCTGTGCGTTTCTGCACCAACTCCCATTCAGCTCACCTGATTCGGCTAATTAGCAGCCCGTCAAGATCAATAATTGGGAAATAAGGTGTGTTTGCTTTGGTTGGAGCAAAATCCTTCCGAATAGTAGCTCTCAAGGAAGAGGTTTGGAGAACCCTGATATAGTGCATATGTTGGTAATAATATGCAAAATACACCACATGATCTGCACAAGGATGACACCTGAGACTTTAAATATCCCCGCAGTTTTAGGAAGACCAGCCTACCTCCGCATCAAAGCGTGGGTCTTGATAAGCATCGCTGATATTCACAGGAAGACCGGTAGAAGCTACAAGCTCAGCAATGCTGTTGTTGATGAGCCAGTCGGAATATGAAGATTTCTCCATGCTGTCTTTGAAACTGGGACACGAAACATAATCAAAAAACAGAGGTTAACAAATTTCAGTGGTGTTCCAGGGTTAGAATGGGCTCTCCTGTCCTGACTGATCAGCAGCTACAAATCCATTAACACAACAGGGAGCACAAGGGCGCACAGAAGCTCTTCTTTCGGTTCAGAACAGGCCCGGCACAAGAACAGGGAACTGGGGGGCACAGACACATCCCTTTATGACAAGAATTAGTCCTGACAAGGTCATTTTCCTTCACTGACGCGTTTTCCAATTATCGTAATTGGCATCTGAACAGGTGTTGCTTGTTCTCCCCGATTACGTAAGACGACAATCACTCATCTGGACGCGTATTTGCTGTATTTATATCAATGTTATTCAAAAATGCATACCTGCGCAAATAGCTTGAGCTGCAGACTTTTTATAGCCTATTTAACTGCCGAGTGCCACCTTTTCTTATCAACCCACGCAATACCGAGAGTGAAAGGCGATATTTCATTGGGATGCGGGCCAGTTCAATCAACGCAAAGCACTGGCCTGTTATTGAGTAAACTATTTTTCTGTACAGAATTTAGCCCATGATTTCATCGCTGTTAGATGCATATGGAAGGAAACCGTGTCTTCAGTTGCCAATTACGATAATTGGAAAGCGTGTCAATAAAGGAAAATGATTGAGAACTTGCCAGGACTAATTCTTGTCATAAAGGGACGTGTCTGCCCCCCCCCCAATTCCCTGTTCTAGCGCCGGGCCTGTGAAGTTCAGACCAGACAGGATAGCCTTTGTAACAACTGTACATCGATGAGCCTTGGGCACCCAGTGCCCCGTCATCATTTCATAGTCTTTCCCTCCTTGGAGGACTGTCGGTAAGCAATCACCACTGCTGACAGGAAGGACCCCGAGGCACTTCACTGACGCTCAGACCCACTTGTCTGGCCATAAAGATTTGGCCCCTGTCAAAGCCCCACAGGTCCCATTTTTTTCCTTGTCCAACACAGCGACTATAAGAACCAGCTGTTCAGTGACCGTCTAAGGTCTGTCTCCTGACCTTCACGCGCTCCTTTGTCGTGAGATAGTCAACATTATTTGCTTCATCTGTGGGTGGTTTTAATGTTTTGGCTCATTGGTGTGTGTCATTTACAATAATTACTGGACATGATGTCTTTCCACAGCACTGTCTGCTATCATCTGCCATTTGAATATTTAATATTTTTTCCTATTTAATAATCACTGTCTGGAGTACACTTTCTTTATGTTGCCATTTCTGCACATTTGCGCAGCATGAACAGTCGGTTAAAGAATTATTGGCTCACCTGACTGGAAATGCGCAAAAGATGTTTATAAACAAATATAACCAGCAATACTATGATGCATATTGCCGGGCACATTTTGCCATCTGTTGGGAACTTGTATATTGAATTCAATTCAAATAATATAATTCAGTCCTTAACCCTTTGAGTGCTGAATATATTTTCAAGAAATTAAAAATGTAGTTTTCCTGAGCTGTTGAAAACCTATCATGTGGCAACTTCAACAACTTGACTGGTTTTCAACAGCATCTGACTTTGATATCTTCCGTCATTGGGCAACAGTTGCCCACGGTGCTGAGAGGGTTAAAGGTACACTGCATAGGATTTTCTTTAAAAAATGTAAAGACTGATATAAAGGAAAATCCCCCTAAACCATCACTTATGACCACTGGAAGTGTGTGGCAGCATTTGTATCTCCAAAGACCAGCAGTTTGCCTGTATTTTGTTATTTTACTTTATAAGGGACTTTTCTGGGCCTCAAACTTTGGGCTGCAGCTGTGTGGCCCCCAGCAAATAACAGCACGCAGGGAGCGAGGGCAGGACTCAAGTCAGGCTGTGGTTGAGACAGGGAGGAGGGGCCAATTTTGAATGTTGTGTTTACATATAACAACGGACAAATCCTACTCTGAATACCTTTACAGGGCAATTCATCGCACGCAGAATCAACAAACACTGAAGATGGAAGATTGAGTACAAAACATTTTGTCCAACATCCTGACACCCACATTTTAAAAGCAGATGCTAAGTAGTGATAATCAATGATAATAATAAATAAAACATAATGCTTTGGCGTGGTATGAAAAGTGCTCATATGTTTTAACTGCAACAAAGAAGACATGCAGGTCTGCATAACTCAGAGGTTTTTCAGGATGGGAAACGATCCGTGCAACCTGAAGGCCAGGTCAGGGAAGTCCCAGCCATCACTGAGTGTACGTATTGCAGGCATGGTGAGTGATATAATTAGACTGATAGTCTGTAGATTCAAATATCCTTGTGATGAGGGTGAGCAAGGGAATATCAAATTTGACACGCAGCAATGTCCGGTTTTCCAAATGTAGTCGGGACAGTTGACTGTTCTCATATTTCCACTAGAGAACTCAGCCAGGAGCCCATCTGAGCACACAAGGATCCCTGACATACATTCACTTCCACTGTTCAGCTCCTCAATCATAGCCGCTCAAGAACAGCCTTCTCTACTTCCCAGTGAAGGATATACATACGCATGGTATCCACATGTAGCTGAATGCAGCACAGCTTTACTCCAACAACACCTCTAAAAACATTAAATGTTTCATAATTACCGCATACATAGCAATGACTTAAAAGGAACACAGTGGGCAGCTTCATTGTGTAATTGTCCTCGCTCATTCATGTCAGCACACGGCACGAGCTTGTAGTTACGGCTTTCGATTTCTGCGTTCCGTTTCTTTCTCCATACCTACAAAAATGTACTGATGCCTCCAGTGTATAGTTTTCAAAACAAATCAGAACATTTTTCACCCCTCAGTATTGAAGTTTAATTTGAATGTGATATTGTATACTGTAATTCAAATGAAATCTCACATTGCCAGCTCAGTGGCTGAATAGGTGCTGTCGAGAGGCACTGGGTTACAGGATAAATTTCACCCCAGACTGGTGCTGGCAGGACAGAAGCGCACTTCGCTATAATTCTCCCTCAGAGGAAGGCAATTCATAGGTGCTATAAACGAAGATCTTAAGCAAGGCATTTAACTCCATTCAGTCATAGTATTTTAATGAAACACATAAATCTCTTGCTGACTGTTTTGCAGACAACCTGAAGGGTTATAATCAGTGCCGCTTATTTTAACATTTCTACAGCAGCCTTTATTTTATTGAGAAAAATTTTGAAGAGGGAGAGAAATAGATCGAGAAAATGATTCCCAGCTCCGAGTTGGCTCACATTTCATTTCCAGGAGATGGATATGCAATTAGCGTCACTTGATAGTTCACTAATTACCAAATTATTCGGTGAAGATGTGTTTTTAATTGCCCCAGCTCTTACTTCTGCAGATAAATGCGCGTTTCGCTAATGGCACGTGCCATGAGACTGCACCTGAATAAATATTTAATTTTTATAGCATTCATTAGCAGATGTCTGCATCATAATCAGATTTTTGCCGTTTTTACTGCGGCATGTAAACCCTACAGGCAGGGATGGTGCCAAAATCCTGCAGAGCATAACAGTGGAACACCGCCGAGATCTTGCTGTCGATGACGAACTTGTTAATTCATTATTATTGGCTGTCTTGTTTGCGCTGAGTTCGCCCTTGTTATTTATAGGACACAGCTTAATTCAGGTGTGACCATGCTCAGTTCGACTGAGTTTTCATAACCAGGCGGGTAAAGGCTCAGGCCGCTCTAGTCCCACCGAGCCACAGAGCAATGAAGCAGAAGAATTTGCTTGGCATTTGCGTCAGAGAGAAGCAGCGGGTGTGAAAAGGTTCTCAGAAGCACGATTGGCCTACTTTTACCGTGGACACTTACAGCTGCCAGTTGTTGAACTAGCAGCGCATGGGAAGGGTAAACTGAGAAGACCTGCAAGTGACTTATGATAATAGCTTTGAATCCCTCTCTTATCACATGAATACAGACAGGTCGGGAGGTATTTGAGCAAACACACTAAATTCCTTCATCGTTGAGCATGATTTCAAAGTACCCAGACTTGAATCCCACCCTAACAAACCTTGATTTCCAACTCAGAGGAAACACATTTTACAGCCATTCACACACGGGATCAGTTCATATTCATACTTAGCTTGTTAGTGTCATACATTCACAAAGCAACAGCTGAAACATTAAAGTGTAAAACCTTCTTCTGTTCCTGCAGGAGACTGTGATAGATCAACGTCCACTGGATCTGCTCAAGAGAGGTAAAGTAGGTGCCTGAACCATATGGGAACACATCAGTAATCATCAGCAAACCCTCTACTGACATTCTGTATGGTGCAACAGTAACACTGACCTAAACAGCTGGGCACTGGCTCAGGAGTAGTCATATTTATGATTTCTTTTCATGAAATATTCATATTCATAATATTCACAACTGTATCTTGAGTAGTGTCATAGCATATTGCTCAGGCAATAGCTCTGACTACATACTCTGTCACTAACAGAGTATAGTCTGCCTTTATACTGACCGTACATGTGATTCCTTCTGCATGACTAACCACAGTTACATCTGTGGTATTAAGTATAGTCAGCTGCTTCTATCTGGAATTAGCTAATAGTACAAACATGTCCCCATGACTAGCCCATGTTATTTCCCCATGATGGGTTTGATTTTACCAATCGTGTGCGATACATGTAAGGATTATTGCAGCCTCTTTCACAATGCATAAATCAGAGTGGGTTTTCTGTTTATATTTAAATATACGGTGTGCACACGTTATGTGATAGTCGCAAGAAGGCGTGAAAAAATGAGTGGCGATCCGTCAGCAGAGGCTGGTTCAGCTCCAAGAACATGACTGCCACCCTATATCGCATCTCAGCTGCACCCACACATAACTAACATTTCTTTCATAAAGGTGTATACGTTTATTTTGTAGACATTAATGAAGCATTTATTTCTTGTGTCATGATTATTTTCAAGAAGTTCTTCAGTCCATTTATGTCATTAGGTCTGGCTGTATACTGTGAAACTTGGCCACTGAGCATTTTTCATATATCTTTGACATAATGTACTTGTAAATCATTTGTGCAAAAAATCAGGCCTCTTTCCTTGTTCTCTCACACCATGTGTGCCAACAAGCACGCCCACATGTGCACATGCACAGAACAATCTACTTCCAGAACAAATTTCTATTTTCGAAAATCCAGTTAGATAAGTGTTTGTTTGTTAAGTAAATTCTATTCTACTAAACCTGGTCATTCTATTTCATTACTAGTTTGATTTAAAGGTTTCACCCAATTGACTTAAATAACTATTGGATAAAGGATATAGAATTATTGACACGACCAATGAGGACTGTTCAGACAAAATACATCTTCATCTTTCCTCATATTAACCACACCAGGATAAAAATTAACCAAAAAAAGTTGTTTTTTTCCCTGTAATGGAGAATGATGCATCGACGAGTCAAGCCAATTAATAAAAATGAGCATTCCAGAAATGGTAGCAAACAAGACCCTGAGTTAAAAAAAAACTGGTTAATTTTACAATGTCAGAACGTGGCACTTGTCTATTCTGTTTCCGGATGTCAGAATTAGTGACGGACTTGGGACCCAACCTCAGGAGCAGACAGAGGATTGGTTCATCTGACTTTATTGAAATAAAGCTGGTAGTCAAATGGTCTGGTTCTTCAGCAATCAGGATTATAGCGGCACCAAAACAGTAGGCGAGATCAGAGTTGACAAACTGGCAGAAATCCAGAAACAAGGCGGGCAGAATGCAGCTCGAGGGAGCTGCCCAATCAAAAATCAAAATACTGTTAGAAAGTCAAAGACCAAAAAAAAAGGGAAATTACCAAGAATACAAAGTCTTGTAAGTTACAAGCAAAATCCACAGAGACAGACTCCCAATATAACAAAAAACAGGAGCTCATAATAGCGACCCAAAGACTCAGTGAGACTCAAAACAGGGGTGACAAACACACGAATGAACAAGGAAATGACAGGATGCAGAGGGCGAGTGGAGAACAGGAACTAGAACGGAGACATACGGGAAACTAGCAGGGACAATGAAATAATGAAAACACTGGTGACATTAACCCTTTGAGCGCCACAGGCAACTACAGTTGCCCAACGGTGTAAGATACCAAAACTAGATGCTGTTGAAAACCTATCATGGGACAACTTGTTTAAAAGAGGCTCCCGCATGTCGCCACATGATAGGTTTTCAACAGCTCAGGATAATTACATTCTTAATTCCTTGAAAATGTATTCGGCGCTCAAAGGGTTAAAGAGAAACCACAATGATGTCATCCCACAAATGAAAGACCCTTCAACTACCGTGGATATTATGGGATTGGCTAAATCCATATGAGTCAAACAAGAACAGCAAATAAGCTGTGGCTTATCAAGAAAATCACCAGTTATGTTCAGCAACCTTTTGAGCGACAGTGTAAACCAGTAAAGATCTAGGATTAGATAAACTGGGTCTGCCAAGTGCCAACAGAAAATCATATAAAAATAAATAGTGAACAAATAAAAAATTTACACGGTTTTTATTGAAGCCCATTTGCTTCATGATTTTTCAAAGCCAAGTTCCAAAGATATTTTTACCACAACGAGGCCTTGCTTAGAATGGGTGCCTCAAAAGGATTCTATGGAATAATATTGATGTATTTTTCTGGCTCCCTTATTAAATTATTACATTTATTGACTCGTGTAAATCCCATTGTGCCCACGTTACCGCTTGGGAGTGTTGGGCCTAGAAGAGGCCAATAAAGCTTTTTCTGATCCTGCTGTATTTCACGGCTAACCGTTAAATCCTGCTGCAGACACAATAAATACCTTAATGCAGCTTCTTGAGTTGAATAACTGATTGAACTAGAAAAGCACTCAGAGAGCGCAGACCTCCGCCAGGGGGCAGCAAAGCCAAAAGCACGGCGATTGGAACTCCGGCCCAGTGGAAAGACTTGAAATCTTGAACTTTGGCGTATATCTCAGCAGTACTTTGGCCTAGATATGCCAAAATTTAATCACCTCTTCCTTGAGTTAATACCCACCAACCCTGAAAATTTTGTCAAAATCCGGCCATAAGTTTTTGAGTTATGTTGTACACAAACAAACCAACAAACAAACGGCACCAAAAACATATACCTCCTCGGCGGAGGTTAACCAGTGAATGTGATAATGTGGCTGGACATGCAGAGTTCAAACCGTTCTTTTCAAGGAGTGAGTATTTCTATGGACAAATGTAATTCAGGGCAAATTCAGCGATATATACTCAGCAACAAAAGTTTCTGTGACACCATTTATGTGTATGTTATAAATGACACGCAAAGATCTCAATGCAATCAATATGTTTATTTAACAGGAGAAACACTGACTTTCCAGTGCCAACGTCACTCAAAACGAAAAATGTCATTTTCATGCGTCATGAAGCACTTGTCTGACGTCTAACCAATTGTGACCTTCACACTTCAATACCGGGTGTGACTTCCTCGTGCCATGATGCAAGCAACGCATCTCCGGCGCATGGACCGAATCAGATGTGCCAGAAATTGCTGTGGGATGTCATTCCAAATCTGACGTAGACGTTGTCGCAATTCCTGGAGTGTAGCTGGCGGGTTATCCAACCCCCGCAAACGTCGATCCATCTCGTCCCAAAGATGCTCGATTGGGGACATGTCTGGGGATCTGGCTGGCCATGGCAGGACATTGACATGTTGTTGCATCAGATACTGCTGTACAATCCTTGCAACGTGTGGTCTGGCGTTATCATGTTGCAGCGTTATTCCGTAACGCTTACGTATACACGTAAACGACCATCACATCGGTTAAGCATGAATCTTGATTCATCAGTGAAGAGTACAAGATCCCACTGACGTTGGATCCACCGTCGATGTTGTTGTGCCCACTGTAGACGCAGTCGTCGATGTTGTACTGTGAGTATTGGACGTCTTGCTGGCCGACGTGGGACAATGCCAAAATGACGGAGACGGCGACGGATTGTCTGTGCAGACAGTCGCCTCAAACCAGGTATCGTTCTTGCAGTTATGGTTGCAGGTTGGAATCGATTTCGGAGATGGGTTGTTCGAATCCAGTTGTCCTGTCTGGGAGTGGTTACTCGTGGACGGCCGCTGCGAGGACGGTCTCTGACATGTCTTGTCTGCTGATGACGCTGCCATAAGTTCCAAATGGTGTTTCGGTGGACATTCAGGCGATGAGCAACTTCCCTCTGCGAGGTTCCGGATTCAATCATCCCAATGGCCCTCCACCGATCATTTTCAGACAGTCTTGGCATTTAGAGGGTAGAGTTCCTGATCCGAAATGGCTGTGTTTTCGATAAGCGATGCTTCCGTCGTTCATCAGGCACAATGTGAACATTCCAAAAATTCTCCTCTTTTATTGCCATCCACAAGCATGATTTACGCACATTTTCACGTGCAAAGTCATTTTCTCGCATTTTCATGATTTCCATTTCAATGTTGTGTTTACGTGTACTGTTTCAGTCTGATATCACCATGTATGACAATTTCATAATTGCGTTATGAAAAAAAATTAACAATATTGGTGTCACAGAAACTTTTGTTGCTGAGTATATTAAAGAGCAAAGAACAACACATGGAGGTGCTTCATTTTTGGAACTATTCATTTCTTATTCACCACCAAGGGATCGCACAATTTACTTTCCATGGCAAAAAATGAGATTTAGAATGATAATTTGTGTGAAAGCTGCTGGTTAGATGAATTGGCGAGCTGCCCCAGACGTGTCCCCGCCTATCACCCTTCGTCAGGTGGGAGAAGCTCCAGCAACCAGAGTGAGGAAAACACAGTTCAGATAATGGATGGACAGTTTAAATAAGCCTCCTGTCACTAGCCAAATGAATATTTTTAGGATTATTTGATCTTCTCTCTAAACTGTGGGAGGAGGAACTCCCTAATTCTATCAGTAAAAACACAAGGACGGTGGAAAGTAACATGTTCTGCATAGACATCACTAACACCCTTTAATCACATGTCAATCACCAATACTCAGGCAAAATTTCCAGGATCATTTACTGGGCATCAAAAACTAATATCACTGTGACATGGCTGTACGTTTTCCTCATTAACACACAGACTTATGACACACCAGGGCGCTTATGGAAACCTGTAAAGATTGCAATTCTCAAGTTATACGCTTGGCTCTGACAGATGGTTCCAAGATCCATAAAGGGAAATCAATAAACTACGTTTACTATATTTGCTGCTGTCAGTTGATGCTTTCTGGTTAAGCTCAAGTAATTGCTGACAGTGACGTGCCCAAGTCATTACTTTTACAATGTTCAATTACTCCTTTGCCAAGATCAAAAGTGTGATAAAAACTGTGAAAGCTTTTTACAGTCTGAAAAGATGTACAGTTGCTTACAGGATCCAGATGGCACCTCAAAAAATATTTTGTGTCCTTTAACAAGTCCAAAAAGGACTTCTTTACAAAAATATCCGGAGGTCACATTTCAGGACACACAACACGCCCAGCTAGTGGAAACCTCTATATGAGTCGAGATCCAATCTCTCTTATGAGTGAAGACCATTCTTGGCACGTAAAGATTTGTGTATAAAATATAAAGCATTTATTCATACTTGAAGGGTTAGGACCAAGATTGTGGCTAACTCTGTTCTCTGAATTCAATGCACTTTCAGCATACATACATTTTGCTCTGAATAGCTTTAGACCCAGGTCTAAAATAATATTCCAGGTTCTTTGCTATTTTATCACAATAATATTGGTTCCGTTCCTAGAAAGGGTACAGCACAATATGCACTCTGTGTGTTCCAAGTGCGGGGACACAAATATATGCAGTACATACATATATCAGGATTACATTGTGAAATATTACTATTGTTATGTATGAGTGTTTTATGTAAAGCACTGTATATAATTTATAAATGGAGATTTGTTGCATACTATTTGTGCTGCCTTATCTTTCAGCTATTTGTTTATTTAGTATATCATTTAGCACCCTCTGGTGGTATGTCTGTAGAAAAAACATGATTTGGTGCAATACCACTTGTTTGAGATGAAATAGACTAAAGCTTTCTAGAAGTTTCTGGCTTCTTCTTGCCTGTAGGGGACCAGATCACCCAGGACTCCTGTAGATCTTTCCAGAATGTTCCTAGTCTATATAAATGCTGTGATTTTGTTCATTTGAAGAGAGTTTTTGTTTTGGCATCAAAGTTGCATTGTGGCATTTGAGAGTTATTATAAAATTAAACAGTGGATTATTTGTAGAAATTCTTGGACATAATCAGTGAAGAATAAATTTGTTCAAGTTGTCATTTCTGGTTTTCTTTGTTGTGATTTTCAAGTCATAACATTATTGCACAGTTTTTATCAAACGTAATTCAAATATCACGGATTGCATTGGACTGTTACTTTATCGACCCGAATACGGCAATCTTGGGAATGACGTATATATCTGGATAAGAACCTATTTTTGGATGATGGAAATTCCTGAAATTTTTGTATGATGTAACCATCATTTAATGGAGAACTCCTTCAACACGCACTGTGTCCAGTTAGAGAGGAGTTCTTGTTTTTGTAGTTGGCAACTGAAAATTCACTTAAGATGTTTGGATTATTCCTCAGCTGCAGGCCTAATGGAACATTAGGCCTTCAACCTCAGATACTCTTTACCTTTGCTAGCTATGTTATACTAACTGAATGATGTATTTAGAGGACCTATTATGCTTTTCTTCTGTTATAATAGTCTTAGAAGTCAAAAAAAGATATAAATCCATTGTGTGTTCACCTATTAATATTTTTTCATTCCAAAGCCAAGGTTGAAACAACCTTGGCTCTGACTGGCAAGCAAACAGAGCCATTGGCCCTGTGTGTCAACAGAGAACGACCATATCAAAATTCTCTGGCTACGGGCAACAATCTCTAAATAAAAGGCTGATATGGTAGCTGGCTATTAAACTGCACAATGAGTATGAAAAGGCAAGGTCAGTCGTCTAACCAAGAGTGAAGATGGTAGTTGTATTCAGGAACAGGTTCTACATGCGATTGCCATAAAACTTTAATGACACTTGGAATTCAGCTTGCTAATAAACTGCGCAATTTGTACAGAAAGATAGCTTCATGCTAGATAAGGAATTTTGAGAATGACTCTTCAATATCAACATAGACAACCAAGCCATGCAAGTTTAAGTAATGTTACTCTTGGAATTCAGTTTAAATATTAACTGTAATTGGAAATACAGTATGTACTTAGCTAGCTATAGATTCTCCTGGAAAATAAATTTAAGCCACCTCTCCTTTGTGACATTTGACTTGCAGAAAATTAAGACATTTCACAGTATGAAGGTTGTTGGAGTCAGCGACAGAGCACTTGGAGTTCTAGTCGGAAGAAAAGTCAGCTTTTATAAGTGACTTTTCCTGAAATTTAAATAAACTCTTTTGTTGGCAGAGCTAGTTGTTCATGTTGGCAGCGCTAGTCTTATGGTACGGCTCCATAGCGAAGAATTGCCTCTTGAAAATTCTTTTGAGCTGCCATTTAGGTCCAACTCCTCCTCAGATTCCGCAACAGATACCATTTCAATGTCACTTCCCATCATTTTGATCAATGTTTTTGAGAGATGATGAGCAAAAAAACGAAACAAGCTGCAGTATAGACTAAACGTTTGCTGTATATGAGCAATCCTGAACAAAGGAAATTGTGGAAAATGACATCATGTGCGTCGACGAGCCAAACTATTCCAGAAATAGCTGAACCTTTCCATATTTGGGTATCAGAAAGAGCAGATTCTCAGCTTTTTGATGTATAACCTGAAGTAATTCAATGGTCTTAGTAACATGGTTGCGGAAAATTTGACAACCTGTCATATCTGACTGGCATTTGGCAGTGCCGTCAGGGAAGAGATAATCACAGTATTCCATAGTGTGCAGGTTTGGACCCACATTAAGTACACAGGCCACACCTTATGACTACAACAGGGTCAGAATAAATTAGGCTCACCTTTCTGGAACAAATAGGACTACAGTCTCTAGACTCATAATTTGGAATATGTTTTTTTCTCCCAGCTTTAATACACTTAAAAAGCAAAGATCAATTCATTTTAATGTAATCTTTATCACACTCAAAAAACTTTAAAAAAGCATTGCTGGGTCACCAAAGGAAGACCATCCAATTAAATACACCTCTCAGTTATTTCACTGTGGCAGGCAAATTACAGTGACTAGATTTCCATGCAAAGCTATTAACTTCCTTTGATTTCACCTGTTTCTCTATAACTGATAGTAAGTATTCGAAAGATAAATAAAAGTTTATGAAGACAAGACTAAGTCAAAATGTCTAGACAATTTATGGTCTGTACGGAATTGTGGGAAATTTGTTGCAGGGATGGGCAGTGGAATGGTCAAGTTGCTGCTATAAAGGTCACTGTGAATGAGTTGAAGACTGTGCGTCTATGAGGATCTGTTGTCAAAGGCAACTGATGATGTCAAAGAAACTGTTCGTGCCAAATTCAGTTTGAAAGAGCAATGGCTGATGTGGAAAGTGCACATGGCCAGCCGACCAAAGTGTGTAACTCACTCATTCAATCGGTCACTAACTCATGGAATCAAATAGAATCAAATTAAAGAATCAAATACACAACTAACATTGTACCACATTATCAACTCAGGAAATTTTACTGGACTCAGGCAGAAGCAGGTCTTTTACCTCGCAGTTTCATGTGCCTATTTGATGTGAAGTTAAATCTGCCATCATTTTAGCAGCCTGCCAAGGGGAAAATGCACTTAGCTTTTGACTGCAATGGAGGATGATATTCTCTATTCTTAGTTTATTACACTATACTCAAAACTCATCTATTCCTCAATTAAGCCACATATTTCATACCTGTAGAATCTTTAGCCTTTTATTGTGCTTTATCTATCTGAAATGAAACCATCTCTAAAATTGATTTGACTCCATTTTCATTCATGGTTAAGACACAGGTAATAGCTCAGCTAATAACCCTCTCTTGCTCTAGCGCCGAATTGTGAACGTGTTTCTAGAATAAATGATCATGATATGGGGACCTGACATACATGCTTCTGGTCCCGAGCATTATTTCATAATATGTTGTGGTAGCTGATAGACACACGTTCTTTCTCGTTTAGTCCTTACCTTGTCTCAGATTCCGCACTACACTTCGGAGATAACAGTTCAAAGGACTTGGTGAATTTCACCACCTGCAACACATTGAAGCAAAAGTCCCTAAATACTTCTTATTGCATTAGCAAGCCACATTTAGTGTTATTTTTTTTAAATGCTTTGGTGATATAAATGACGGAATATTTGCACATTCCTTTTAGTCTCTAACTGAAACTGCAGCTCAAAACAAGTTAGAGCAGTGGTTTAAGGTGTCGAAACAAAACAACTGAACTGTGAGTTGCGAAGAGAAATCCAAAGGATGCGAACATCAAACTGGGGAACAATGTGTGGTATGGACAGTATGGAGTGGGGTTTGAATGCAGAGAATAGGGCACAGGGTATGACAATCGAAAATGGGCTATGAATATAAAAATACAAATGAAGACCACAAAGGAAATCAGAGCACAAATTTAGCAATTTTTGTATATTTTATATATCATATATTATTATTATATTTTATATTTTTGCATATTTTTTCAGTGCTTTGTTTCTAAGATCGTTTTGAATTTTTAAATTCATCATTTCTCCACAACGTGAAAATGTGACTCCAGTCATTCTTCCGTTGTGGTCAACAAATATCAAAAATAGAGAGCGCGTTAACCCTTTGAGCGCTGAATACATCTTCAAGGAATTAAAAATGTAGTGATCCTGAGCTGTTTAAAACCTGTCATGTGGCAACTTGTTTAAAGAGCTCCCGCAGGGGAGCTCTTTTAAAAAAGTTGCCACATGATAGGTTTTCAACAGCGTCTGATTTTGATATCTTACATCATTGGGCAGCTATAATTTCCCACAGCGCTGAAAGGGTTAAGAAGAGAGAGAGGCATATAAATGAGCTTAGTGTAGTATGAATTTGACAAGTCAGATACAAGAAGGTCTAATAGGGAAGAGACCTTGAATATATAAAGTTGGAAGATGAATTGTTGAGTAAATTGTACGCGTGAGATGCGAATCATTGGAAGCGAAGTGTGAAATACATAAACAGATGCGTACTGGTGACTCAATATCCTCCAGCAGTTGCACTGAGCAGCGCTCGCACTTCAGCAGCGTCTGGGCTCGGTGCATTATCTTCCGCACGATCTTCTCCAGATCTGTCTGCTCCTCAAACAGGTCGTTCACCACTTCTAGCAGAGCCTGTACTCGACAAAAAAGCAAAAAAAAAAAAAAAACGCCCACAGTCTGTGTCTAACAGTGCACTCAACACATCTAGTGGTACTTCTATCAAATCTGTGAAACTTCTCACAAGGCTGCTGTTAAGTGTTCTAAAAAATTTCAAGCCCCAAGATGCCATTGTAATATCAGAAATGCGTCCTGGCCACACAGAAATAAAGATTCATCATAGTAAATTATCAAAACGGTCAGATGTGGTGGCTGCATATCCCCTCCCACCATTTTGCAGATAAATCTTTTGCACTTTGAAGGTGGTCAGTTACCCAGCTAATCCGGTCAAAAAATCCATTCCAGTGTGCAGGCAAGATGGTGATCGTGATAAGCTATTACTCTCTGTGCCGTCATGTTCTCTATCCCTACTCCCCCATCAGAGATCAATACAGTCACCTCTGAGAATGCCTGCGGATGCCTTCCGGGTGATTTATGCCTGAGATCTCACACAAACTGCAGCCAGCCCTCCCCCGGAGAGAAAGGCTGTGTGTGTGTGTGTGTGTGTGTGTGTGTGTGTGTGTGTGTGTGCGTGTGTGTGCGCGCGTGTGTGTGTGTGTGTGTGTGTGTGTGTGATTTTTATCCCTCCCCAGCCCAACCCCTGCTCCACAGATGCCGATAGAGACAATAAGGAAGGCTTATATTAAGCCTTATTGTAAGCAGTGAGGTGAGTGGGGGTTTTGCTCAACAGTAGACCTGTATTTCCCTTCTTTAAGGAACGCAGGGACTCCAGTGGCTGGGAATCTTATAAACACAAGGGGGACCACTCCAGGGACTAGCTTTGGTAGCTTATCATGAACTAGCTGCCTGAACCTTTTTTTTCTGAGCATGTAGGTGCATGTTGGGAAGTGCCGACAGTCGTTGGTAGATTCCTGAGGGAGCTGCTGTCATCTCCTCACCCTGCTCCTGTCATATTCTTTCCTAGACGCAGCAAACAGCTGGGCATTGGAGATGGCGATCCCACAGAAAGGCAAGTACATCTGCAGCACCTGGGTGAAAAGAGGGACTTGAGTGAGTCATAGGGGAATTACTGTGAAGCAAAGTAATCACACCGCCCTGACTAAAGAATATGGATCTCCAAGAGATTAGCCACACTATGGTCATAGGACCAGAGCGAGGGAAGAGCATCAATAGGTTCTTGCATTAGCATCAGTTAAAGGATGGAAGAATCTGTCAACACCATTGAGGTTTGTCGCTCCCTGAGGGGCGCTTTCCAAATCCCTTCCCTTATTTACAGTAATTCCCTCGGAATCCGATATGGAAAACTCAAATCTCAAAGTCACAGTCATCTGCAATTGAAGTCAATGTCATGACTTTCAAATATTCACGGGGGCGTTTCATTTCCTATCCTGTTTATTGTTTCTCCGAGGTGCGTTTCCTCTGGGAAATATGATGACGTCTTTTCTCAAGCTGAGCCTAGCAGAAGCACAGAGAAAGCAGTTTGCTGCGGATTAACGCTCCGACATTTAATGCATCCTTCTCTTGTAAATTTACAATCACAAATTATCATGCAGAAGAAACTACGCAAATATACGATCTTGTAAAACCTCACAGCAATACCAACAACGGAAATTGCCGAAGGCGAAGGCTCAGCGCGTTCTTCTGGTTGGTGCGAAAATCACGACAGTTACGATTAACCTGACTCTATAGTATTAATTAAGAATATAAAATTTTGTTATAAATGTGTTGAGTTTATAATCATAATACCATACTTAGTCTTTTGCCAATTTAACACGATTGCACTTCTGGACTCACACAATGGCAAAACCTTAGTTCGAGAGCTCTGCATTGGTTAGCCAGTAGCCACCGTAATACGCGAGTACCTTTCCCTCGTTACGGACCCGAGTCAGCTAGTATGATACTAGTAGTATCTATCGGGCTCCTTAAGGATAATTTGACAAGAAGCGGTGTATTACGCCCATGGGTCCTCTTAAGCCAAACCTCCAGAGCCAATACCCCCCGTTAGCAGTCGAACGTGGCCCCCGTTCTAACTTACCAGAGCTCCATAAAAACATTGTCTGCAACTGGCCTCTGACAGTAGGTCTCAGTCAGCACCCATTTCCCCTAAGTATTTAACCATAATTTAGGCTAAAAGAACCAAGAGGGATTTAAAATCATAAAAACAACACAAATTACAACAATACAAATTATTAATGCGAAAGTTTTAGTAAACAGGTTGGTATTCAGATAGCATACGGATGGGGGCCACATCAGGCAACGATCCGGCACTTTTGGCATTCTTTTGGCTGGGACAAAATAGATGTGAGCCTAAAGTGGCCCATGTGGTAAATGCTGAATTTGGCCCACGTATCACAAAACAAATATGGCCCACAATTGGCAAATATTTGGCAGAGTGACAATAGTCAGTCTGTAAGTGAACCAAAACTGGCCCACATTTGCTGCATCATATGTTCATGGCTGACATCTGGCATCGTGATGCTTGGTTGTGGCCAAATTCTGGCATACGGGAGCGGAGCGCCTAAGTGCCATCATTCCATGCGGTATGTGGGCAAAATGAACGTGTCAAACGTGGGCCGGATATGGACCAGAAGAATTTTGCTATCAGGGTAGATCCACATAATAAATTTCATCAGTCCGTTACATAATTTAGAATTTTTAAAGAATAATTGAACGTAAGAGTCTCTTATCAAACCTGTTTTGGCGACACAAGGCATAGAGATGCGTGTGGGAAGTCGTCTGCAATCTTCCATAACTATAGGCTTCAAATGCACTGATGTACGCGGGGAGAGATCGGATACGATCTTCCCTGACTATATGGTATGGGCTACACACGGCATAGAGATGCACGTGTGGGATGTTGTCTGCGATCTCCCCAGAATGGATTGTCTGTCTTTGCTTTAAGCTAAATCACATCTTTGATCCAGGCGGCATGGCCATAAGTTACTTGGAAGGGGGGTTGAATCTGGATTTTGGGTTGCCACCATTTGTAGGAGGTGATAAAACAACTTAGCAGAGAGAGAAGAACAGAATGACTACCCGAGAGGATTCTGACCAATTTTCAGGAGTTTCCAAAAGGGAATGAACCATAATTTCAAAGGGAATGAAACATACTCCATTCAACTGTTTGGATTCCCCTGAGAATAACAAGACCAAACATGACATGAATATGTACTAATATGATGCAGTTGTCATGAAAAGCTCTTAACTGGATTATTGTATAAGCAATTTTGGTTATGAGCACATAAGTATTGCATAGGAGTTTGGCATTACTATAGTGTCAAAAATGTAAACAGATGAGTTAAGGTCCAGTTTCATGAAAGACATGGCCAGGGCAGGGGTAGAACTGTGAGGGTCACCCCCCTCGCATCTCCAGAGACCTGCTTATTGTCCCAAGCTGTTATAAACACCCCAGTCCCTCAGACACGCAGTCATAAACACATTCTGTTTCCCTGTACTCCAGCTGCGCAAACACCCTGGGGAGTGAACAACCCGCTCATCCTGAGGACGTCCTACAGCTTGCCATATTTCAGGACTCCTGAGTCCTTTGAAGTTCAGGACACGCCTCAGTTCCTGGGCTCCCCCAGTTTGCCAGCAATTTACTGCATCCCAGCTCGATCCCCCGTCTTACGATCTGTTGATGCCCTGCACCCATTTCACTGAACTGTCAAACCAGCGGCACAGGAGCAATGCTTATTTAAATTATTTAATTATTTATGAAAAAGCAAAATATTTTAGTACAAAATTTTTTTTTTTTCAAATTTCAGGAACCCAAATTAGGCATGGTTAGCAACGCCAATGTATGCTGCTCGGCCCAAAAAAAGGTCACAAACTCCAATATTTTGTTGGACCGCCTTAGGCATGCATTGTTTCATGAAGCTTATGCAATGTCACAACATTTATTTCTGTCCAGCGTTGCATTAATTTTTTTTTTTTACCAAAATCTTTTATTTATGCTGGGAGAGTTAAGTCTTCTCCGACACATCCCGAAGATTCTAAGTGGTGTTAAAATCTGGACTCTGTCGTGGCCCTTCCACGTGTGAAAATAATGTCTCACACTCCCTGAACCTCTCTTTCACAACTTTAGCACAATGATCTGAGAATACGCCCAGCAAGGAAGGGAGAATCCATCGATGGAAAAACCTGTTCATTCACTATATTCATGTAGTCAGCTGACCTCATTTTTTTAAGCACATATCACAGCTGAAGCTAGACCTGACCAACTGAAGGAACCATTTTATTTGTTGAAGGAAAAGCAATTCAAAACCTTTTTCTCCCGTGAATTAGAAAATAATCATCACCATAAACATAGTAACTGGTGGTGCCACCCTTGGAGGCAACAACTGCAATCAAACGTCTGCGATATTTGGCAATGAGTCTTTGAAATTGCTGTGGAGGAATTTTGGCCTACTTTTCTTCGCAGAGTTGTTTTAATTCAGGCACATAGGAGGATGAACTGCCTGGTTTAAGTCATGCCACAATATCTCATTTGAGCCCTCAGTCAGGGCTTTCACTAGGCCTCTCCAAAGCCTTCATCTTGTTTCTTTTCAACCATTCAGACTTGGACTCGCTTGAGTGCTTCCCATAATTTACCTGCTAATTATGAACTGATGGCTGTTTATTCTCTTTTCGGATTCTCTGGTAGGCAGCAAAATTAATTATTCCATCAAATATGACGAGTCACCCAGGACCTGAAGATGCAAAGTAGCCCCAGACCATCGCACTGCCACCACCGTGCTTGACAGGCGGCATGATGTTCTTATTGTGAATTGCTGTTTTGGATTTACACCTGTTGTAAAGGGACCCCTGTCGCCCAAAAAGCTCAATTTTTGACTCATCGGTTCACAGAGTATTATCTCAAAATTCTCAGGGATCATCAAGATGTTTATGGCAAATGCGAGATGGAACTTTTTGCTTTAGTTGGTCAGCTGTGGTTTTTGTCCTACAGCTTGGATGCCATTTTTGGCCAGTCTTTTTCATATTGTGGAGTCGTGGGCACTGATTTTAACTGAGGCAAGTGCGTTCTTTTTTGGACCTCATGGATGAGTCAGTGATGCGCTTTAAGAGGAATTATGTTAGTCAAGCCTGGAAAAATTCACCACATTTACCAGGTTTTGTACGTTTGTAAATAATGGCTCTGACTGTGGATGTTTGGAATCCGAGAGCTTAACCTGTTAACTGTCACTGGGCCCAAATTAGGGCCCAGTGGAATTTTCAAACAAACTTTAAATCCTTCATTTGTATACTATGACTTAAATCCTCAACCAATCCTGGCAAACAATGTATAATTTGAAAGCTTAGACGCTCAGGATTTCATTTCTACCCACTTTTTTGTCCTATGTCGGTCATAACAAATCCAATAAATCAATTTCTCAACGTAGACAGCACATACTTGAGTGCAAAGAAACTTGTCAGTCCTCATCATCAAAGTTGTGTTGTGACGGTCAAACCATGTATTATCCCTTCCATTTGGTCTTGTTTGAAAGCTAAGAACCTGTGCAGACTTAATTCTAGTCTCAATTACTCTCTGACAGTGAGTCACAACATTTTATAATGTATTTCATTGAAAACCTCTATGTCTTCTCTTTCCAATGAGAACATGCATGTGTAACAGAACCACTGTATGTGTGAGCAGTGAGCGTGAAGTGTTCTGGCCTTTGGCCAGGACAGCATTTATGGTTTTAACAGTTTCATGTTCCAAGTTTCATAGTTCATAGTTCATAGTTCATAGTTCATGTTTCATAGTCACAGTTTTAACAGTTTCTTGTATCAGGTTTAAGCATTTCATTATTCATGTCCATGTCCAAGTTTTTACTTTTCCATGTTTTTGTTTTTGCCAGGTCTGCCATGCCACTCCACCGCTTGTCTGCGTTCCGCCCCGTGCCTTCGTTGTTGCACATTTCAGAGCTCTGGGTTGGCTTTGGTATTTCCCTCTTCCTTCTGTGCTGTGCTGATTCGGGGCTCTCTAAGCTTAATTGGCAATTAACTGTTTTTAAGTTACTAACATTTACTAACACTCACTGGGTTGGTGTAATTCTTAGATAGGCACATTACTAATATTACTAATTTAGACAGGGAGTTTATTGTCATGATTCCTGCTTTGCTATTTCAAGATCTTGCTGTGCTTTTCTGTTCTTAACATTCATGCTTGCTTCCAAACTGCATACTTAATTGGTACTTAAGATGAGCACGCTCATTCTCTTAATGAGCAGGTCATGTCATCCAATCTCTGTCCATGTCTTGATCTTGCCATGCCTCTTGTTTCTGCTTCTCCAGGTGTTGCCCCTCATGTGTCCTTGATTACTAAGCCTTTATCTGGATGCGGTGGAAGTTGGCTGGCAGACAGTGTCTCAAGTTCCCTTGCATGTCAAGTTTCAAGTCTTGTTCTAGCCTCTTGTCAAGTCTCGTGATTATAGCTCTTGTCTTGTCTTGTCTTGTATATATATAGCCTTGTTGTTTATTTTTCTTGGTCTTCTTGCCTGGGGTTTCCAGTGCCTTTTGTTTTTTGTCGTTTTTATATTTTGTTTATAGCTCCGTGTAGCATACATTAGTTTGTCTTTGCAACCCTTTGAGCCGAGTTTTTTGTTGGCCCTCGTGCCTGTTTTGCTTTTGTTTTAATAAATTCCATTTTCCCTTCCACCTCGCGTTTGGTGTCTCTCTGATCCCGCATCAGAGCGTTTGAAGTGTGGTACCAATCCGGGCCAAATGTGAGAAAATGCAGGTGACAGTTAAGAGGTCAGGAAATGGATTTGTAACCGTCTCCAGAATGATAGATGTCAGCAGCTTTGTTTTTCATCTGATCTTTAATTGAATCACAGCATCAGGGCAATTACTCCTTCTCAAAGGGCTAGGTAGGGTTGAATAGCTGTTTTCCTTCCATGAATGAAATGATCATTTAAAAACACAATTTTGTGTTTAGTCTGGTTATCTTTAATACATTTAGTTGGATCATCTGAAGCATTTCAGTGAGACAAATGTGCAAAATAAGGAGAATTTTGGAGGGGGCAAATACTTTTTCACAGCACTGTAGAATGCAGTAAAACGAGTGGCCAACTATTATAAGGTGTGTGGGTGCATAAAGGCTGTGTTCCCACAGCAAGGCTATGTCCTCAACTTTGATTTTCAGCTCAGGTTGAATTTTTCAGGCTGTTCACAATATTATTTCTGATGTGGTCTGTATCTCACACTAATTTGAACGCATCATGACCCAGCACTGACCCGCATTAACAGACATCTCCAGACACAGACATCCAGATGGAAACACTCAGGATGCGTCCGAATACCCGTACATGTTTACTTGTGAAATGTGTAGTTTGAAATGCACAGTAATTCTCTGCATGGATTTTATTGTTTATGAATAATACCCAGGTGGCCCACTGCTTTCGGCATAACGCTGTCGTTTGCTGCTAATGGACAAAATCGCAGAGGACGCGATATGCTCTCTGTAGAAAACGATTCATGAAATAAACAATATATAAAATTAACAGAAACACTATAAAAACCTGTATTATGAAAACATTTGTAAATGGTGCCAATTTTGATGTAAAGTTGCGCATTTAAATCCTCCTAGGGGGGAAGGTTATGCTGGTGTACGTCATGGGTAAACTGGAACTGTAAATGCGTGAGACAGCGGCTGTGTGGCGTGTCCGATTCCATGCATACAGTGCTGATGCATACGCATCGTACCAACTACATCGACAGTCTGTAGGAACTGATGTAGTTTGGGGATTTGGAGGCATATACAATAAGGATATGAATGTGGCAAACGAGCCGATCTGGATGTAGCAGGGCAGAATTACTCTGAGTTCTGACTGTGAGTGACGTCGTCAGATGTGCTCATTCCGATCCGACTGTTCAGGCTGCAGTTGCATCAACACAATCTGAAATTTATTGTAATCTGGCGCCACATGTAAAAGTGGCCCGTATCAGTTGAGAGTGTCAGATTAAATGTGTTTTGCCGTCCAAACTGCCATGAAAAAATCTAACCTGCGTCACATCTGAGGGAAAAAATTGGATCTGGGCCACCTTTGGCTGGCTGTCTGCGCGTAGCCATGGTTCCACGGGACAGTCAACATATTTTCAGTCATTCTGTGGTCTGGGTAAGAGGACCACTTGACCGCAGTAAAAGAGCCGAAGGTGAAACACAAGGCGGATCCCGGGAGGTGATCGACCGCATGCGACATTCATTTGCAATGAACTGTGAGAAGTGATAGGCCTTTTACTACCAACTGTAGAGGACAACACTGGGACCTCATCTGCAGCGCTGACAGACCATCCTGGCCGAAAGGTGGTGTCAAGCAACAGCCAAAAGGATATCCAGAGCAGTATGGAGTCTAATGCCGTGAGTTTGCCTGACTGAGTCTCAGTTAATGAACAGAAATTACTTAAATTATTCCCTGATGGAAAAGCCCAGTCTCATCAGGACTTGATGATATTCGCCCCACGCCAGACCGCTCTCGTTATTAGAATGTTATTTCCATTCTTCAGAACCCAGGAGCTGATTTGAAGTGCCCCACGAGATGTGTCTTAACACCACAGGATGTCTGTGTGTCTCTGCAAAAATATTCCATTAATGATACAAAAGAGCATAACATTCAAAATCTGAATCATTCAGGGCTGTGTTCTTGTCCCATGAGTCATGTACACACAATTTAGCACCTTTAAAAAAGCATTTGTCTTTCACGCTTCTTAAAAGATGAAAATTCAGTCAGTGAGCAACCCAACTGTAAACTAGCCTTAAGCCGCTGAGGGTATATCCCCGAATGCCCCCAATCCTCCAATTCCCCAATCCTTGAATAGACTTTCATTTGAAGTTAATTTCAGGTCAATCGGTCAAATGGTTCTGAAGATATGGCCAAAATGGTAATTTTCCATCACAATGCGCCACCTGGTGGCAAAATATTGAACCATACAGGTATGATGTCATCATGTGACACGTTGTCAGGTCATGACCTTGCAGTTGCACATAGTTTCATGTCAATTGGAGAAATAGTTCCAAAGATATAGCAAAAATGGTGAATTTTATGTGACAAAGCTCCACCTTGTGTCAAAATTTTGAACCAAACAGGTATAATGTCATCGTGGGACAAATCCTCAGGTCATGACCTTTCATTTGCATTCGATTTGACGTCAATCGGACAAATATTTCCAGAGATATGATAAAAAGAGTGATTTTTTTCAGTTTTTGGCCTCTGGTGGCCAATCTAGAAATTGTAAATTGTCCAAAATCGAATCAGTTCTTCCTCTTTATGATACTGACTTATATGCAAAACTTGGAATTTCTAATTGAAATATTACTGCAGTTATCGCGTTAACACGTAAATCGGTTTTTGGCCCCTGGTGGCCAATCTAGAGATTGTAAATCATCCAAAATCGAATCAGTTCTTCCTCTTTAGGATACTTACTTATATGCAAAACTCGGAATTTCTAATTGAAATATTACTGCAGTTATTACAGTGTAATCTGTTTTTGGCCCCTGGTGGCCAATCTAGATATCGTAAACTGTCCAAATTCGAATCAGTTCTTCCTTTTTATGATACTTATGTGCAAAATTCTAGTAATTCTAGTAAAATTGAGGATGTTTTAGTGGAGATTTATCATTTTTTCCCCTGCAAGTTGTATTTCTGGGGTCATGTTTTTTGTCAGAAATGTTGCAGATGCCATTGATTCTATTCGCCTTCTCTGTCTTGTCATTCCCCCGTTAGTTATTGTGTCGTTAATGTGCATGTGGGGGATGCGTAAGAGCGACCGCATGCCTGTACGTGCTGTGACAGGCCTCCCTCGCAATCAGAGTGACTCTAATACCCCTGTCAGGAGGAAATTTTGAGCTTCTGTCACCTCACATTGCAGAACTGGTCCTGAAAAGGGTGATTTAGGAGATGGAAGATCATGGGGCCAAGATTCCGCCCATTATTGCCCATTTATTTTTTCACAGGACATACTAGCAACATCATATAATTCATTCTCATTTAAACAGGCAATATTGGCATGGCCTATGATGAACTGTTCAATCAATATCCCTTAATGCTTCAGGGCGCTATTTGCATTCAGTTTGAATAATTATCGAGACATTTTGTCAGGACTTGTCAGTTTAAAACATCCATTTCAGAATAACGTACATTTGTGTTTGGCTGCTTGACTGATGCTTGGAAACGATCAAAGGCAAGCAGGACACAGACCGTCACATGTGACAAGTGATTAAAAGGGCTGCCACATACATGTTACCGTGCAACAATGCAAATGAAAAGACACTTCCACTTCTGTGGATGTAATGGGGTTGGCTGGCGTCCTTATGAGTCAGGAAGGCACACCAAATAAGCCCTGGCTGTTCATGAACATCACAGAACATGTTAAATGACCTTTCAAGCAACAAAGTATGAACCAGTGAAGCTCTAGGATGTGGGAAAGTGGATGTATATGATACAGAAAGTAGATGCTTTATCTTCAGTGTAATATGCCTTGCATCTGCTGGTTGTTTTCAGATAGTCATTTAAAAATTAACAGGAAAAAATATTTTAATTAGCTAGCTGCTACCTGCTTTGTAGCCCATTATTTTGTCGCTTTTAGATCACATGAGGGAGAGAAGCCGTGTCTTCAATTGCCACTTGATCATTCTTGAATTGGAAAACGTGTTAATCAAGGGAAACCATCTAGAATCAGCCAGGACTAATTTTCGTGAATAATTGCCGCTGAATTTTCAGGTGCAACGCCAGCCCTGCGAGTGTTCAACTGTCAAATTTGAATTTGGAAGTAGTGAAGTTCGAGGAATCAGAATGCTGCATTCGTGGATGAACGGGTGCCCTCTCAAAAGCCTGGCTTTCGTGCAGGCTCTCTCATCACTCCCTCAGCTCCATCGCAAACAGTAGCCTGCTCGCAGGTTACCTCAACGCACGTTCGGAAGGACACTGCGGCTCCTAGCGGTGCAACCGGATATTGCTACGCGCATCAAGTTATATAAGTTTACCGCTACCCAGAGTGAAATTGCCATTTTTTTTTTTTTTTTGCGTGCATGACCGTTTTTCAAAAATCGGGCTACGTCAAGTCCTTCCTGGTGTCCAAGTGGATATTCACACCAAATTTGGTGATAATCGGTTGAGAAATGTAGGAGAAAAACGTGTACATACACACAGACACACACACAGACAGACATCGACCTCAAATATATTATATTATATTATATTATATTATATTATATTATATTTTTCCTGAAGTCCAATCTCTAAAATATTTCTCGAAACATGTCTCGTGGATTACTGTGATCCTGGACCGTTTACCAGGGCAGGTATTAGGGAGAGGTAGAGACCTGCAATAACAGGTAAGTGAAAACCATAATTAAAATGTTTTGACTAAGGCCATATTTTAACCAGAGCAACAACTTGGTTTTCAAGAATAGATAATTCTAAATGGTACTGAGTTATACCATTGATGTATATTGCAAAGTATGTTCTAGTAAATTATTAATTTCACTAATCCCATGTTGCCAGCACTACCGATAGGGGGGCGTTTGGGTTTTAGAGATTAAAAACAGCCTGAAGTTCCATGGATTAAAACATTTGCATTTGAAGAACGCATGTATGGGTCTGTAAGTTTCATGAAGTTAAATTGCCAGCCAATTGACAGGAAAAATATAAACTGGCTGCTCTCAAATGTAGAGAAAGGGAAGAAGAAATCAAAAGACAGATGAAATCAATCCCCTCTTGCATTTTGCTTCCAAGTTTGTTTTTTTTTTTCCATGAAAGAGTGGGAGAAACTCCGTAATTTTTAGCCGTGTGGGGGTTTCTTGGCCTTTGGTTGTTGGCAAACTGCATCTGTGCAGCTCTTAACATTATAGGCCTGTTATTGCTACAGTTGAGTTCATATTTGCATAATGGTGAGATACATCGGGTAACATTGGGTACCACCGTAATGTGTCAGAGCCAAGCGTTCGTGTCCTCATCTCTGCTTCATCCTGCCCGGCCCTGGACTTCACTATCTCTGTCAGGGGAACCATGGTGTCCTCCTCCTCTCCTGGGAGGAACCGCGGAATAGTGATGGATAATAGGCTGACACTCTCTGTGAACATCTCATCAGTGAGCCGAGTGTTCAGGCACTTCCTGTACAACATCGGGAGAATCCATCCCTTTCTTACCACCTACTCAACCAAGCATCTGCTACCGCCTGGACTATTGCAACTCGCCTTTTAGCTGGCCTTCCAGCTTACACTATCAGACCCCTGCAGCAGATCCAGACTGCTGCAGCTCGTGTGATCTACAACCTCCCCAAACACTCCCACGCCTCTCCCCTTCTCACTGCCCTCCACTGCTTGCCTGTCGTGGCTCGCATCAAGTTTAAAACATTGGTGGCCGCATTCCAGGCGACCAAAGCGACAGCCCTGGCCAATCTTCAGGAGATCATCAGACCCTAAACACCCACCAGACATGTCTGTTCGACCACTGCTGGTGGACTGGCGGTTACCACAATCCGTTCTAATGCAGCCCGGTCTCGTCTCTGGTCTGTTCTGGCTGCCATATGGTAGAATGAGCTTCCCACTGAGGTCAGAACATCAGAGATGCTTCAAGCATAGTTTGAAGACTCAGCTATTCAGACTCCACCTCTCCCCATCAATCCATTGCTGTATTTGGCACTAGGCTTAGTTATTAATAGAACAATGTTTTGTCTGAGTGAACTGTTTTATCAATTATTTTATTTTCCTCCACAGGTATTTCACTGGCCAAAGTCTTTCAATTTTCACTTCTGGTATTTTTAATTGGTACTGCGCCGTTGGGGTCTATGCAGTCCTTGTCCTCTCAGAGCACTTTGTCGTACGTCGCTCTGGATGGGAGTGTCTTTTAAATGACAATAATGTAATGCCATGTAATGTAAAGGTGTTCTAACAAAGTATTATGGTTTTTGTCTTTTCATTTGGCCAAGCAGTACATGAAGAATAGCATGAGGTACCCAGTGTACGAGAACGCAGTATGTAGTGAAGAAGTCTTGCACAAATTCGAACACAGCTATTGGTATCTTTAACTGTAAATACCCTCCACTTGATTATTTAAATTATTGCATCAAAGAGGCTTGCTTACTATCACTAATTATGCAATTCATAAAATTCTTTATTAATGTAAACTAAATAGAGGCAAGAGCAGTAGGAAAAAAACCAAGATGACGGCGTCATCACTATCCTTCGCTATGATCCAGGGCCATAACTCCATAAATAATTATTCTTCGAAATCCATTTTCTAACTTAACGTTGATCATGACTAGCTTATTAAGCGTAGAAAACTTCACGCATCCAGGTATAATAGCTTCAGAGAAATCTTGTTCCCATTGTGGCCTGAAAGGACAGACACACCGAGAGACCAACCAAAATCCAATATCCTTCGTGGCGGGAGATAACGAGCAAAGTCAATTAGCCTGCATGTGCACCCCTTCGGAGTACAACAGAGCCCCCACATAGGGTGGGCAGTACTAGTATAGAAGCTGAGCCGACCACATCTGACAGATCGCCGCATTTCATATCTCGCCTGCTTGGGGCAATCTCGTAGCTCATACAGTTGCGTTTAAACACACTCAGAAACCCCATTCCCATTGACGGATCACAGATGAGATTGCAATGGTATTTCAATCTATCGCATGTGATTGGAAAAATCACCCTGCAATGTGCAGATTACGAGGGAAATGTTCTGCAGTGATACATCCTGTTTTTTTTAACAGGGGCAACCATAATTCAAAGGACCCCTCCCCGCCTTCTCACAATCTCCCCTCCCTCCGCTCCAACTCTAGTCCACATCCACCCACTGACAAATGTACACTGACACATACAGACCATGCATGAAAAATGTGTAACAATAATTTTTCCGCCATCATCAATGGACAATTCCTTTCGTATCCAAGTTTAAGTGACAATTATAAAACATATAAAGTATGCCAAAAAAAACTTTAAAAAATACGCTTTTTCCAAAGGCTCTATGAAGGTATAATACACAATACGATAATATGATGACAAACTATTATTTGGTTATTTTTTAAAGAGCTAACACTCCGAAGGGTATATTTATTTTGCATCATGTCTATATATAACTTTGCAATAACGACGTGAAAGACGCCATCTAATTTGACAACATGTTGGCTTAATTAAATGTAATTACTCAAACAGTGAATTTCAGCTAAAGATAATGACAAAACATAATTAAACAGGGATAGTACAATTAGCCAAGAAATCTAACCTGCTATCATCCTTTGGGAATCAACATAATAGTCTGAAGACCTGTGACATTTAACTGTACAGACATATATTATAAGCAATTAAATAAATTTATGCTACTTATAATCCAGCAAGGAAATAACTTCATTGGGTTACCTCTGGCCCCAATACACTGAAAACTGTAATTTCAGCAAAGAAAAGGAATAAAATGATTATTCTAATGACCAGCTGGTTTTTAAGCCATTTTCAGAGAATATGGCTGAGATGTGAATGAGAGATGCAAAGAAAGGGGTGTAACCATGATTAAATAATTGAATAATAAGAAACAATAAACAAAATAGAATCAAAACTGACACAGATGGCCAGATTGCAGAGCAACACTGATGAACAAACATTCGGGGGTGACAGAGTACCCTGGATGCCAGATACCCAAGCAAGAACACCTGTACTGGGTAGGGATGTTACACTCTGGGACCAAGGACTGATAATCAGGGCCAAACCCTCCTGATCCACCCGAAACTGGCGACCACAACCCCTCTGCTGAACATCCAGTAGGTGACACACTATGAAGAAGGGGGGGGGGAGCACCATCAAATTTACTGAGAAGAAGGTGGGAAATGGGGGTCTCTAGCATGAGGAACAGAAAAGTATGACAAGGAAGACAGGATAGATCCATCGAGTAGAAGCACGAGTCTCACCACTTTAGGCAATAAGGCTCAGGTCACGGCGATGTCTCTGGTCGCCAGCAAAACCTTTTGCCCCACCTGGTACTTGAAAGCTTGGAGGTATCGACGGTTGCTCCGGGTCTGGAATGCTGAGACGTGTTTGAGCAGGAGGCTGCAAGCTCTGTTCAACCCCTGGCTGGAGGTTCATAGCCCAAGCAGTACTCAAAAGAAGACAAACTGAGACACACCACTGGAAGATAGTTGTGGGTGAGTACCACTCACGGTGGGAGATGAGACCACTTGGTGGAGGCTCCCTTCTCAAGGCAGGAAAGACTGTTGCCAAGCTCCTGGTTGAGCCCCTCAGTCTGGTCTTTGGTTTTAGGATGAAAATAAAGCAAGAGGCATGAATTTTCCAGAACCAGCTGGTAAACTGCGGGTCCTGATCAAAGACTACCTCCTGAGGGATTCCATGGAGCCAAACCATGTGTTGGAAGCAGAGCTAAGCCAACTCCTTAACTATAGGCAGCTTTGCCAGAAAAACAAAGTAGGCTGCCTTTGTAAAACAGTCCGCAATGGTAAGAACCACTGTGGTCCCATCTGACTCAGGCAGTCCTGTGAAAAAGTCTATGGCAATGCACAGCCACCGCCAACAAGGCACCTTGAGAGGCTGGAAGAAGCCACTAGAGGGCAAATAAGAGACACAGGTGCAGAGGAGCTCGAGATAACAGGCCCAGGGGGAGGCTTAAGCCCAGGCAAGGACCTTTGTCCTCACGCTTACAAGGATGAACAGCCGGTCTTCAGAACACTCCCGGGTAATCCAACTGGACCAGAGGGCTTCCTTCATAGTGTGCTTGACCTGCAGCTTGATGACAGCAAGCAGGCTTTGTCAGGGACCATAGTCACCAGTTGCTGTTCTGGGGTGTGGGAGAGCAGCACTTGAGGTTTTTTTGACCAGGGGCAGTAGATGAGGGTGAAATTGAAGCAGGTGAAAAAGAGCGATGACTGGGCTTGCCTGGGGTATAGCCTCTTAGCAGAGCAAATGTGTTCCAGGCTCTGGCATTTGATTCAGATGAGGAAGGGGATGCTAGCCCTCAAGCCAGAGCCTCCACTATTCAAATAACAGCTTGATGGCCTGCATCTCCTGGTCTTGAATGGAGTAGTTCCTTTCCAGTAGGCTCAAGCAACAGGTGCAGAATGAACAACAGTGGACTTTGCCATCAGCTCCCAAGTGGGAGAAGATGACTCCAGCACCAGTGTCTGTAGCATTCATCCCTATAATGAACTGGTACTGGGAGTCCAGGAGACCCAGGAGAAGGGTGCTGGAAATACTTTCCTTAACCTGGCAGAAGGAAGAGGCAGCCTAAAATGTCAAACAAAATGGGACGTTGGAAGAGGAAAGGGTGGTGAGTAGAGTGCTGACGATGGCGTGGCTTTGAATGAACCATCTGTAGACTCTGATAAAACTAAGGAGGCACTGCAGCTACTTGCATTCAACAGGCTCTGTCCAATTCTGGACAGCCTGGACTTATCAACAGTCCATGCTGATCTTCCCCTGAGAGGCTGTGAAGCCCAGAAACTGCACTGAGGTTTGATACAACTCACAATGTTTTCCTTCGGGCACAGCTGACTCCCCAGGAATTATACTACTGTTATTATATTACTTGATAGATGCATTGAGTATGTTCCTCCACGGTGTCTGGGAACACCGGGATGTTGTCCACATACACATTCACAAACTGGGAGATCATGTCATGGTGGACATTGTTGATCAGGTTCTGGTAGACTGCAGGGGCATTACTGAGCCCAAACAGCATTACCAGATATTTGTATCACCCAAAAAGGGAATTGAAATAAAACATATTACTGCAACTAATCTGTTGAATGAGGAATATCAAGACTTGTGCTAATCCCCAAAAAAGGGACCTATGACTGCCTAACAAAAACAGAGGAATTTCCTTATCACAGTTAGCATAAAAAGTCCACTGTCCTCTGAACAGATTTCAACCTGTCATTGATAAACGCCAAATCAGTACTAATCCTGCGAAGGTCACTCTAGCACTGTGCATATTCTTCCTCTTGATTGCAACAATTGAAACAATGACTTATCAATGACTGATGAGAATTTCTGGTGTTCCAACTTTGTCATGGTCTCACTATCGCCTCAAGCCACTGGATGATTCAAATAGAACAAGAAGAAGATGCCTACACATACAGCTTGATGACATGTTTCCCCCTTTCCCCCAGTCATAGAAAAAATTATTATGATCATTATGATTATTATTATCCATCCATCCATTTTCTATACCCGCTTATTCCTCATTAGGGTCGCGGGGCGAGCAGGAGCCTATCTCAGCTGACTACGGACAAAGGCAGAGACCCACCCTGGAAAGCCTGCCAATCCATCGCAGGCCGCACACACCATTCACAGACCATTCACTCTCACACTCATACCTTTGGGCAATTTAGTGTTTCCAATGATTATTATTATTTGTTTTTTATAATGTCAGCGACAAGAGCAACCAGGACACTACAATTTTCAAATCACATGTCCACTCTATGGTCACAGTCTTTCACCATAAAAGAAGAAAACCAGCATTTTAATAGCAACCTAAAAATAATGTTTGCCTTGTGTTTCCCAGTCTTTGCTTGGGATCAGCATAAACATTGCTAGTGTTTGATTAACAACCAAATAGAAATTGTTACCCTTTTTTTCTTTTTTTACAACTGTTGCTATAGCCTACAATCAGGCTACCTGAGATGCCTGATTGTAGGCTATAGCAGTCCCAGTTATTATATACACAGTTATTGTTTTCCATCATGCTAAGACATATTCTGATTCATTAAAAAGTTTTCTATTTGTACTGACCCAGTACAATGAAGTTGTCTTTGGACTTGCAGCTTTTCTCAGGAAACTAAAAAGTTCCAGAGTTCAGTAGGTTTGCCAAGAAGTGTATCTATATTCCCGATGTGCTATGTGCCAGAGGTCGTGTGTTCCTCGGTTCAATATTGTTAATACATATTAAGTGAACTTTTCAATAGGCTTTATGTTGCTTGGGAGTCATTTTCACAGGGGCCCTAAATTCAACTCCATGCTCCCTGATGCCCACACATACTGACACCCATTTTGATTTTCTGATATAAGTTAAAGGAGCTGCGCCATCGTTTTGCATCGGATTTATATATTTTAGCTATTCTGGCATTATCCGTTTTCTATAAAGGAGCTTTCCATGGAAATTCAAGGAGTCAAGGCGCTGTTTTAAGCTTTAGCCAAGGAATATGAAGAATGTAAGTTGGCTGCCATAGCCAATAATCATAAAAGTAGAAAAATACCGTCCAGATTTTGACATGCAGTTGAGCTGATTTGCTTTGTTCAAAGTTGTGAGCATGTGCAGCAATTATGAGGCAGCTCATGTAATAACTGAAATCATGTTGGTGCAGTTCAGTGCCAATTACTGTAGATTCCACCGCCAACACACAACTCAAGTCAAAGGCTGCATTCCTCTGGTGAAGACAGACAATCTCCATTACACCCTGATAGTTAGGATCTACTTATTAAGATTTTTTAAATTTGAACATCAACATAAACAAGTGAAATGTATGCATCAAAATTAAGAAAATCCATACTCTAGCCTATAAAACCATAAACTGTCTAAAAAGAAACAAATTGTTAAGCACAAACCTGTCCCAGCATTCACTTATGCTGAAGCCTAACTCCAGCTTTAATGATCGTAGGTGTCTGTTTGATACACTGACTGTACTGAATTGCTGTTTCATCGCAGCGTTTCTCGTGGCTAAAATGCACTAGTTGAATAAAGAATATAATGCTTGCTGAGGTGAACGGAGAGCCTTCAGGTGTGAACTTGGATAACATGAAAACAGGTCTTCATGATCTACTGATTCAAGACTGGAGTGAAAGATGGGAATCATTTTTGTCAGGTTCCCATTATGGACTGTATAGAGCTTGGTAACACTGGAACCTTTTTCATGTTCCTATTATGTGCAATACAAATCTGGGGTACAAAGGATTCTGGGCAAATAGGAATGACCCTGGCTATGTAAAGTTAATTGGCCAAGGACACTTTATTGCACAGAAAAATGCTTGTCATGTAATAAATAAATGCTAGCCAGCTTACCACCACATTGCTACCTGACATGTTTCACTGATATTAACCTCTGTCTCGGACAACTTTTCTGTACAATACAGTCTGTCTGTCTGTCTGTCTGTCTATACCCAGCAATATTCTGGTCACTTGTTGTGTGTTTAGCTACTCCTGTTCTGGTGGAGGCAGCAGAGAGCCATTTCTGTTTCCACACGGCTTTCTATTCAACACAGAGAAATTCATGGAGCATTACTGAATGCAGCTTTAAGTCTTACCAATGCTTGTTCTTTCATGGCATTTCTGATATTTCTTGAAGTGACCTTTACAGGGACATAATGAGGAAGTGAGCGTGAAGTGTGTGTGTGTGTGTGTGTGTGTGTGTGTCTCCAATGCTCCCCCTCTCTCTGTCACTTCTGTCTCTCTTTTTTTCTCTCTCCCTCACTCTCTCTCTCCCTCCCTGCCCCACCCCCCAGTTCCCAGAATAATGTCAGAATGATATGATTAGTGGAAAGATAATCTTGCTTTTCCATGGTCAGGTGATCGTGGCTTTTGAATGAAAAAGATAGTGGAGATGATATCTGAAGTCAGTGAATCTAATTTGGTTGGTCTACATGGAAATGGGAGAGGTTTATGCATGAGAACATGAGAATAGTATTTCATGTCTCCACGGCTGATAACGAGATGGCCATAGACCACCAGAATAGAAGCTAGTGGAGGATGGGGGTAGATCTTAGATGATAACTACTTCGCTTTTATCTCATTTGAAGGAGATGATGCTTTTATTTGCATAGGTCTGATCTATTTGGCAAACAATGCATTGTTTTGTTGTGATTTGCAGTATTTAAGCCACTAGAGTTCACAGTGTAATGATAAGAGGAATAGCCCCGGGTGTTCTTTTTAAGAGCCAAGGCATTTTGTTCTGTTTTTGTGTTTTTTTCAATTTTTATTGTTTCTTGTTTTTTTTTATGTCAGTGAACATTAGGGCATAGGTAGTAATTTTCATCGAAAGCCAAAGCTTTAAAATGAATTAAGGTTTTGGTGATTGTTAAAAATTCTGTCAAGATTTTCAGATAATACTCAAGTGTTAGGCAGTTGTTTTGGAGAAATGCCTGGGGTTTTAGAATGCTTTTCTTGTTGACACAATGGGTCTTTGAGGGTGAAACAAATTTAATTGATAATTGGGTTCTATTTCCTTAGAAACACCCAGGCATTACTACCACTGGATGGAGGAGATGGATCCTGAAAAAAATTCCTCCATGAAGGCATCAACGCCTCATCCTGAAGGTTGTAAAAGAGCCCAGACTAAAATGTGAAGAATTAAAGACCTCACTTGTCTCAGTCGGGGTCGGAGCTCACGATTCCATCACAGGAGGAGAATCGGCAAAACTGGTATTCATGGGACAGTGTCAAGCAAAAACCACTGCTGGCTGAAATGAACACAAAGGCTTGTTTCACATTGGCTAAAAAAAACATCTTGATAACCCCCAAACTTTTGGGATAACATCCTGTGGAATTATGAGTCAAAAGTGGCTTTTGGAAGGCATGGGTCCATCTGCTGTCAAGCTAACGCAGTAATCCGCTATAAGAGCATCACACCAACAGTCAAACATGGTTGTGGTAGTGTGATGGTCTGGGGCTGCTTTGCTGCTTCAGGATCTGGGTGAGTTACCATTATTGAGGGACCATGAATTCTGCTCTTGACCAGAAAATCCTGAGGGAGAATATCTGACAATCTATTAGAGGCCTTAAGCTCTAACACAGTTGGGTTATGCAGCTGTACAATGATCCAAAGCACCCAAGCAAGTCCACCTCTGAATGGCTCCAAAGAAACAAAATGAAGGCTTTGGAGAGGACTAGTTAAAGTCCTGGTTTGAATGTGATTGAGATGCTGTGGCATGACCTTAATCTGACAGTTCAGGCCCAAAAACCATCCAATGGTTGATTGCTGAATTAAAACAATTCCGCAGAAAGATTTGGGCCAAAATTCCTCGACAATGATCAAAAAGACTCATTGCCAGTTCTCAAAAACTTCTGATTACAGTTGTTGCCACCAAGGATTGTGCTTCTAGTTATTAGGTTTAGGGGTCAATTATTTTTTTCATGAGTGTTATAGGTTTTGTTTCTTTAACTTCAATAAATGAAAATAAAATCTAAAAGCTGCCTTTAGTGATTACTAATGTTGCCTTTGTCATGTGTCAAATCAACTGGATGATCTGAAACATTTGAATATAGCAAGTAAACAAAAATGAAAGAAATCAGGAAGGGGGCAAATACTTCACAGCGCTGCAGCTGTGCATTTTTAGAGTGGAATACCAGGTTAAACTGAATACAATTTATGGAACTAATTTGTGCTTCGCAAGATCAAATAAAGCAGAATGAGTGGATGTACTGTATGTGAACGCCTGCAGGGGGCAGTACCAGCAAGATTAACTAGGAAGGCACGTTGCTGATTAAACTTAAGATGACATCATCCTCCACACGTACAAAACACGGTGGAAAGGCAGCCGCAATCTTATTCAACCTCAGCCAATGTGGTGAACCTCCAAACGCAGCAGAACTATGGTTCAAACATGGCTGCGTGAACGAACAATCTAATTTTCAACCTTCAAGGTCAGCTCAGCAAACAGCCTGATTCCTTTGGGAGTCTGACGAGGCCCCTTGTCTGTAACCAACCCGACAGTCACTCCGAGTGACCCTGTCCTGCTGTGGTAATCTGAAAATTGTACAACAGCATTCAGTTGCTGTTACCATATTTTACCAGACTAAAACTGGACAAATTCTCTTATGTGGTACAAAAGGTGTTGCTCAGAGGTTTGAAGATGAGCCCAGAATTCTTTCCTCCAGATACTACAGTTTATTCCAATAGTCTAAAGACATGAATGCCAGGTTAATTGGACTCTGAATTGAAGAAAATACATGAAAAGGACGTGGGTGAATTGTGTGTGACTCCTGGAAGTATTTGCAGCTATCCAGGATATACTCCCGTTCTGACCCATTTTATTTTGGGATCGGCTCAAGCAAAGTCCCACCTCCAGGAATAACGGGGCCAATTGATGGTCAGATGTGGGCAGTCAGGTTTATAAGCGGTTTTTTTTTTTGTTTGTTTTTTTGCTATTTCTTGCCAAACTGTGGGGGTCTGACTCCCTCCATCCAGCCCTCCTTGTGAATTTCTTCCTCCAGTTCGTCCTAAATGGTTCTCAATATTTAATCACAGTCTGCGCTTGGCCTTTTTCTTCCTGCTCCCTCCCCCACCTTTTTTCCCATTGTTAACCCTTTGAGCGCCGAAATAAATTTTTGAGGAATTAAGAATGCAATTATCCTGAATTGTTGAAAACCTATCACGCGGCAACTTGTTTAAAAGAGCTCCCCTGCGGGCGGTCTTTTAAACAAATTGCCACGTGATAGGTTTTCAGCAGCATCTGGTTTTGACATCTTACATCAATTGTTGTTGCGTGTATTTAAGTTCCTGGTCTGTGTTCCTTCCTTACCAGATTGACTCTCTTTGTCATGTCCTCATCAATTCTCTTTAAGCTCCTTACCCTTGGTCTTTGGTATTACTAGTAACCATTTTACTGGGGATTTCTTGCTGTACGGTTCAGCTAATTGGCTGTTTCCTCGAAGCCCGCAACTTCAAGAGCAGGCCAATCGTGCCTGTGCCCCCAAATGGCCTTCTTAGCACTGACCTCAGTTCTGTCTCTGAACACGGCTAGCTTGTCTCCATTGATTGTGTTCACCCCTCACCTAACTTGAACCGTTCCAGACTGAGTTATATCCTCTGAGTGCTCCATATAAAGAGTGTCCAGTGCATCTGGGCCTGGTTCCTTCACTGCTGAACGTAACACCAAACTTCATCAGCAATACAGTCACTGACTTTAAAGAAGACTTTCACATAAGATGTACTAACAGTTAGTTGTTGCAAACCTTGTTTGACCATTAATATCAGATGCATGTTATTCAATATAATTTGATGACAGATTATTTTATCAGAGCCAGTGTGCTAAGTTTTACTGGGCTTACTTCACATTGAAATGACAATAACAAAAGAAGTAACCAATTACTTGACGTTAAAACCAGGCGTGTGGTAAACCTTAATTTGTGTCCATGCTGTCACTGGTGAATGAACTGCGATCTCTGTAATACAGCCTGTTCTGTTCTGCATGAGAACTTTGTGGCACCTGCATTTCCATTTCCTGACAAAATCCAATACTGCATTAATTCATGTTTGGTCAAAGACTCCGCGCAAAATAGGTATGGCACTCAAGTCAGTAAATATTGGCACGGTCTGGACATCAATGACACTGTGGGGCCCAACCACAAAACAGAACCAGAACAAGGTGATGCATCCAGCAACCCTCAGGATTTAGGCCTCAGCTTCAGCTCTTACCTTTTCATCGTCCTCCGTGAACAGCGCTCCTGCCGGCTCTTTGTTGATGGCCTGAGCAACGCCAATGATCTCGCCATCGCTATTTCGAATAGGCATGCAGAGTAATGACTTTGTCTTGTAGCCGGTCAGCTTGTCAATCTCATCGCTGAAGCGGCGGTCCTGCAACCAATGAGATAGAGAGTGAGCATCGACATCTACGCTGGACTCGAGACATTGGCAGGTCTGAATGGAAATGGGCAAAAAATACAGAAAGTATTAACACAATAAAGATAAACCTAAAGTATAACAGAGGTTTCTGTTCATGGTTCGTTAATGGAACAAGTTTCAAGAGTCCTTCACATTGAATAAACTAATTACACAACAAAAATTCAAAGAGGTGATGAAGGATTTAGAGATTATGGTCAGTCATTGTTTTGATTAATGTTGCCATAGATTGTATTGTTGTATGATGACTATATTGTTAATATTTTTGTATATTATCCATATTTTATTATAATGTATTGTTTTCTGTCGTGAACAGGGCACCATTGCAAATGAGTCCGATGTCTCAATGGATTTCTCTGTAAAAATTAAGGTTTAATAAATAAAATAAATAAATGCTTAACAGAGTATAAATCCAGATTGCACCACTACCACTGCAACCTCTGCTTTATCCTTTCATAGTCATACCACAATAAAAGGCTCAAGGGGTAAAAATGCCGACATGTGAGCAATACTGTACTTTATCAATATTTCAATGTACAGCAACAAATTCCTCGTACAGCTGAGCAGCTAAAGACCTTCATAATGGAGAAATGGGGTAAACTCTGCTTGCTAGACATGTCCCCCTGGTCTGTTCAGTGACTGTACACTTAATGATTGTGATTAAAATTACAGGGTGATGTTACACTGTGGTTAACAGTCGACTGTGCTAACTTTTCTGGACTCTGTTGCATAATTACAGTAAGCAAATAAATAAACGTTGAAAACATCTAATAATCTGTCGCACTATTTTCTGTTTATTAGAGGGTGAATGGACTATTCAAATCAGCCTTTTTTCATTTTACTCGCATTTTCCACCATGTGCCATGGAATTGGTGTTGTTTTCAAAAATTCATTTCTACCAGATCAAGGTGTCACGACTAATGGTTCCCCTCATTCAGAACTTGGTGCCTCCTCCTCCTCCTATGGCAAGGATAACAGCATGCAGTGTCTCTCTGTGCCGTTTGACAAGGTTAACCCACACATTTTGCAACTAGGACCTGGTGGAAAGCTTTATCGTTATTTCTTCTAGTAATAATATGCTTTCTTACAGTAGTCTGCTCTGTGAGTCAAAGGAATTACAGTGGTACTGAGCCAATGCATTCTCAATGCAAGACCTCATGTATCAGTCAGAACATGAAATGGACAAAGAGGTGCCAGTGCCCTGGGGCTGCATGACATGAGTTCCGCTGTTTTTCTTAGATACATCTGTACTTATGCAAGAGGCCACCCGAGACTCCAGAATTCGGGAGGACAAGGCAGAACTTGTCACAGGTGATCACGCACAAATAAAATTAAATTAGATTCTACTCAGCACTCTAATTGAAAATCAAAACTTGCACATAATTTTTTATTTCAAATTAAAAACAAAGTCTTAAAGCAGCGTGTTTAAAGGATTTTGTGGGCTCATGCAAATAGAGGTCCATCATATTATGCAAAGTTTAGTCATGCCATTGTGATGTTACCCCAAAGTGTGCCAGCATTATACTGAATAGTATTTATAACATCATTGAGTTTTCATGAATAGCAATAACCCAAACTGCTTTAATGAGAATCATTCAAAATCTGCTTTCAACATTCCTAGTGGATAGAGGTGGAAGTTGATCATTTTGATAGCGTAGTAATGTTTTCTGTATCACCGCCACACAGCAGAATGTCACGTTTCCAGATGCTATTACTTGAACAGTTTTGACTGAAATCATGTCACACTTTAAGTGATTGTCTCTGTTACATAGAGAAGGGCTGCGATTGATATTGGACGCCCCACAACCTTCTCTGTAATGCCAACAGTCCAAAGTTTTCATTTTTACAAATCACAATAACTCAAACAGCTTTGATGTGAATCATGTCAAATCTGCTTTCATCATTCTACTTGCACAGAGGAGGAAGCAACTGATTCTGAGGGAGTATTCAGCTTCTGCCACAACCTGCAAAAAAAAAGAACTTTTCCAAATGCAGTAACTCAGACAGTTTTGATGGGAATCAGGTGAAAACGTCTGTGATTGTGTCTGCTGCATAGCCTGATGTTGGTGACCCTTTGACCTTCCTTCTAGCACCACCATTTGGCCAAACTTCACTTTTTCAAAAATGCAGCAAAAAAAGAAAAAAAACGTTCTCATGGGAATCGAGCAAAATTTGCTCCGAACATTCCCAGAGCCAGGAGTAGTAGCTCTGCTAAATTTCTACACTCCTTTTCTGTAGCGCCTCCACAAGGCCAAAGTAAGAATTTTGAAAAAAATAACAAAAGTCCGCCCACTGTTTTGATAGCTCCCAAAGTGAGTTTAATATCCACAACATTTCAGCCGACATGGCCTTCGTCAGGTGCACTTCCAAACATCACCTGACGAAGGCCACGTCGGCCAAAACAACAATCAATTAAACAACAATCAATATGTAATATATAACTGATTTTATAGTGTCCAAAGGTTTATCGTGGCATTCATTTGGAAAGCAACTCCCCCTTACACAACAATAACGTACCACAGTAGATTGTGGAACAGGACTGCCGACCCCTCTTCCAGGAGCTCTACCACCCTACAGGTTTTGTTTCAACTCTAGCTGAGCGCACCTGCTTTTGCCAACCCCACATTTGAAATGCACTGCAGCACATGACAGGTTTGTGCATGTCTGTCCGTTAAGACACCGCTGTGCCAAGAGAATAAACCAAACAGCGGGGGACACAGACCTGGATTGATGCAAATATTAGCCCGACTTATTTATGAATTATCATGTTGTGTAGCAAAGTTCAGTGTACTGGCACTTAAAGAGACCAGAGACAGGAGGCGTTAGAGCACCGAATGATTCCAGTGCATTATTCAAATTGGGTTCTGGAGAGACTTTTAAAGTCATTTTTGATTGAAAGTTTCATCATGAATATTATCAATTATCAGGTCATTAAACATAAAATTTGCAAAACTATTCACTTTTCTTCAATCGGACTGGAATTCTACTCAAAAGTTCAAATTTCTATAAATTCAAATACATTATTACATCAGTACAAGCTTCTCACTTAGACAGTAACAGGTCACTCGTGCCATCACATGCAGATGGAACCAGGCATTTTGACGGGCTGATCTGCCTTCAACACAATCGTTAACATTGAATTGCATTTCAATAAATTCAACTCAGGACAGTGAATACAAAATTAACCCAAACGGAAAAAGTAAACTTTCCGCCCTCCAGGTGAAGTGCCCTCCGAAATGAATCTTGCATGTTTATTTTATTTTTCTTTTCTGAGTCAGCCTCTAGAGATTCTGCCAGTTCAGAATTCATGGTGCCACCTCTCCTCTCATTGCTGCTCAATCTCAGGTAATGTCATTAATCACATGCATCCACCATATTTCCTCCCGCAATGTGTTTGGCTTAAAATTCTAAATTACTTTCATGGGCTACAATTCAGCCGCTGCAGTAGCTACTGTACATTGTAATTTCTTTGACGCTAAAATCTCTGGGAAGATTGCATTGAACACAACATGGAGACCACATTAGAGCAAACTGATAAACCAAGAGCTGTGTCAGGGTTTTAAAATATTTCCTGCATGAATATTTATTAAACACAACCCCCAAGACAAAATTAAAATGAGGAGCAATTCATGTTACACAGAATGAGCTCGCATTAAATACAAATTTGTGGTCGAGAAAGCATATAACACATATTTTATTTGATTACTTTAAACGAATTGTCAGCATATTTGAATTATTGAATGCAAAACCCATTTAAAAACCAATAGAGGAAGAGTCAGAATTGTCGGAGCGGTAGGAGTCCCTGCTCTGATGCACGCGCCGCTCCTTTGCAGGTTCTTGATAGGCGGAGGCAGTAGTCAGAGGTACCTTGGAGAGCGCTGGTGCCCGGGTCACTGTGCTGTTAGGGGGCGCATCGCTCCCATCTCAGCGAGCTCTCACTGCCTGACTTCTGCCGCTGGTAGTTTCAGCTCACTTCCCAATTCTTTGCGCACGTAAACTCACTCAAATTGATTAAACAGACTTTCACACCCCATGTTTGCGGCGTTTTATTTCATTCGGCTTTCCGAATTAAAGTCTATTTAGCTTTTTCAAATGCGTCAGCTCGTATCTCCCGTTTTGTTTCGGCTTTTCAGTCAGGTCGTGACATGGATGCATGGGCTAATGCGCCGACGAATGCAGTTGCGGTTGCAGTTGGAGCGGATCACCTCGGATATATATTATTCCATTGCTTAATCCTTGTACATTTTGTGAGGAACATTTGGTGCGTGTCTGCTCAAGATACAATACGCTTTGAACTTACGTGGTCTTAATGCACAAGCTACTCCTTATAATTGGCTTGGCTAATAGAGCTGTGCAATGCTCAAGCAAACTGACTCGTTGACTAATGTACTGGGTTGGCAGTATAATCGATCATTCAGAACATTGTGGGTTATTTCATTCCAAGAAATGGAAAAAACTGCAGAATATCGCGTTACTGCACAAGTCACCCTGGATACCAATTTGGCGACACGCGATATACCATAAGCACTGTTTCAGACTAAGGAATTTTGGCATATTAATATGGCATTACATCTCATAAGATGTCAGAAAGCAATGGCCTTTTGAAGCACCGCATTACATTTTTAAGATTGCACTGCTGAGCAGGTATTTGAATGTTGTATTTTGCGTTTATACAAGAAGTATATCTTAAATCACTGCCCCGCAACATGGAATTTCACTGTAGACAACCTGTCGCAGCTGCAGTCCGAAATACTTTTATCCCGATTCACTTTAGCTTAGTTTTATCGAAGATTTTTTTTTAAAAGTTGACATATATAAATGCTTTCAAAATTATAACAGCCGAATTATAATAATAAAAACAATAATAATCATCATCATTACCATCATCATCGTCACTATAGCAGTCAGGGGTAGTATTAGAATAAGTAATGGCCAAGCACGAAGTGCAGGTTTTTTTTTCTTCTTTAATTTGTTTTATTTTTAATGATTGAGTACTGTATGAAAACTGTACGTCCCAGTGAAATGTTATGTAACCACGCACCTGATAAGCATCTGGGATATTAACAGTCTCTCCGTGTTCGGCAACATATCCAATGATCCCTTTTCCCCAGGGCACCTGCACCTCGTCCGAGTTACTCAGAGAGAGTAATACTGTCGTGCCCGCGTGAACATCAAAGAATTTTGACACTAAAGTCTTCTTGTTGGCAGAGCCCTCTACTAAAAACAACGAGCAACGGTCAGCATCCACCATAATACAAACAAACACAAGAATTTTGTAGCTGAGGCTGGTTAAATCCAAATCGTTTGAAATATCTTTCACGAGCTCCAGGAAAAACTCCCTCTCGTTGTTCTCTTTCAGATAATATTTGAAATCTATGGCCGTCGATGGGTACTGAGGGATGTTAACTCTGGATTCCAGAAGAGCGCTTAAAATGTGCGCCGTGGTCGGTGGAAGGGAGCTGGCTTTTCGCAACAAGGCTCTTCTTCTCATACTTGTCAAGGGCTCTTGTGCCCTGGAATTAACGTGTTCATCATATGTCCTGTTCGCGTTAATTGCCTTGGATCGAGCAAAAGTTTTCATCAGTTCCTTCTGCGAGGCTCGTCTCTGCAAACCGTCGCCCTTACTCGCCCAGCTGTCTTTGCAGCCGAGGGACTTGTCCGCATCCGCGACAGCGTTCATTTGACTTTTGCTGGCCTGATGGTTCCTAAGCCATTTCTCCGCTGTGATCTGTTTTCCTTTCCTGGTGAGATAGTCTTCGAGCAGTTCAGGGTGTTTGTCTAGAAAACTTTCTACATCCGAAAATTCCATAGCTGGAACTGCCATGTTTACTGTTTTGACTGCCCACAACGAACCAAACTATTGCGCTCGCACAGTATAATAACATTTGGAGGATTACGGAATTATGGAATCGATTTGAATGAGAAAACAGCCAATTCAAGCGATCAATTTAGATTCCGCTTCATGATTTCTCTTCCATGAATTCATAGTAAAGAATGGATGCAAATGAAATTCGGCAATAAAAACCAATGAAGCCATTGAAAATTTCTCCTCCGCGCCAGGTACTTATTTTATTCCCAAATCCGATCTTTGTTGTGGGCTACACTCCAGTGCTCACCTCCAAAGTTGCGCAGCTTCGTGTTGCTATTGTTACTGCACAGCTGGCTGGACCAGTGAGGAAGCGAGCGTGAGTATTCCCTCGAGCGCTACTGACGTCGGCTGTTACTGTAGGTCAGTTTTTCTCACGCTCGCCTTCGTCATTCCAACATGCATTCGCAGCTGGCCGTACAGTTCTGCATTTGTGCAGATAGGAGTTCAGTGTGCAACCAGCAATACAGCCAAGAGGACTAGATCCGTTTTTTCAAGGATTTCTCTAGTCCACAATGTGTTTAGTAACGTACTCCAGATCTATCACTCGTGCGTAATAATTTACCAAAATACTGCAGCGCTGTCTGTCCAGAAATTACTAAAGTACAACGCAAGTTCCGAAGAAGTCGGCACTCCATGGAAAATGTAAATGGAATCAGAAAGGACTGATTTGAAAAGTCTATTCACCGTACGGTATGTCGAAAATAGTACAACAACACGTTACTGTTATATGTGAAATTATTTTTTTATTGAAAATATACTATGCGATGACTGCAACAGAGTCCAAAAAAAGTGGACACGGTCGACTGTTTACCACTGTGTCACATCACCATGTCTTTTCATCACACTCATTAGAGAAGTATTTCACTCCTGAAGCTGCAATGTAACCCCAGGCCACCGCCAGGTTTGACTGTTGATAAGATGTCCCTATTGTGGAATGCTGCGTTAGCTTCATGCCAGATGCAACAGGACTCGTGTTTTCAAAAAATTCCACATTTGAGTCATCAGTCCACCGAATAGTCTCCCAGTCATCTTTAGGGTCACCAAGATGTTTATTTGGCAAATGTGAGATGAGCTTTTGAGTTCTTTTCAGTCAGCAGGGGTTTTCACCATGCTGCTCTCCCATGGATGCCATTTTTGCTCAGTCTCTTTACTGTGCAATCATGGACACTGGCCTTAATTTAAACAAATGAGGCCTGCAGTTCCGTAGATGTTTTTCTGGGTTCTTTAGAGACCTTCTAGATGAGGCAGCGATGCCACTGTTCCATTTTTCTTTTATTTGAGGATAATGGCTCTCACCATAATTCGCTAGAGTCCAAGAGCCTCAGAAATGGCTTGTAACCCTTTCCAGACCGATAGATATCAACAACTTTGTTTCTCACCTGTTCTTGAATTTCTTTAGATCACAGCACACGCGCTGCTTTTTGCCTACTTCAAATTGCCAGACAGGTTCTATTTAAGTCATGTTTAGATCCAACAGGGTTGAATTATGCCTGAGTGTATCTAGTGAAATTGAAGTTTTCAAATAAACGTTCTTAATTGGTTGATTTTGTAATTAAAGGATCAATTACATTTTCATTAAGGGAAAGATAGCTTTTTTAAATTACTGAGATCATCATTTAAAAATTTGTGTCTACACGGGTTATCTTTGTGTAACATTAAAATTGGTTTGATCTGAAAGATTAATGTGTGAAAAATATACAAAAATAGAGGAAATTGGGAAGGGGCAATTACTTTTTTCACGGCACTGTGGGGATACAGTGGGCCTTTGTGATGCCATTTAAAACATTTTTTATGTTTTGTTCAATGCCTGATCAACACGTTTAAGATGATGTTGTCCTATTTAATGTATACCTAAAACTAAAACTAATTTGGAGTTTATTTTCATTCATCTTTCTTAATCCGACGAACAAGACACAAGCAGGACATACAGAATCACTCAGAAAGTTGAGATTTTTAAAAAATGAATTATTCAGATTCCCATCCTTGTAACCTCAATTATCATGGACGTCACATTGGACTTGATTATTTGGTGAATAAAATGCTTGATTGTAAATCAGGCGATATGTGTGGGGACCGGTTGAGAGTAATTCTTTGATGAAAGCTGTGGTCACTGCCGATTGTCATGTAACATTTTTGCTGTTATTATGGTTAGTTTATGAAAGCAAATTACTCTCAGTGTTGGTCTCAATCATAAAATCGGATCGTCAGCTATTGGCTGTCCTTTAAAGGTAAAGTTCCTTATTAAAGAAAGTTCTGATGTGAGGGCCGCAGAAAAATAATCACTTGGCATAAGAGGCTGTGTTGTTTCCAGCGTGTCATCGGTCACTATTGTGTGCGTTAGTTCATACCAATTGTGCTGTTCCTGAGATAAATCTTCAAAATCCACGAATATGACAGGTTGCTGCGCCAATGGTTGCAGCAGTACTTGGTCTGGGCAATGATGCAAAATGTACCAGTTCCCTTTAGAAAAGGAAGGAAAATATGAGCGATTAAAGGCCATTGGGAAGGATGGAATCTGATCTCGGCACATCATCATTATTTTGTGGTAATTAATTCAAGGTAAAGAAAATTAGAGGTAATCGTTGGTTTCTGCACAAATAAAAGACCCCCACTTTTATAAACCTGATCCGACTATGTCAAACAAATGATATGATGAGATGGACAGTTTTGTGAGTCGTTTGTCAAATGAATGAGTACGAGACAATAGTACGAAAAAAACAAGCTGAATAATTGTAAACAACGACAGAGAAACCCTTGTATGAAGAGTTCTGTCTATCACATTGAGAGAAACGGCCTAAAATACAACAGAATGCTTTCGAAGAAGAGAGTGAAGTGTATTATATCACTCCTGCTCATAGATCAGTTTTTCCATTTTCTCTGTGCTTATGGCTGAACATTATCCCCTCTTCTGCTAAGTGATTACATTGCGAGCTGATTTCCTGTTTTTTCCCCGCCGAAATGAGTAAAGCCGCTTTCACACCGGACGCAGAATGAATTTTTCTCACGACAGATTACATTCGAAGTCGATGCAAAGACGCGTTGACGCATTGACTTTGAATATAATCAGTCGAGCGAAAAATTCGTCCTGCGTCCGGTGTGTCTATTCCCAGAAGAAAAGGAACAAATCCCACGATTTCTGTTGAGTGAAACCGCAAAAGAAGCACAATATCTTTTCTCCGGTTGTCGCAACTTCATTAGGGGCCTAAATTTAAATGTAGATTACAGTGGCCTCTGCTGGTAGCTCACGGTGGTCTCTTGCATAGGCATGAATGGATCTGCTCTTGACCGTTATTTATTTTTTCAAACTAGCATTGCCCGTGCAATATCTGAATTGCTCATATATTTAGCAAGTCTTTCGCGAAAAAGTAAAATAATTAAATTGGCTCAAATTAAATATATGTATTCCATAGATGTATAAAATGCAAATAACAAATCAAACAGAAAGGAATGTTATATTACAAAATAGTTTGCAAAGAAGTAAATTTTATATTGAAAGGAAAATCAGATATTGATCAAATTCATTGGAAAAAAAGATTTGCTCTGTGATGACAGAATTTATTTGATTAATCCAATAAAGAAAGCCTTGGCATAATTCAAATGCAGAAAAAATTATACTGATCAATGACAAAAATAAGTGATTCTGAAACTGTACAGCAAGAGGAGGATTGTGCTTATGTGAGGTGACATAACTGGACAGCTTTTCTTGTGGACAATTCCTGAAGATGAACAGGTGGTAGTTTAAAAATTACTTTACGAATATGTCCTTGTTATGATAATGAAATTGCAATTCATGGTAAGGTCTTGTATTTTCTTTTGTGTTCTTAGTTACGTGGGCCAATTTGGAAACCAGCATCATTGTTTGGCTGAACCTGTCACCCACTCTAAATAAAGATAATTGAATTGAATTGAATTGAAGCGGATCACACACTGGGTGCTTTCTCATTATGCTAACTTATGCTCACCCCCCTCCTGAGGCCTGGACATTGTACCTCCTCTGAAGGAATGAGGCTTCCAGAGGGGCTTAAAGTGAGGAGACACTGGTGTATCCTGACCGTAACCCTTTTATCAAGTGGCGTGGCGTTTCTTAACTGATTCAAGGGGTACTTTACATTAAGCTGGCCTGTCTCCTTGCTTCCCTCACTTGAGTCTCCACCACACATCTCATCTCCTCCTGGGAAGGAAGCGAGAGAGGAAGAGGCGTAAGGAAGAGCTGCGAGGGCGCAGGGCCCACAGCAGCCAAATGAGAAACCCTTTGTTCGATTGAGCGACTTCACAAGTGGAGGTACAGCATTTACAAGTCAAACGACATGATAAAAGACCTCTGTTTATTGTTTATTCAGACCCCCATTTTCTGCTGTAATTAACAGCTGTAATAAACAGCAGCTACTCCTCCAGGGGTCCCATTCAAAAAAAATACATCATACACATCCGTGTATTCATGCTCACAATAAGACTCAATCCATAATACGAACCCAAGGACACACAACCAACACTGACACTTAACCAATCTAATACATGCAATAACTCTATATGGTAAATAATTTAATATCTTACTTAATAGAAACAAAAAGAAAAAACAGCTCATTTAATGACTCGCCCTCTAAATTAGAAAAATGGGATGAATAGCTCTCCACATGTTTCACATCTTACAGAACTGAGAAGCAAAAAAACAAATACATACAATTTAAAAAAAAGGATACTGGCCATGTTTCCCAGATTTATTTAGGAAGATCTTTGCGCTGAGAGCTTCTTGAGATTTTTCTTAAGGCTCCAGTAAGAAGCAAACGCATTTCCCAGATTCCTTCTTATCCTAAGATGGCTCCCTCTTAGCCAAACTCTTCTTTGGAGCCGTATTAACTCCTTAAGAACACTCTTAACTGGGAAACACGGCCCTTATATTTTTACATCATATCTCGTGTAAACAAATAGAATTTTAACTTTATGTTAAAAGATGTTCTACTTCTTTCTACAATCATAAAAACTTGGTAGTGAATTCCATGCCATCATTGAGCGATAATTAACCGTCCTCTGCATTACATTAGTTCTACATTGAGGTAACTGAAAACGACCCTGCTTACAACTGCTGAGTCGAATACCAACAGTACAGCACCTACAGCTTTCTTCTCATCAGTTTCCTTCATCCAGTCATCAGTCACCTGAGTTAATGCCGTAGTTGTGAAGTGCCCCTTTTTATAAGCATGTTGATGAACTGAATTCAAATAATTTCTATTAAAGTAATCTGGATTTGGGTTTCTTTCTTTCTTTCATTTTTGGGTTTCTTTTTTTCAACTGTCCCCACAGGTTTCCAACTGAAGTCTAGCGACTGAGGTGGCCCTGGTAAAACATTGATTTTGTCACCTATGAACAATTTTTGGTGGGTTTTTAAGTGTGTTTGGGGTCATTGCCTTGCTATAAAGTCCAACGACGACCAAGTCTCAGCCGCCTAGTAAAGGCAGATTATCATCTGAAACTCCAGATTTTTGGAGAAATCCATAAAGCCACTGATCAAAACCAATAACTCCGGACAACTGGATTTAAAATAGACCCAAAGCCTTACCAGTCCTCAACTATGCATCACCATTTCAGTGCCGAACATTCCGATACATAACCAAAGACATTCTGGTGTTATCTCATCTCTGGTCCTTTGCCCAGTCATATTGAAATTATCTTTGATAAATTACAGGTGTTTGCTTTGGACACTTAAGTCAGAAAAGATTTTTCTGTTTTTACTCCTCCAAAGAGCCGGCAGTGATGGAGAGGAGCCTGACAGTCCTTTCTGAAAACTGGTGACCCCAAGATGCCACCAATACCTTCAATCTTTCATCCTCCCTCCTGCCCTGGGGAGGTGTGTTCGCATCCTTTATCTGACAGATTCCCATCTGTTCTCTGTTTAAAGTTTATGAATCACTACCCTGAAAGTGCTCAATGGTTTCTTGATCCTTTGTGGCTCCTCTATTTGCCATCACCATTGCTCACTTTTGAACTGCCAGTTCTTTTATCTCTTTATGGTGCTGGATGTCAGGATTTTGGCACGATACACATTAAGTACAGTGTTGCTCACAGGTGTGCACTTAGAGTTCATAGCTTTTGTTTTTCAATAGCATAATTGTGCATTTCCAGTCAAGGGCACTTACAATCCTCAAGTCAACAACATGACTCCATGGACCCATCCTGCGTCAACAGTTCAGGCTGGCGGGGGTGGTGGACTGGTGCAGATAATATTTTATTGACACAATCTGGGGCCCTAAATACCAACTGAATGTCACAGCGTATCTGAGGGCATATTCACGCCAAAAATTTTCCCTTGCGCTTTCAAAAAATTTTGCGGTCCTTGCGACTAAGTGAGAACTAATTCTTCTTCGTGATTTGAAGAATAAGTGTAGTGTGCACAGCACGCCTGTAGGAGGAGGTGTAACTTTGCTACAAAACTATTCAAAAACCACTGAACACTGCAAAGCGAGTTTCAGTCTTGAACATATTTGGCATTTACTGTTCTGTTGGTTTATTAAAATGTGGAGCAATTCCCATGCATGTGTGCATTTCTATAACATGATATATTTAGAGAGGAGATAAAATCCTAAAATGGATTGAAAATATCTGCTCCAAGCACAAAATTCTGCTATTTTTACCTCTTAAAATGTCTATTTTTACGGTCTCATTTTTAAAATTTAAAGATCAAATTATTGCTATGAAATGAATTTAAAAAAACAAAAATTTTTAGCAACAGTGACATGTTCTCCCATGATTTAAATGCTTGATGAAATGACCTTGCGGTTGTACCACTAAAAACTTGCACCATAAGACAGTATGATATCTGTCAATGAAAATGTACTTTTTGACACAAAAATTAACACCATGAGTACCAATGCAATTGAATAGTATGGCTGTAAATGCCACTAAATCATCTTTTTGTGCCTTTTGCCTTGGATATAGAACTTATCAAAACATATGAAGACCACAATGGAAAAATGATCGGGGTAAAATTTTCACATTGTGGAGAAATAAATAAAAATTCAAAACGGTCTTAGAAAGAAAGCACTGAAAAAATATGCAAAAAATATTAAATATTACATCACATACAAAAATGCAAAATTTGGACCGTTTTTCCTTTGGTGTCTTCATTTACTTTCACAGAAACCGCCAGTGCAACATCAAATGCTCTAATCCCCATTTCCTGTCAAATTTTGCCAGACCCATCACATATTGTGCGATGTAACAGATTTCATGTCACCTCTTTTTTCCCCCTGGGCCTATATAGTGTTTTAAATTAGAAAATAAACAGTACTTTCAGTCTTGCATGTGTTTAAGACAAATACAGCATCAGACTGAAACTACCTGTTAAGCCACTAAGGCAAAATAACTTTTTTCCATTCTCTTTTTGGAAATCCATTGATTTATATGACTAGATGGCATAAAAACAGCAGAGGAAGTAGGAAAGGTTTTAATCAGTGCATTTACAGATGCCAAACAGTGCATTCCTATAGGATTACCACTTCGGCCATTTCAAGCCATTCACTTTATTGGCCTAAACCTGAGATGCCAAAGTCCAGTTGTTCATTCCCACAGGCACCAACAAGTTGTCATTCTAGCCGCAGGGTTACTGCAAACTTGCATAAGCTCATATACTTAAGAAACAAACAACCGTTTTATCAGTTTTAATGACTGATTTCTTCATCCGACAATAGGTGCCTTGAGCCAATCTTCAACAAATTCCTCAAACTTCATCACCAGCAGCACAATTTCATTTACAACACCTGTGAAACCAGGGGATACGCTTCCTCCTTCAGTGTGGAAGGCTACTCAGGACCAGTAATTCCCACCCCAAGTGTTCAACCAAATACCACTGAATTAACAGGATTTAAACGAAGGTGCGGTGGCCTGTAAAATGAAGTTAACGTCTTTCATATAGACCAAGTAACGTGATTTTTCTAAAATATTAGCCTTCTTTAAATAACCAAAACTTTGTGGATTTTTCTTTTTTTTTTGTTTAAAATAACTTTACAACATGACAATCTTACTTTACAGATAAATTACATTAAGAATAGCAGGATTTAAGAGGTTGCGGACTTCAAATATGCGATGAGATCCGCACGCTCTCCCTTCTTCTTGATGCCGGCGAAGATCATCTTCGTTCCAGGAATGTATTTTTTAGGGTTTTCCAGGTACTCCATCAGTGTGGCCTCTCCCCAAATTATACCTACAGAAAATAAAAACTCAATCATGCTGAGGGTCCCCATTAATGAATGAAATTTAGGCATATTACTGTCAATCAAGATGTAAACCTGGATGAGCAGGTTACATTACCTTTGCTCTTGTTGGCGTCAGTGTACGAAAAGCCTTCGGCCTGGCCGGTCTTGCGTCCGAATAAACCCCAAAGATTTGGGCCAACCTTGTGCTTTCCATTTTCGTCGACTGTGTGACACTGCGCGCACTTCTGGACAAACACCTTCTTTCCTTTCGCAACGTCGCCCATTTTCCTGGAAACGGTTATAACAAACAATTTTCTATACATTTACCTTACACGCATAAAACTGGTCAACAAGAGTCATCAGAAGATGACGACACATCCCCTCGGCCCCGAAATCCAATCTCAGAAATACCAAAATATCAAAAGCCACTAGACTTGTTTAATATGCCCAGCAAGTTTCCTCAATATTGAATGGTATTAAGAGTTCAGCTCCGGAAACCAGATGATTACAGACGGACGGACAGACGGAAGGAAACAAATGACTATATCGCCCCCGCTCGCTTTATATGCCGGGGGGATAATCATAAAAAAATGGCCGCGTGCTCATGAGAAGTAGACATAACCGGCATTGAAACGGCCACGTAATACATCTGCATGATATTTGAATCGCAGATCGGTCACGCCGCCGCGACATCCGGTGCAGTTTTGAGCGCCATAATCAGTTCATTCACAAATGCGCCCAAACAAACATTTCCGAGGAAAAACAATAAAATCTCCTGACTGTACACAACCGATTCGCTGGTTGCTTTAACCTCGAATGCGTTTTCTGTTGGGTGGACGCGATGCCGCCCGTCCGAACTAAGGTCACACAAGGACAGTCCCGAACACCACTTCCGTTTGCCTGAAGCGGCCCCGTCTGCCGGCGATATCTGCACGCCGCCCGGCAAATACTATAGATCATAAACACTACTCCTCTCTGCCTGATAATCGGGTGTAATGGCAATTAGTGAATTACACATATAACACTGTGTTGGACTCATTTCAGGGCAGCCGTGAATGTTCGGGTCCGTGGCTGCGCCTGGCCTGAGCTTCCGCACCACACCGCACCGCACGCGCGCCTCGACCAGGAAACGTCAGTAATTCTACTGAAAATGAGTCGCCGCGTGTCTGTTACTGCCTTAAGGAGCGATTTTAGCGAGGTCCGTACAATTACAGGAAAGATTTCGCCATCCGTTCTCTGGTCATCGGGTAACGGGATGGCGGACTGGGTTACAGCTAACGCCATCTCGGATGCATAGAAACGACTTAGCTGGCTGAATTATGCCGCTTTCACACCGGACGCGAAACGAATTTTTCGCACGGCAGATTACATTCAAAGTCAATGCAAAGACGCGAATGCATTCGCGTCTTTGCATCGACTTTGAATGTAATCTGCCGTGCGAAAAATTCGTTTCGCGTCCGGTGTGAAAGCGGCTTTAAAGGCGCGACCATTTTGATAGAGATGTAGACCGAGTATGAAACTCTTGCCCAGTAGCAAACACACGGTAACCGGCCAACAGTCTGATAAAACCGCTAAGTTGTGCAACGCTTCCCAGATGCAGCGCTGAATGAAATTTCCCCTGGAGCCGTAACGGGGACATAATTTTAACACGCGAAGCTGATCGACAGCATGAGAGAATTTTAAAGACGTTTACCTAAATTATCCCAATATGCAAGCCTGAAATAAAAAAAAAAACTTACCTTTAAATAAAGACTGCCGTTACGTACAGCGGACAGGTACCTCCCGGCACACGAGAATACGGCTCCTCCAGTAAAGAAGGTCACGCAATTTACAGGCACCGCTATTACGCGTCACTATCAGGTGGTATCAAATCACGTGCCCCATGTCATCACTACTGTAATGACGTCAGCGTGAATGCAGCCGAAGGGAGAAGTCACGTCAGTTCAAACGGGTGAGACCAGGTAGAAAGTCCTTTCAAGTCGCCCGAACAAGGTGAAATGAGGACATTGAAAGGCATATACGCGCGTGTTTTCGAGGAGCCCTGTGAGGGCAACAGTCAATGACGGAGGATCCTTGAAAGTTGCATTTAACTTCATATGGTGTTCAGGTTTGATTTCAGCAGTAGAAAGTTTATGCTCGGACCCGTCTGTGAGGGGGGATTTAGTCACTGAGGGGCGAACTGTCCTTCTCAGTATTCAAACGTTAGGTCTCATAGTGGACTTCTGCTGGGCTCCTGCGCATACTGGAGTACAGGGGAATGAAAAGGCAGACCAAATTGCTAAAGGGGCAGTAAGGGAAGAGGTAAAAATTATTGTACCAATGGGGAAAGGTGAAGTAAAATCTAATATTAGGACTTTGTTTCTCTGTACGTGGCTGCTGGAAGGGGATGGGGAAAATTAAGCATTATCATAAAATACAGCTGTATGTGGGAGGAAAAAGATATTTAGGAGCCAAAGGAGGGAAGAGGTATTATATGCAAGATTAAGATTAGGTCATACCCGATTAAATGTGACCCTGCACATCCTAGGAAGAAGTGATTGCTTATGTTCAATGAGTGGCATTTTAGAGAATGTGGAATATGTGTTATTATCATGCATAAAATATAGATCACAGAGGCAATTGTTCCAAGAGACGGTTGCAAAATATGGAAGATTTGAGAGTGTTGAAGCATTTTTTGGTGAACAAGGGATGAAAATTGAAGTTGTTAGGGCTTTTTCTTTTTTGAAGGCATCAGGGTTTCAAATCAGGATATCAGGATAAGTTTATATCTGGATAGTTGATTTATAATAAGTGTTAGTGAGTGGCGATATACAACACTATATTAGTTGTGAACCGTCATTATTAAAAGAAAAAGAAGAAGAAGAACTGCATATATGTGTTGCCAAAATACATGTATACCAATATTGGTGCACAAATGTTCGGGCGGCGGGGCTATTCAGACCAAACGTGGAGGGGAAGAAGTCGTCTCCTAACTGAGGACATCTTTTTTCTCTGAGTGTTTTGGAATAATCATTTTCTTTGTATGAACTGTACAGTGTTTCAGCCACAGCAGCCAAAAATCTAGATCATTCCTCTCACAAAAACACTTGATCCTGTGCTTTTTAGGGCCTATGATGGTGGCTCAGCAGCAAACCAGTTTTCAAGGCATTATATGGACCTAATTAGATAGTAGTAACATGTTTTTTGTACATTGATTCAGGGAGAGTTGCAACAACTCAAGATTTTATACCATTTGTTCCTTTGTGACAAACCTCAGTGGTTTCGCACACTGTGGATTGTAGGGTTTTTTCTGTTTGTGCTCAGAAGGACAGTGTTTCAGTTTTGGGGGAAAACAAGAATCCAGACAGAAATGGAAGGCAGAAGAGGGGAAAATGTCGGACAGGAGCCGAGCAGCTGATGAAGAGCAGGAGTGATGTGATACTTTTGACTCCATGAAACCTACAGACCCGTATAGGGATCCATTAAATACAACCTTTTTTCCAGAAAAGTTGGGACGTTTTGTAAAATGTAATTAACAACAGACTGCAATAATTGGCAAATCATTTCAACTGTGTACTAAATTGAAAATAGTACAAAGACAACACATCAAATGTCCATCAGGTCCAATCAACTGGACCTTCATCAGTAGGGTCAGCTGAGAGACAGGAGACACAAACCACAGAAAACACCGGAACAGCGGACAACAGTTCCAAAGAAACACCTCTGGGCTTAACCGCACCTCATACACCTTTTCACAAAAAATCCAAACTAACGCTTTAAGTTGCTAGCTAGCCAAATTAAATACTTTCTAGCTTTTTATGCCAACTAAATTTTTTTTTTGAAAAGTGGTAGACAATCAATTTCACAGTTGCCACATCTTGGGACGATCCTGTGACATTTCTCTTGCATCATCAATCTTGCCGAGTTACATTGTACCATCGACTGCCATATTTTGGAAATGCATATTTAAGAGTGGGGTGTAACACATTACTCTAATTATGTCAGTTTTGGTCAAAATCCATTCACTCCCTCAGCTGATATCACACAAACAAAATACAGCATGTGTGACAGATGGACAGTATGACAGATGGACAGACAACCAGAAATCAGTAAGCCTCCCATCCAGTGTGTGGCAGTGGCATAATAAGGAATTCATAAGTACGGCTGGCTCTACAAGTAGACGTTTATTAAAATGGAGCTTTCAGGATTGAGCTTCTGCAATGTAAGCTGTCCTTGCAAAAATACATTTCTCAAGGAAAATTTAAGAGAGGACTGGGGTGACTACATCACACTGGAATCAGCATTAAAACTTTCAATTAATTTCACCCAATGATATTAAGTTGGATGGAGGCAGTGAATGCAGCGAGTCGGCAGCAGTGTTTGCTTTCAACAAATCACATGACAAGTTATTGTAATGGCCTTTTCAGTGCACGCTCTGTGTGCTGGGAAATGGAAAAAGGTGAACTTCATTCAGAAGCAAAGATAAAACAAGGCTTATGCCGTCGGAGGCGACGGCTTGGGCTATATCCCTGAACGCCCCCAATCCTCCAATTCCCCAATCCTTGAATAGACCTAATACAATGTAAAGCCCCTCAGGTCATGACCTTTCATTTCAACTTAATTTCAGGTCAATCGGACAAATGGTTCTGAAGATATGGCCAAAATGGTCATTTTTCCATCACAAAGCGCCACCTGGTGGCAAAATTATTGAACCATTCAGTTATGATGTCATCATGTGACATGTAGTGAGGTCATGACCTTGCAGTTGCAGATAGTTTAATGTCAATTGGACAAATAGTTCCAAAGATATGGCAAAAATGGTGAATTTTATGTGACAAAGCTCCACTTTGTGTCAAAATTTTGAACCAAACAGGTATAATGTCATCGTGGGACACATCCTCAAGTCATGACCTTTCATTTGCTCTTGATTTGAGGTCAATCGGACAAATATTTCCAGAGTTATGATAAAACAGTGATTTTTGGCCCCTGGTGGCCAGTCTTTATGATACTTACTTATATGCATGACTTGGAATTTCTAATTGAAATATTACTGAAGTTATCGCGTTAACACGTAGGGCGGCGCGGTAGCGGCGGTGGACGGCGGCGGTGGCGGCGGCGGTTGGACCAAAAACATAATATCCCCGGAACACCATTCGGCGTTCAGGGATATAATTAGGTTTATCATGCCTTTGCTGCAGAGCAACAAAGGTAGAAAGGCAGTTGCAAACAGGAACGAGGTCCCAAAATATACAAACAAATTAGTGCTGAGGAATATACAAGTCAGCGATATAAGTTATATTAACAAGAGACTAGCGATTAAGTTACACGTATGTCTAGTACAAGACACAAGCTTACGTGACCTCGCACCTTCTGTGTGCAAAGCTCTGGTTTATATGGGCAAAGCACAGTGGAGACAGATGCAGCTGATTAAGTGGGGTGTGGAATGTTTAGTACTTCGGTGATTGGGAGCTCTGGAGGCGTGGCATGACAGTTATTGGTTATATTAGACATCATGTGGGTTTTTTTAAAGCAAACACTGCCGACTCTGCCTGCATAGTGTCAATCCAACCTCATTATGATTTTAAAATTCACTTTTGAAGAGCTTCAAAGGCCACTATCATTTTACGTTATATCCCAGAGAAACTATATATGATTTTCTCGACCGTATTCAACTGTGACAAAACGTGCCTGTTCCTCAGGACGGGCAAATTACTTTACCCTTGGTATTGCTGTTTGGGTCATGGGGTGATTAGGGCCGTGGGATGGGTGAGGCTGCTGCGGTTTTGTGCTTTATCGTTTGCCATTATTCAACCTGTTTTTAATGTGTGTGTAGCATTGCTCATACTGAGTGCTGAATCTGGTGAGCTGCGGTTTATCTAGTTTGCTATGGATAATACTAATTTTATTGGCAGTGTTATCAAAGTGGACTTTTGTGTGAACTTTTTCAAATGGACTCAAGTTTAAGCAGCTGTAGGTAGTATGAGCAGGTCAAACTCTGCGACTTCCTCCTTGTACCTTTTCGTGCTGTAATTGCTTTCAAGCAATTGGTCCACCGTCAGCCTAGCAAGTTATGAGAACAAATGGTATTGAACTGATAGTATCTTTCCAAGCTGTGCCTATCTTTGCCTGATTAGTTAATTGTTTTGTTGTGTACCCAACGTTGGGCCGGTCCATTCCTCACCGCATGTGCAAGAAAACTGGATTGAGACAAGGTTGGCAAATGATAAAAGATTAATGATGGGCCATCGCACAAGGTAAATAAAGGAACATGAATAGGCTCTTCATTGCATGTGTGAGTGTGGCTCCTGGTCGTAGGTGCGCCCGCCGGTGATTGTTTGTCACTGTTTTCAGTGGAGTGTGTATCTTTCCTGATAACGTACGTTGTGAAACAGCCATGACGGGAGACTGACTGGACCCAGATGAGCCTGCCAAACTACCATATTCCTGATGGGCCATCAGTCACGATAACTAAAAGAATGTGTAAAGGCTGCTTATTGAGTGTTTTTGCGTGTGTGTGTGTGTGTGTGTGTGTGTGTGTGTGTGTCTGTGCACTCCTGACTGTGTTTTAGCAGACTCCACTGCAGGCCAATGGCAAGCTGAGTGGAGCATCAAGGAAAGTGGAAAGAGGCCTCAGTCAGGACTACTGAACTGCAGAGGAGATCTCACCCCACCATAAGATGCAGTCTGGATCGGACTGTGTCTTGAACTCTGTATCGGTTATTAGACTGGGTTTTAGAAGAAAGATTTACCTTATGTTGGATCATTGTTCTTATCTTATTGTTTTATTGAATATTTATGCCATTGCTGCTTTATGTTCAGCACTGCAACTGGGACTGCGCCCCAACATGGGAAGCACTTCGGACTGGTCTGAGTGTCAAAATCATGTTGATATTCTACACTATGTTTGATTGGGATTTAGAGGTGAGATTTGGCTATTTTGGATTTTTGTTTTTATCTTATTGTCTTAACTGAATATTTCTCTTGTTGCCTTACTGTGTGTGTTACTTACTAGCTGTTATTTCAGTTCATTAGTATTAATTCCCGTACTATTCTTTTTGTGATAAAATATTTTTCTTTAGAATTTACCTCTGTCCTCTTGTGTCTGCGTTGGTGCGGTCCCAAGATTTTGTCACTTAATACTACCATGTGCACTGTAAACCCTGATAGAGTGGTGAACTCAGATGTTTAGTGGAAATCGATTACATCAAAAAAATTGTGTAGGCCAACTTAATTGCATTGCGTGGAAGGAACTTAAAGAAAATAAGTTTTGTTTTTTTTACATGTTATAAGTGCTGTGAACACAAGATCATTAAGTTGGCATAAGTTTTTTTGAGGTAATCAGTTTCCACAAAACGTTTGAGTTCACCACACTATCAGGGTTTACAGTGTGACACAAATTTGATTTAGTCAGCAGGATCCACATAATGCAACAGTGCAAAAAGTCAGAGGGGAATGGGGATGTCAAATTTGGGGCATGTGTGGAACAAATTAACCCTCGTCCAACCAAGGACACACAAAAACGTTAACAGAAATGATCTAATGCTTCCAGGTAATTGTTTATTCATCCTTTGCGCTCATTTTCATGAAAAAACGATGAGGGTACCTCACCACCCGGGGGTAGGGTAGGCCGTCAAAGTGGAAGGGTGGCGTGGGGTGGTTGCCATCAGCGTCAATTTTTGCCTGTTTTTGAAACAAAATATGCTTACAAATTAGTTGCAAATATTATGCTATTATTATGTTTCATGCTCAGTGAACTCTGCAGACCACACTGATTGTCATCTTTATTGATTTATTGATGTAGCTTGTCCTTGTATTAGAAAATCTTGGATTTACAATGACCAGCAGAGACCAGTAACCTTGAAGTGATCTTCACCTAATAATATTAGAGGTGCAGGATCAACATACTTTTACTGATGTGTTTGACTGGTTACTGTACTGTATATTATTTTTCTACGGTGCTATAGGCCTACTATTATACAAGTTCATCTAATTGTCCAATAAATTGTTCAATTCAAAAAATTGTTAATTCATAGATTAAACTTTTATGCAAGTGCTTTTGTATTTTTTTCAGATATGACATCTATAATGATGTCATTGTGACGTCACAGTGCTGAAGTTTGTGATGTTTATTTCTTGATATGAAAGAGAACATATGTACCAGACATATTACTGATACTATATGCCTTGTTCTATCATTGGGAAAAACAAAGTAAAGAAAATGTGAAAAATGTTCAGAAAACTATTTGTTTTCCTTTTGTGTGTGTTTTCCCCAAAATGAGTTATTTATTATTTATCAGGGTAGTGTAAAATATGTTACTCATGAGTCTATAACATTTATAATATTAAAATATTAATTGTAGTATCAGTAGTTCTAGAGGTTCCAGAAAGTTACTTATTTTCAGCTAAAACTTATAAAAATACTAAAAAAGACATGGATTTTTGTCATTTCAATGTTTTTTCCAAATATGGTTTTAGTTATGACGTCACTATGATCTCATAATGTTGAAATGTGTTTTATTTGTACTTGATTTGAAGAGAGGACCTCTGTAGCTGTACATTGATACCAAACAAGATGATGTTTATCACTTAATTTCAAAATAATCAAGGGTTGTTGTACAAAATCGTAGGTTGGACAAGGGTTACGTCTATGCTTACGGCCCAACCATTTTGTTGCTGTAGACCAGTCCAAGTGCCATTCGAACCCCGATCCATCTCCAAAAGCGTCTAAAATGTGCACATTGAATTGAACCTTGGAGGAACTGAAGATGGTTGCCTGGTTTAACGAGTCCTTTTCTTTATTTACACCATGTATATCGGCTGGGTACATGTGCATCATTTACCTGAGGAAGATATCGCTCTGGGTGGACTTTGGAAAGAACACGAGCTGGGGGAGGGAGTTTGATGCTCTAGTCAATTCAATTTCATTTGTATTGCGCTTTTCACAGATAGACTGTGACAAAGACACTTTACAGTGAGAATTATTAAATAATTAAATGAAAAAAGGGGGCAGTGCCCAGGCTAATCCCCACTACAGCAAATGAGGCAAAACACTCAGAGTAGGGAGAAAAATCCTCAAACAGTGGTGAGAAAAAACTACCCAGTGGGAAGAAATCTCAGGAGGAACCCGACTATAGTGGGGAAGCCCATCCTCCACTGACTAGATAATAAATAATAATAATAAAATAAAATGGTAATAGAGTTCAATTAAAGTTCATTAAAATATTTGAGCAGTGGCATCTGTTGCTCCAGGAAGTAGCATGTGGAGGATGGAGCAGAACTGGATCAGGACAGCAGGACAGCAGCAGGTGAAGGACGGGGCTCGGATGGTCCAGGGGAAAACTTGTGCTGGGAAACCCTGGATTTTGGAATATAGGTTGACATCAGCTTGTCTGAGCTGCTTAAGGCACAAGGGAGACCTAAACAATATTATGCAGGTGGTTTGAATGTTGTGACTGATTAGTAACAGTTTCCCAAGTGCTGAAAAGAAAACAGAATGTAGGGATGCATCAAAAATGCAATTTTAAGCACTGAGGCTGATAAAAGCACACATTAAAACTGAAGCATTGGACCGGAATCAATTTTCATAACTCGAAACTAGATCTTTAGTCAGAGCCCCCACTTGAAATGTGACATAGTTTATTATACTTCTCACAATTTAATGTGGTTGTCCAATGGGCTTTATCTCTGCAGTCAAAAAGCTAATTTGGGCTCGCACAATTTTGTGCTCGGAAATTTCAATCCCATGGAAAACCACCGAGTGGGAAATCATTTGTCACTCTTGTCTGTTTAATAAACACAATCATTTTGAAGTTGCCATTGGTGAAATTGAAACCATTTTTCTACAAGGACAATTGCCATGTTTTCCTGTTTCCTGGCAACAGGCAGATTCATTTTCAACTGCAATTTTCTTAGGAATCTCTTGAATAAAATGACACATTAAAATACCACATTGTCACTGATATCCATGATTTCGTAAATAATGGTAATTTCAAAAGAAAGAAAAAATCAATTAATCATAACAGCTATGTGTGCACTGTGGCAATTTATAAAGAATTAACTTTAAATTTTGAATTATCTTTTAATTATCTTTCCTGCAGTATGTTATTGCACTGTATAATAAAGAAAGAACTTAACTATGGGTGAAATACCCTACCCATAATGGTTACACTTTACTTGAAGGTACCGTCATAAGAGTAACATGACACTGTCATAACTGTTACATGTGTCATGTAACAGTTATGACAGTGTCATGTCACTCTTATGACAAAGCTGTCATAATCAAGACAACCCAAACAATGTCAACTTGTCATCTCTGTTGTGATTCTGCTTTTTCTGCGTCTGATTCGAGACTGCCATCTCAGGTCACTATCCATAACAGCACGAACAAGTTTGTTCTCAGAGACATCTATCCGAGCCATGAACTTATATATTAGTTTTCGTATAACAGCATGTGAAGTAGGTATGTGTTTGTCAGCAAACATCTGTGAGGCACTACAGCGCTTGGGTAAGTTGAAAAACATCCTGAATACATTGTTATACGCTACATGGAGTCTATGGATTGCCCCTACTGTGTAACTCCACCACAATTGAGCAGTATAGAAAGTGGTACAATATGCATTGAATAAAACTTTTTTAACATGGTCAGAGCAATTCCCAAATTTTCTTACCAAGGTGTTACCACGAGCATAGAGTTGACGACACTGTCTCATAATATCAGTGTCATCTCTCAGAGTATTACATAAGAAGTGTCCCAGGTACTTAACCGAGCTAACCTCTTTAATTTCTCTATCACCAATATTGAAGACAAAAGTGTCACCCTTATGAATATATTTTCCTCTGCATATCAACAGGGCACTCTTAGATGGGTTAAATAAGATATCATGTGTCACACCATAGTTCTCACTGACTTGAAGAAGAGTTTTCAGACCAGAAGCAGACGGGGCAATTAGTACTAGATCATCGGCATACATAAGGTGATTAATTATTCGATCATTAATGACACAGCCAGTATTACAATCATTAAGAGAGGTACTTAGGTCATCCATATAGACATTGAATAAGTGGGGAGAGAGAATTCCCCCTTGTCTTACTCCATTCGTCACAGTGATTCTATCTGAAGTACATCCAGACCATCGAACATGCACAGACTGACTAGAATACCAATACATCAAGATTCTGACAATGTAACCAGGTACACCCCTAAGTATCAATTTCTGAAATAGAACTGAATGTTTAACCCGATCGAATGCTTTAGAAGCATCAAGAAAGCACATAAAAGTAGATCCATCAAGATACCTGTAACAGTCAATTACCTCTTTTAAAACATAAATGCACATATCAGTGCCCAATTTTTTTTTAAAACCAAATTGGTTGCAATTAGAAATTAAAATATGTGATGTTCTTGACAAAATTATACGTTCAATGATTTTGGAGATAATACTGGCCAGAGCAATAGGACGGTAATTGTCACTACAGTTAATTTTACCACACTTATCTTTCAAGACTGGTACTATAATGACAGAGAGCATTGAATCTGGCAAAAAGCCATGCACAAAGAAACCAGTCAAGCACATGGCGAGTAGGGGAAGGATCCTACGGCTACAATACTTCAAATGTTCAGCATAAATGCCATCCAATCCACACGCCTTATTTAGGTCAAGATTCAGAATAGCTAGCTCAACTTCTTCTATGCAAACCTGTATAGACCCACATGGGTCAACATCATATTTCAATAAATTTAAGTTTATGTCTCTACCGCAGTTAAACATTTGTTGGAAATGAGCCCTCCACATCTCAGTGACCTTTTCAGGACCTATCGCATTGTCAATCCTAGTCGGTAAGTAAGTATTGCAATTATTAATTCTCTGAATCTCGGTCCAAAATTTGTCCAAAGGTCTGCACAGCGGTTTCTTAGATAAGGAGTCACTAACCAATTGGTTCTCGTGACGACGCAGAAACCTCATGGCATATTTAAATCTAGCCCTAGATGTTTTCATCAAGTCAAACACAGGACCATGTTTAGGCTTACCATCATTTAACCACAGGAGAAAACATTCTCGAGCAGCAGTGTGGAAATCTTTTACATAATCATTCCATCCCGGTTGGGAGTACCCTCCCTTACCCTGGTTGTTATTCTGTTTATCAAATACATCATCACTGGCCCGTATTAACCTGGCACAGATATCATTATAGAAAACTTGCAATGCAGTACTATGGGATTTATCCTTACAATTCACATGATTACATAGAATTGCATCAGCTGGGGTTTGTATGTCTGAGAGGTAGTTTTCGGTGGTAATACTATAATCAGTCACAGACTCATCTTTTAATTTAGCCCACTTAAGTTTAGGGGCAGCATTATCATATATTTTTCCAATCTGAGGTATTAAATCAAGGGAAATATCAACCATAACCGGAAAATGGTCAACTATAGCCTCAGCATACAAAACTTCAGCGGATTGTATGGTATCATGACTATCGGCAGAACATACACAGTGATCCAGCCAAGAGGAGGATCCTCTCTCGCTGAGAAAAGTGAAAGTATCGTTTGGTAAAAACAGCCCAGTCGATATCACCAGTCCATTTTCTTCACAAAACAGCTTGAAATGTCTCCCAAAACAGGAGTCAACATCACTTATATCTGAGTTCCAGTCCCCTAATACATAAAAACAGGTAACATTACATTCATCGATAATAGCCTTCACTGAACCCAATTTTTCCATGTATTCCTCTTCATGGTCATAACTTTCATAGGGTAAATATACACACAGAATAATAATCCTTTTATCACCATAGGCAAGTTCAATGCCAACGACCCAGTCATAGTCAAATTTCAGAGGAGTTACAAATTTTTCATGCCTGGAGTGCCACAAAATTGCAACCCCTCCTGGAATATGACCATGACGTAACCTATCTGCATAATCCACAGTAGAGGCACCAATACCCCTATAAAGCGGGTGAAGCGAATTCAATTGTACAAGATCTTGTTTACTGTACCAAGTCTCCTGAATACAGAGGATATCAACATCATTTTCTAATAAATTTGCCACACCTGGTCTGTGATGTAGCTTGTCAGCACTGCGTGGTAAACCTCTACAGTTGTATGTAATTATCTTCATGATATAATTCTACAGTAGATAATTATGAAACAGTCTTGGGAGCCGTTTCATCGTTATGCAGGCCGAATCGATGCCTCCAATGCACCCACATTTGAATCAAATAGACACCCACTACTTTGCCCAATTGCATTGCTATTCTGATCAGGTAATTGGACATCATCCTGGGCATCATTCCTAACCTGTGTATTCTTATTGTCCTCACTCTCATTGCTACCAGCATTGTCATATTTTCTATCACGCCACCATCTTACATAAGCACCCTCAGGCCACACATCCTCTTTCATGAAGGCCCCGGGGTTCATGCATTCACAAGTAATATGGAAAGAAGTGTGAAATCCAGTCCTTTTCACCAGCTCAACGTTAATATTGTCAGTGTGTAATATTGATTCAAGGTATTGTTTAACCTCAGATTCCTGTAGCTGTGGGTCCAACCTAGTGGCAAAAATGTTTGCTAGCCTTTTACCCGATCTGGCTGCCCTAATGCCAACTTCTTTGGCCTTACCTATAATTAAATTCCCAGACTTGGGCCTAGGTATATAGTTCACAGCTGTGGCAAACTTTCTCCTCCTGCTCACAGTCTCCCACTTCCCAGAGGGGGCTGTAGCTGCAGCAGTAACAACATCAGCAAAAGAAACATTCGATGTCTTAGGTTTAGCACCAGTTGAATTATTCATACTAACAGTATCCTGATTCTCAGCAAGCAGGGTATTGTCACTAGGTAAAGTATTCACAAGCCGGGTGTTCTCACTATCTAATAAAGTCACATTTGAATTTGGTTCAGTCACTTCCACTGCATGTTGCTGAGTTACAAGATTTGTCGCCACGATGTTTGACACAGATTCCTGCACCACACCACTCACTTTGGATTGTGAATTTAAAACAGCACCCAGTTCTTCACAAACAGATGCCTGCAGCTCCACGGTAGTTTTCACAACATCGAGCTCGGCTCTCAACGCTTCCATCCTTGATAGTAGCGTTGACACATCAATGCTATTAAAGCTAATAGCAGGTAGGTTTGCCAGATTTTTAGCAACAAAAGTGACAGGTAAATCACCATTCCGTCGGATTAAAACGCTCACGATATCTTCTAAGTTTGCCTTCTTCTTATTAGGTCCAGTTCTCTTAATCAGCCGATCCTGCCGACCGTCCTGCCCCGAGCACAAGTTGTATAGCAATTTTTTAGCCTTCTCCACCACCTCTTCATCGTAAAAGTTCCGGCACAGATGGATAATCGCCTCTGGGGCCATTAGGTTCAGTTTAAAGTTCACAAAACAAAGTAACTCATTCATTACGACAACCCTGTCGCCATCTTTAGATGTAGTTTGCTCCAGACCAGCGTCAAGGTCACAATCACCCGCCATGATTTGAACAGGCAACCGCAGCCCACAGTTACTCACTAAAGCAAACCAAAGCGAAGAAAGTTATTCGTGAATGGTCCCTGAAAGCGAATACTCCAGCCCCCTCCTCTGCTTTGCCAAAAGCGGATGACAAGCGGGCACGATGGTAACACTCCAGCGTCAAATTATGATTCTGCATCTCATGTTTAAGTTCTGTACCTGGCTTTGCCATGCTTTATGATTTTTGTGTTTTGTGACCACTGCTCTGTCTGACCATTCTTAGGATTATGTATTGTGTTTTGGTCATTTTAGATTTCTTGTTATTATTTTTCATGTCTTGTGTATTCCTAGTCTTTGCCATAGATTCCTAGATTCCATGCCATGTTTTCATTTCCATGCTTTGAACTTTGTCTCCCCTGTCTTGTCAGGTGTGTATCTTTGCTCACGGTCCCTTGTCTTGTGTGACACTCATTCGGGTGATTTATTGGTTTCTGGGTTTCAATCTTCTTTCATGATCTCGTGTTCTTCCTTCCTCTCTCTTTTACTGTCTTACTAACACATACTAACGGTTTATTGTTTTTGCTAAATACTAACCCACACTAACCTTGTATATTTGGACTAACTTACTAACAAGCACTTGGGATTGTATAGCTGCACTTACTAATTGAATAATGATCTCTCAGCTGTCGCCCAATTCTAGTCTCCGCCTCTTTGCCTATCCCCAATTATCTCTGCTGCAGTTTTCCACTTATATCTCATGCTTTCCTTTTCTTTAGACTATGCACTTTTAGTACTCCTTCACCGGAGCTGTTTGTTCATAGGATTGTCTTGTGATCCCTGTCTGCGTTTTGGAATTCGCCATATTCATGTGATTAGTTTATTCCTCATGTGTCTCTCCCTGATCATTGTTACCATTGATTGCACCTGTTCTCCCTGGTCATGTGTTCTCCTGGATGTGTATATAAGATGTCTGTTTGCTTCACACTCTTGTCAGATCGTTCTCCCTAGTTTTCTCGTGCCACGTTTCTCGCCTTGATCTCTCAGTGTTTATCTTTCTGACTGGACCGTCTTTGATATCGAGCCTTGCCTACTCCCTGTACTTTTGCCGCATTCTTGTTTTTTGACCTCTTTTGTCTGACTACGATTTTTTGTGATTGGTGCCCTGTGTATGACTCTGGATTTCGCCCTTTGGATTCTGATTTTGGATTGCGGACATTGTACTGTTGCCAGCTCTGTTGGGGGGTTTCCCCCTTCAGAAATAAAGCCTCCTTTTTGCATTTTACTGGTGTTTGCTCTTGGTTCATTTCGTAAAACCTCACAATCTCAAATACCGAATGACACTTGACATGTTCATGACTGTGTCATGTCACTCTTATGACGATGCCTTCAAGTAAAGTGTTACCCAGATAATTTAGTGTAAAATCACAGGATGTGCAGAGGAAGGTCAGAGTACACCAGCTATAGTAAATTCAAACTTCTGAGGCAGTTGTGTCTGTCACAGGAGAAATTAAACTGCTTTCACACCGGTCGCGAAACAAATTTCTCGCATGACAGATTACATTCAAAGTCAATGCAAGGACGCGAATACACGCGTTTCGCGTGTATTCACGCCTTTGCATTGACTTTGAATGTCATTTGTCGTGTGAAAAATTCATTTTGCGTCCGGTGTGAAAGTGGCTTTAATATCACAAAATTGTATGTCTGGACTGAGACTCTATTGGGACAAATCCTCCACCCCCACTGCCATCTTTTGACAAACTGCAGAGATGTTCAAACTCAATGGTTAAGTGACTTCTGTCTACATTGATTTTAAAGGTCCCACATTACAGAAATTTCCCTCAAGTTATTATATCCTTGGAAGTCCAAAGGGAAAGATCATTAACATTTTAGTTTAAAAGACTCATAAGAATCCATAATTTTTAGGTAATTTACTGCATTTCTCTCTGTCCTCCTCTGTCGAACAAGCTGTTTTGAGTGAACGACCCCTCTATTATAATGAGCCCTGCTCTGATTGGCTGGGGAAAGGAGCTAAAAGTGAGAAAGCAGCAAGGGAGTCAAGAGTTGGAGAGAGGTGGAAAGGTCCAGCTAGAATGTGAGGGGGGTGGGCGCACAAACGGACAACTATGTAGAGCATGCCTGTTTGTGACATAAGAAATATACAAAAGTTTGCACGCTAAAATTGCATGGCTCCCATTGCATTTGCTACGACCACGTGGCATTTTGGGTGCGAGCACTTCTTCAGACAAGTTTGTGACATCAGAAATCAGCAGGAGTTTCAAACCGTATGTTTCAAAAGCTGAATCAAGAGGAGTGGAGGGGGAGGCCTACCTGCTAAAGTGGGGGTTGTCAACCTTACAGAAAGGACCACTGTATAGGTGGGAGGAACAGGGGAAAATGTTTTCCGTGATACAGGTCTAGTGCATTTGACCTATACCTATTCAAATCAAAGCCAAAAAGCTGCACGTCAGTTTTTTAATGAGAGATGTTGGTTGTATGCACTACATAACAATTTACAATTCGCCCTATTCACGTTCTACACATGTAACCAGAAAACACGCCACGCATATCACGGCCAACACAGAAAAGACATGCAATGCCTTCTTCATAAAGACTTCTCGTTCAAAACACAGAGCAGGGACTGAATTTGTGTCTGAGAGAAAGAGATACACCACAATAAAGTAGTGTACATTCACATTAAGTCAGAGAGCCCTGTCCATCCGTAGTTATTAGATTTGACAAAATAAAATTCCATCCACTAGATGGCAGACTAATAATTTCAGTATCAAAACTTCCTGATTTGGTGGCAGTAAGCATCACAAATTACACAGGGTTTTTATTCCTTACTCTTTTTCATGTTTGGTAGAATATTTGTTGCTTTAAGAAGCTATTTATGTAAAACATTAAACAAGATTTTGATGAAATTTTAGGGAGGACTGTTATGATGATGTATTAATGCTTCACGCTATTAAGTGTATTTAGGTAGTCTAACCTCCACTACATTCTCTTGAACCCAAAATGTATTGCATTTCTGCAATACTCAATAATCATGCATATATACAATTTTGTTTGATGTTTTTTTTGCAGAACCATTAAGTCATTAGCTACGGAGGTTATAAACACTGGTCAAAATACAAGCCCAAGTCTGAAAAAGTTGGCACATTATCCAAAATGCACATAAAATCAGAAAGGACTAATGTGAAAAATCCACTGGCCCCAAAACTGTATAGAAAACAACATTTTTTTTATTTTTATTTGATGCTCTAAGGTGAATTTAATTGCTAATCGAAAACATACAATGTGATGACTGCAAGAAGCGAAAAGCAATTTGGCTTCAGTGAAGACACTACAAGTAACTTTATGGTTCTATCATTGAATCCTTTCCAGCAGAGGTTGGAAAATGTTTAAACAGTCAAGAAAAGCGGGTTTTTGAGCTCTGCTGAAGGCTATTGCCGCTGTCCATCAGAAAAGGGACTGAACTAACCTTGCGACTGTAATATAGCCAAACTGTACAGGCCTACTTACAGCAGCTTGTAGTACTAAACAACGACCCTGATTAGGTGTGAAGAAATGTGGTCAGTGTTTATGCGTGTGACTGTTCTTATTACCAAGCTTATAATATTGATTATCGAGCCACCTTTCGTCTTCATTGGTTTTTTTTTTTTTTAAATGCTGTGGCTATTCACAAGGCAGCATTGAGGCTAATCAATTTCTAATCGACTTTTTGAAAGGTATTTCTTTTGACTGAATGTCTTTAGATTGCGGCACAAAGTGCTGTTTTAACACTGCCAAACAGGTTCTATTAAAGTGAGGTTTATTCAGCAAGACGGGCAGTAATCATGCCTGAGTGTGTCTGGAGAAATGTCTGGTGAAATTGAACCCACATATTGATTTAAGTTGTTTAACTGGTTGATTTAGTAATTAAGGGGACACTTACTTTTTCACATGGGACCAGGTAGGTTCAGATAGCTTTTTTTTCCTGCAAAAAATGAGATCATCTTTCATCAAAATATATTATACTGTGAGTTCATTCACGGAATCTTTGTCTAATATCAAAGTTAGTTTGGCGATCTAAAACATTTAAGCGAGACAAATATGCGAAAGTAGATGAAATTGGGAATCCGCAAATTCTTTGCCACAGCACTGTATTTTTATTCCTAGACGCAAGGAAAATGTATCTTTGTCACTTTAGTCTTCAAAATTTTCTGGGGGAGGGACTCCAGATCCCCGTATGAAGGTTTGCACTCCCTGAAAATCTCCCTGTGAAGGACAGACCCAACCCTAAGGTAGCTATTGCACAGTCAAGAGAGGTACAACAGAACAACTACACTAAACAAAAATATAAGCGCCCCATGACAAATGTTGATGCCACATGGAGTTAACAACTCTCAGTGACCATATGCTGACTTTTGTACAATAGGGATATTTCTCTAGATTTGTGGACCATTTTTTAATCCATCTCTCTGTCAGTGAGCATTTGCTCAGTGATACGGTGATTTGACTCAGTACATGGGTCTGGCATTTCCAGACCGTGATCAGACAGAATGAGCAGAACCCAGACACTCCTTACACTGGGGACAATAAAAGGCCACCCCAAAATTGTCAAATTTTGTCAAACGTCATCATGCCTCAGATGTCTCAGGTCATGCTGGATGCTGGGATGTCCACCAGAGCGGTCACTGTGCAGCTGAATGTTAACTATAATGATAGGACGTTTGAGAGTTCATTTCCAACAGACGGGCAGTACTGCAAATCGACCTCATCCACGCTGGCCACGTGTGACCACACCAGCACAAGATCGCTACATCCAGCTCATCCACCTGCGGGATCGGCTCAGATCAGCGACAAGTACAGCAGATGAGACCATTGGTCTGCACAACAGATCCATCACACCTCAGACAGTCCGTAACCGCCTGCGAGAAGCCAACTTGCACGCTCAGCGTCCTCACCGTGGTCTGGATCTCACCCCTGTCCGGCATCGGAACCGACTCGCATGGGCAAACGCACACATTCGATGGCCCTTGGCACACCAAGAGAAGAGTGTTATTCACAGACGAATCCCGGTTCCAGTTTTTTGTTAATAAAAACTCAAAAATTTGACCTGTAGCGTTTATATTTTTGTTCAGTGTATCAGAAGGGAACAGATTTATTTCTGGCATAACCTATGTGTTAACAATTTACAAATGTGGCAGAGCAACTATTTACGATACAACTATTATTCTACCTTAGGTTTCTAATCCCTAACAGCCATGCTGCCCCGCAGAGGATTGCATTTCACTTGCTCAGCTGTGCATAAATTCTGCAAGCGAGAATCAAAGGAGCTGATAGTAGTTACAAGAGTGTAACCCATGACGCCACATGTAAGTCTCTCCATAAAATAATGAGTCACCATCTATTGCAGCCCGATATGTGACACAATTAGTTGTCCTTTTCACTTGTAGCTACTTATGAGTGCAGTGCAGCTTAAGCAGAACCCATTCAACCAAAGGTCCTGACATCCAACACACCACAACTGAGGCAACAACAAGGTCAAAGTTCACTCCATTTCAACCCCCGGCAACATTCACAACTGTATTTGTATTTGATCAGATCATTTGGCGTGTGGCTGGCATTCAACAAGTTAAATGCCACACAGCTTTTTCAGTGCAGCTTGTGCTAAGGCATTTTGGGAGATTTGGGCTTGATTCACCCGCCATGTTGTCCGTTAACTGTTCAGAAAAACTGATGAAAACAGAATGTTCAATTGAGTATATTAGGCTAGCTGACTGCAAACGAAAACTGTTATGTTCAAGTAAGTACATTCGGCAAACAATTATGATTTTTGACATCAGAGTGTCTTTGGATGGCCCACAAATGCACTCGTATTTGCCCAATTATCATTTCCTTCGCTTTCTCCTGTCTCCTCCACTCCACTCCTCCCATTTTCCATCTCATACTTCCAGGGGTGCTTTTAATTATGCTAACATGTCTCCTTGCTTCCCTCACCTGCGTCCCTTCCTCTCGTCTTAGCTCCTCCCTGAGAGGATCTGAGAGAGAGATGTGAGGAAGCGCCACAAGGAAGGAGGAGACGTAGCTGCTAAATGAGAAACCCTTGGTTTATTTAGGAAACGTTACATGTAGAAGTGCTGCATTTTAACATCGTGCCACACAATAAAAGGCTTTTGCGTGGGATACGTCTGTGTTTCCTCATTATCAGCACCTCCACAAGCCTTCTCTCTCCTCATTCCACATCTCCTCAAGGTGCATTTAAGGGACTGGAGGATCCTCCGTGATAACAGAGGGGGAAAACTTTCTGGGACACAGAAGGACAGAGGACACGAGGAAGGATACTTTGATATAATGGAAAGCACACCTAGCAGGAAGGAAAGGGAGGCAAGGAGGAGAGGTAACAAGGTAAGTAGAGGATACAATTGGCATGCAGCCTGAATGTCATATACCACGGGCCACATCAACTGTGGCCCTTGTTTTCTGTGAAGAATTTCACCCATTCTCTTCAGGACCATCTCTCAAAGCGTAAACTACAGCTAAGGTGGGCTTTATTTCTAGGATGCTTCACATTGCTCTTCTATTGTGGAGATACATTCGAATACAACTGCCGACTTCTTTACACTCCATTTCCATGTGGGGGCCGAAATAATGCAACAACCTGCGGTTAAGTAACAGCTCAGAAATGCTGCCTCCTCCATCTGCAGCAGTCGAACTCCGCGCTGAGAAAACATGTTCAAATTCAGTCAAACCATGCGCCGATATCACGAACTGGTGACTGCATCCACATTTTGTTTACTCTGAATTGTAAAGTTGTTATACATGTAAAAAATTAATGGTGAAAAAACACTCATCCGTTCGTCAGTATTAGTATTTACGAGGAGTGCTTCGGCTGCAAGTCATCCATTTCAGTGTTATTAATTATCTGACGAGGGTGAAACCCCCGAAATCCTTGCAAACTTCCGGGTACGTCATGAGCGGGGCCGGCGTGCCTAAGTGGCAACAGTGAACTGCGGAGTGGAAGTAATCTGGACCCCGGATTAGATGGGAACTCCACTGTTATAAGATAATATAGACGTCAGATTCAGAGGATGCAGTTAGTCGGCGAGGCATCTTCTTTACATCTAATGATTCCTCTTGATCGCCTATGATGGCGTTTGCAATAAAGCGTGTTTAATTTTAACGGCTTCTTGTCTGGCGTTCGGAAGTGACGTTTGGTCAATGATACCAATGCGTGGCTTCATGGCGAAGTTATAGTCACTCCCCTGGATACGGAAAAGCCTCCACTTTCAACAGTCTCCGGATCCACTACGTGCCTTAGCTGTTTCCACGCCCGCCGTGGCTCTTCTCCGTCCTGCTGCAGACAGTAGCGCGGCGGAACATCCCGGCGCGCTGCATCGGGGAGACGGACAAACGCCGCACTTCGTGTGACAGGATGATGATTTGATGCTGCGATGGTCGCGGATGGGAGCCGCAGCGTAACGGTGGCATCAGTCTCGTGTAACACCCCGGCAGACTCAACTCGGCAAATTTCTGGTAAGATGACGTCCCTTAAGCCGCTTTCACACCGGACGCGAAACGGATTTTTTTCGCGCGACAGATTGCATTCAAAGTCAATGAAAAGACGCGAACGCGCACGTTTTCGCCTTGACTTTGAATGTAATCTGTCGTACGAAAAATTCAGTTCCGCGTCCGGTGTGAAAGCGGCTTTAGTGATTCTACAGTTACTAACGAGGCACTTTCCTATCGAACGTTAGTTACCCGTTACAGGTCGCTTCCCTGCTAACGTCTGCCTGCCAGCTCGACTGCTGACACGTTACTTCTGCATTAGTACTGAGTTAACCTCAGTTGGCCAGATAAACCAGAGGATTTTGGTGCTGAGTGGTGAATCATGAACTTCATTTACAAACAGATGTTAAATGAAAGTAATTCAGCTGCAGCCTCTGAGATGAGTGTGTATCACAGCGGCGGGATTATTGCTGCTGCTGCCGGGTTGGTAGCTGATGGAGTGAATGGCTCTGTGCGGCTAACAGTCACCGTGTAACGTTAGCGGACGTTGGCGCTCCGAACAATGACTGAACGGGGGCGGATGGACACGGGTGATGATGACATTCAGAGGAAGGGGACGGAGTCACTGTAGAGTGGCGACTCCTACACGGCAGCTTCAGTGAAATGTGTCGCTTTTCAGTCATTCATAGCCGGCTATATTCTTATACTAATATTGTCTTGTGTGAGTCATTACGGCGGTCTCTGTGCTGCAGTTCCGCTGGCTGCCGTATGTCATGGGCGAGTTACTTCTGGAGAAGGGAAGGGGATCAGCCTGAGCGCTAGTCGGCCGGCGGCTGAGGATTAACCGGTATCATCACAGAGGCGTGACTTGGCGGCTAATGAAAGAAATACTGATGTTACAAATGTTACTAATGTTACAAATGTTACTAATGATATAAATGTTACAAATGTTGCGAGTCGTGCGCTTTCATGATGTGACGCGCTGACGCGCCGCCCGGCTCCGGACAGTGTAACCTGACGGGTCACTAGACCAGTCCAGACTGGCGTTAATATTACATCTGCGTGACCGTGTCTAACACGCAGTGGTCAGTGTCGGCAGACTAATGTTGGCGGCCTGTATATTCACTAAATAAAGTGTTGGGGTCGGTAGGAAGGTGTCCGGCCCGCATGGCGGTCCGTGTGGCTGCGCTGGAGCCGTTCAGCTTCATGTATGTAACGCGTTATGGCTTCGCTTTGGTCTGGCATTGAAGCGAATTTAATTATTTGAGCAACTTGCCAGCACTAGCAAACTAACGTTCGCTAACTGATCTTTGACCAAGTTACTTGCCATGTGGTCATTCTGAAGTAGTGTTAATGCGTTCAAGCGAAGGTCAGAGAATGACACTGCAGGTTGTATTTGAAACTGAAGTATTGCTGCCAGTGACGTTACGTTTAAGTTCTTGTGCTTTGCGATTTATAGCAAAATGTGTTCTTATGCTAGTTAAAAAAAATTGTCGACTTCAGAAAGATTAGTTGTAGTCCCGTTGAAGAAATGTAGGCCTACTTGCAGTGTCTGCAATTAAATATTGTGGGGTGGGGTTTAGACTTATTTATTGGCTGAGGCCTACTTTGATGGGAGTGCAGTTCACTGAACCGAGCAGTGGTGATCACCTTGCGACTGTTCTAAAGTTTTATGTTTCATAATATGCAGTGCGTATTAATAACCTTGCTATAACAGTTGTCCTTAACGCGAAATTCATCGTGCAAAGCAAAAAGAACTGCGTGAAAATGTAAATATACCTGTTCATGTCTTGAAGGTTCTTAGATGTTATATGAATCCAGTTATGTTTAACGTACTTGATAAAAAAAATCAACTTTTTTGTGCTTTTGAAACTTCTGAATTTGGGTGATGTGCTATTGGCAGACGGATGAAGATGCCCCAGTGTGATCTGGGAAAGGCCAGCAATTATGTATCTCGGCCGGATATTTCAACGTGCGCTTTCCTGAGGCTTTTGTCTGCTCACTGTTTTCTTTTTTTTTCCCCAAACCAGATTTTTCATGCTTTTCAAAATAGTTGTGACACAATTTTTGGAAAAGAATAAAGTTTTTTTTTTTTTTTTTGTTGTTGTAGAATGACTAAATTAAGATTCATACACATTCATACACCAGGGGCCTGTTCCATAAACCAGAATTGCTAGGCAGGATTATTGCGCTGAGTGAAAACTGGAAATCTCTAAAATCTGGAACCAGTCTACCCACAGATTTTGAAACTTCGGGGTCATCTTGACCCACTACCATAAATTTTGGGGGTCAATTACATTTTTGGGGTGTCACCGTCTTCACATGCACTGCGGCATTCTGTATAAAAAAATGTGTTTATTTTTGTTGTATATGGCTTATGATTTTAGTCATGAATTCTATCATAATATGTATAATTTGGAGGGTTACCCATTTAAGGCTCAGCAGCGATTTCGGTAATGCCCACGGGCTGTAAATGGACTAACAAGACCAGGACCCGATGTAAATGTATTGGGTTGAAGCCAAAACTTCACTTAAAATGGTCACTGGCGCATAGAAACTGCATGTGTTGAATCACCTGTCAAATCTGATTTAAAAAAAAAAAAAACACCTGAAAAGTTTGGTGACTTTACCCAAAAATAACATTTAAACAGCATTTGCCTCCAGAGGTTATACAACCCCAATTACAAAAAAGTTCGGATACTGTGCAAAATGTAAATAAAAACAGAATGCAATGATTTGCAAATCTCATGAACTGACATTTTATGCGCAATAGAACACAGACAAAACATCTGATGTTGAAACTGAGACATTTTACCACTTCATGGAAAACATTAGCTCATTTTGAAGAAATAGAAATCTGTTTAATCTGGTTTAAAAAAAAAAAAAACATTTAAATTTGTGTGACTTTGCCCAAAAATAAAATTTAAACCGCAGATCTCCCACAGGTTATATTTCTGCTAAGCCTGGGCACGGTTTCACGTCACTGACCTCCTTTTATAGTGTGTTATGCTGTGACGCCGTCAACACATTCCACTGAACCAAACAATATGCGCTCAATGGGCTTATCCCGCCAGAGCACTTTCACGAAAAGCAGTCCAATTTGTTGAAACCGTGAGTGTTGAAGCTGTCGTGAATCTGAGCTGTGATCTTGCGTCATCGCTGGGGCACTGCTGGCTACGTTTCCTGCCTTCGCTGTGTAAAACAGACATTTGGCTTTTACGGGGGAGGGGAGGGATATATCATACAACGCCACCTATAGCGTTTCAGACTATAGCCTCAACTCTTTTCCCCATATTGACTACATATGACTCCTAAGTGCATGTCAACTTTTAACTTCAATACTACTGTGGTGTTCTTTCAGTTTTGCTTCAACAGCCGCTTTAACTCTTTTCCCCATAATGACCACATATGACCATAAAACTATTGCGTTAATTCTAAAGATGGGCATTTGAATTGATGTCCGTAATCAAGCACTGGGAAAAAAGTACAATAACTTGAAAATTTACCATTAATTTTTTAACACAAATTGCACCCTGTGTTTTGTTTTGCCATAATCACTGAAAAATATTTGCTACATTGATAAGATGTGTTTGGAGTCATCTCTGCCCCAGGATTCTGTGTTACATCTCATTTCTACCAGGCAGGCCAATATGGCTGCTCGGCCACTTCCTCTTACTTCAACCTCCAACGCAGTTCAGTATTTAATCAGCAATCTAGTCATTCTACGCAGATCAGCGCTCTGGGCCCCGTCTCTGGGCCCACTTCCTCCAGAGAAGGGTGTTCGTGCGGCTGTCGGTGAGAGGATAAGTGTTAGAAATGGAGACGTCTTCCTCAGCTGACATGACAGTGGTGGCACCCTTCAGTGTTGAGTATACAGGCCTCGTGTCCCCCATCAGCGGCCAGTGCTTCTCCTACTGCTCTGGAATCTCGAAGATCGGGCGCCATTTTACCTGAGAGGACAGTGACAGCCGCCCACTGCTCATGGAGTTCGTCTGTGTTTTACATGATTGGATTAGACCGAGGTTACAGGCCCATTTGCTTTCGTTACCTCTGCCGGGGAGGTTACGTTTTTACCTGCGGTGGTTTGTCTGTTTGTCTATCTGTTTGTGTACAAGATTAGTCAAAAAGTAACAAACAGATATCTATGAAATTTTTTTGGGTTGGTTGATGTTACATCAGGGATGGACCCTATTGATTTTGACCGCGATCGGTCAAACTGTATAGCCGCCTTGGCGGTGAGTGCTGCTCCGGTGGAGGTTTGCGCTCTCGGAGTGCCTCTAGTTTCCTGTGCAGGACTTTGCCAGCCACAGTGCCGTGATCGGAGTGGCTAACCAGTTTGCCAGCTGCAGAGATTATGCCATACAGGTGTGGAGGAAATCCATGGCTTATGGCCAGCTGGAGGGTGGGTGCAAAGCAGGTAGTGGAAACCCAGCGGGCTCTGTGGAACTGCTGGCAGTGATTAGTTTGTCCTCGTTGTCACAGATGCATGCAGCTACGTGGCCTTCAAGTCTCACAGCTCTGCTTCTTCATTAATTTTCTCAGCGAGACGTCGGCCGCATTTCAGCCTGGCAGGCTCTGAGTGAGCAGGACTGCTGAGTTAATTTTCTAGTCGTCGCTCATGTAGTCGTAGGCAGTAGTGAGGTGGCTCTCTGCTCTTAAGGTGGTCCAACGGCTGTGGTTGTGGTTGTAGTAATGCTGTCAACTGTCGCTAGCTTTTTATTTTAGCAGCTCTTCCTTTAGTTTTTCCTAGCGAGGTCCTACGAGCTTGGTGATGGTGTGTCTAGATGGAGCGTGATATGCTGGCTCAGTTGATAAGATCTCGAAAACCTTTGCTTTCATCAATACTTATGGGTAACAAATCCATATCAGCCAATTTACATATCGCTTAGGTAGTTTTTTCTGCCCATTGCACATCACAGTTCCTTTGTGCTGACTCGGAGGTGGAGGTAGGTTGAGAATGCGAGGAGGATTCGTTAGCCAAGGTGGGTGTACATTCCTCAAGTGGAACATCATTAGGATCGCAGTTGAGTTGCTTGTATTCATGGAAGTGAAGTGTTTACATTGAACTTTGTAATTTTTTTAAATACAGAACATGGTCCCACACCAAGCTTCACCTTGCTCGCCTCATGTTTACCCTGCTGTCAATTTCCATCACCGCATTTGACTGAGTTCAGTTCTCAGTATTATGTTTCTCTGCCTGCATACATGCAAACTCATTAGGCTGAACAAAACAATCCAGCATTTCTGGCAACATCAAGTGTTTGAAGGATTGGTGGGTAGGATTTATTTATTTATTTATTTTATTTGGCCTGTGGTTGGCCCTAACCTTGATCCTTTTCAAACTCTATCTTGTATGATGAACCACCCTGGACAGAATGATATTTATCATGTTAGATTGATGTTTCTCCTTGCAATGCATCTTTTTTAAAAGTGCAGTTGCATGATCGTTGAATTATATTTGGTTTTGCACCCTGTGGTAGTCCATTCAGAGAGTGAATAGGAAGGAAAGATTGAAGAACTATGAGGATCAATTCAACAATCAAGCCTTTCACCGAAGAGCTTGTGCCGGCCTCAGAAATAACAGAACTAATTGAACTCCTTGACGTTCAGCTGAAGTGATCCCAACAATTTATCTAACATTGAATGCAGAACATTGGAAGAGGACGTGGCTCCATCGTAGTCCGTTGCTTGCACATACAGCGCCCACCATAATTATTGACACCCCTGGTTAAGATGTGTTCTTTAGCTTCTAATAAATTCAGTTTTTTTCTTAATAATATAGGACCACAATGAAAAAAAGAGGAAATCCAACCTTTAATTCAAGTGCATTTATTCAGTGGGAAAATAATCCCACATTAAGAAATAATTTTCTTACAACAAATCGTGTGCCAAAATTATTAGCATCCCCGATGTTAATACTTTGTACAACCCCCTTTTGCCAACAAAACAGCACCTAATCTTCTCCTATAATGTTTCACAAGATGGGAGAATACAGAAAGAGGGATCTTTGACCATTCCTCTTTGCACAATCTCTCTAAATCATCCAGAGACCTGGGTCCTCTCCTCTGCACTCTCCTCTTCAGCTCACTCCACAGGTTTTCAATGGGGTTGAGGTCTGGGGACTGAGATGGCCATGGGAGGAGCTCGATTTTGTGTTTGGTGAACCATTTCTGCGTTGATTTGGCCACATGTTTAGGGTCATTATCTTGCTGAAAGACCCAGTGACGACCCATCTTCAGCTTTTGGGCAGAGGCCACCAGATTTTGATTTAAAATGTCCTGGTATTTCAAAGTGTTCATGATGCCATGCATGCACCATAACAAGGTTCCCAGGGCCTCTGGAAGAGAAACAGGCCCACAGCATCACCGATTCTCTCCCCTACTTCACAGTGGCCATGAGGTGCTTTTCTGCATACTCATCTTTTGTGTTCCGCCAGACCCACTTAGAGTGTTTGTTGCCAAAAAGCTCTATCTTGGTCTCATCTGACCTAAGCACACGGTCCCAGTTGAAGTCCCAGTACCGCTTAGCAAACTCCAGACATTTGCGTTTATGATTGTGAGAAAAGGTTTTTTTCTGTGCATTCCTCCCAAACAGCTTGTTGGCATGTAGATAGCGCCTGATGGTTGTTTTGGAGACTTTGTGACCCCAAGATGCTACCATTTGTTGCAATTCTTTAACAGTGAGCTTTGGAGAACTTCTTCTTTCTCTTACCATCCTCCTCACTGTGCATGGTGGCAAAATAACCTTGTGACCTTGTCCAGGCTTGTTTACCACTGTTACAGTTCTTTTAAAAATCTTAATGATTCCTCTGACAGTAGATATGGGCAGGTGCAGGCGAGTGGCTGTTTTCTTATAGCCATTGCCTGACTTGTGAAGGTCGACACACATCTGCCTTACTTGAATGGTGTGTTCCTTTGTCTTTACCATGCTGAGGAATTGGATAAGAGAAATGGCCTCTGTGTAACATCTAGGGCTGTGCGATATGACCTAAATCTCATATCCCGATATAGATTACCTGATATCCCGATCACGATATAGAAAAATTTTCATGAATAAATAGTTTCTATATAATCACCACATGCAAAGGGCCATTTCTTATTGCATTTAGAATTATGTGTATATTTGGTATATATTAAAAGGTAATTTATCATATTTTATTATTTTTCTCCTTTCATTTGTAAACTTTGTGCAAATTTTCAATTCAACTGTGAACAACAATTGAAAAGCAAAAAATAACCATGTTTCTGGAGTTCTGAGGATATGAGTGGACAAAGCGGATTAAACTGGGCGGTGTTTTCGACGATGGTTTGAAAGCTTGTCAACAGATGTTTTGTGGAGTTTTGCCGTTGCTACTGAGTGACCCCATTTGCTTCCAGAGAAAAGGAATTAGGATAATTTTTCAAAACTCTCCAGTAGCCATGAAGTTGCGTCAGGTGAAAAACAACTTTGTTTGTTAGAGACATCTAATGCCGAGAAATTAATTTACAAATTATTGTTTTTGGGAGGACTATCACTTTAAACTGTGTTATTATGTATGTTAGGCAGTCAGTTAATGTGGCCTATGCTCATAAACTCCCATAATAAATTACCGGAAATGACTTGATTTGTAACAACGATATAAACGATAGAGCCATTTTTCTATAGATAGACTTTTTTTTATCGTGGCACGATATATATCGTCATATCACACAGCCCTAGTCACATCATATTTATACCCCAGGGAAGAAGGAAGTGATGAATTACTAATTAAATGATCCTAGATACTCTGATCAACTTTGCAAACTACTGTAGAAATGACAGAAATACTTCAAATACGTTTTATTCCTAGGAATTGTTAGGGGTGCTAATTGTTAGGGAACAGGTGATTTTATGATAAATAATTATTTCTTAGTCAGGGATTTGTTTTGCCCTTAAAATTCACTTGAGTTGAAGGTTACATTTTTCTACAGTTTTCAGTGTGAGAGTATGCTTCTGCAATAAAAATGTAATTTATTTTCAGGGTTTTAACACATCTTAACCAGGGGTGCCAATAATTATGGAGGGCGCTGTAGCTTTCACCGTGCACTAATGCTCCCTGGCACATACATCTTGCAAAAATTTAATTTGAAATAATTTTGCTGTCAGATGGTTTGAGCTGGTTAGACTGTTGAAAACTGAAGAGGAATTTGTTCATGTAGTTTTTGACTTTCATTTTTAGGTTCACGTTGTTCACGTTGTCTTTATAACGTGCTGCAACAATTATAACATCAAATCCAAACCAATGTGATGTTATTTACAAAGCATATTTAAAAACAAGAACCATTGACTAAAGTACAGAAACAATCAGAATAGCAAAAATCAGTATGGTACACAATAAAAACAGAAAGACCAGTTTAACGGATAAAATATAATACAATAATGTAAGTGACAAAATCATCAGAAGAGGCTGGACAGCTCTCATACGGAGCTAAACTAAGGAATAAAAATGTGTTTAAATGTGATATTTAAAACCGGGGGGGCGGGCGGGCGGGCGGAACGAGCGTTTATTTACTCTTTATACATAAAGCAGTTAAAGTGCAATAACAAAGTGACAAAGTCAACAATCTTTATTGATTGACACTCAGATATAATAAAACGCATGTATTATGCTATCATGGAAGTGAGATCAAAAATTGCAGTTTGAATGGCTTTCTGGGTTTCAATGGTGCATTTTTTGCGCTTAACAGTCTGAGTAACACTTGCTTGTAAACAGTGTATTTTAGCCTTAAGGAAAGAGCTGAGCTGGCAATAACAAGATCAAGTAAAAACACACAATTTCACCAAAATTCATGATACATGCATGAACACGGCCAAAATTATCAACAAAAAAAAAAAAAGCGTGTAAAATGCGCGCAACCATCCCTAAGGGTTAAACGAAAATTAATGTAGGAATGGAAAATGTATTTGATATCTCTTTTGACTTCAATTCCCCAAATGCTTTGCGGTTGTGGTTATGTTTGGGGAGAGGAGAACGGTATTATGTATGGAAGCGCATTGCGTTCGCAGGATAAAAAAATATACACCTTCTCTTGTAATTACGAGATCTAATTACGCGCAGGTGGTGAAGTAGTCTGGCTTCTTTGAATAAAGTACCCTGATGTTTTTGGCTGCTTTTTCCCATCCATTACTGTACACGAGAGAAAACCATGTGCAACTGTCAAACATAGCAGAAAGCCACACGCAAACACACCGGTAGCCTTGATAAGAAACTAAACAAATTACACATAGCCTATCTTAATGAAACAGAATATGTAGTCAAGCAGTTGATATAAGACACTATTCAAATGTTTAGTTTTGATGAATAATTATCTTACCTCCACATGTCCTTCCCACGACGACGACAGGTTATTGTAAATCCAGATAATTAGCTTCTTCCTGATACAAAAAAATAATGTTGGTGTAGCAACAGGTGATAGATGGCGCAGTAGCATATTTCACCAACAGATGCCGACCGCTATTCGACCTCATTGCAATGCGGCCTTATTTTACTGTGTATGCATGCGTGGATGCAGCATATTTATTTTTTTTTTTCTGGGGGCACGTAGTCAAGGCGGGGGACATTTGTTGTCAAGGCGGCCGCCCTAACTATAAAGCGCTGCGGGAAACCCTAAGGCCAGCCAGACATGCAGAGGAAATTCACTCTTAACATTTACTGGCGAGGACTGCAAAGACGCCATCTCCCCTGTGCGTCAGCCCACATATAGAGAAAACCAGAATCAACTGTTCAGTGGACCTGAGTGATCTAAATGGTACGTGCGGTTGAAAAGGTCAGAGAGTTGGGAAGAAGCTGGCCTATTTAATGGTTTATGGGCCAACAATAAAATTGTAAAATCAATCCTAAAATGCGCAGGGAGCCAGTGAAGAGAGGCCAGCCTGGGGGAAATGAGTTCCCACCTGTGAGTTTCTGCACAAAAAAAAGAGCTGCAGTATTCCAGACTGACTACAAGCCTGAGAGGGAGGCCTGACTACCACCGACATGAAGGGCATTATTGTAGTCAAGTCGGATCATAAGATAAGCATATATAACCCTTTCAGTATCGCTAAATGTTTAAAAGGACTTGATCTTGGATGGGAGCCTCCACTGGAAAAAGTTAGATTTGACCCCTAAGTTCATCTATATGTTCAGTTAAAAATCAGTTTATCGTCACCCAGATTTTTTGCAATTGGTCTTACATAGTATTTCAGGGAACCCCGATCTATAGAAGGGGCATCACAAGCACCAATGGGTCCAAATATCCATCGGGACTTGAGATTTATTCCCATTAATGTTTAGAAAGTTTGAGGCCATACACTTGAGGCAGTCCAATAGTGGTTTTGGGGTATTTGCATCTTTCCCTTTTGAAGATGGGTAAATTTAGGTATCATCTCCATAGTGGTAAAATGATATGCCATATTTTTTTAAGACTGGATCCTAATGGGAGCAGATGGAGAAAAAAGATTTGGCCCAAGAATGGAAACATGAGGGACGCCATAGGGAGGGGTGCTGGAGAGGATACAGAGGAGACAGGAAAAAACCTTTGAAATTTTCAGAGCACAATCTATCAGGTTTACTGAAAGTCATTTGAGAAGTTCAGCTCTATATGTCTTGTCCCACATAAAGTAATTGTCCAACATATATAGTCCACATAAATATTCAAACTGGGCTTCTGAGGCTTAATGAGCGGTGTTTGTCTGTTGTTTTGAAATTCCTTGTTCCATTATCAGTAATACTGCCAAAGTTGGTCCAAATTGGGGTCATAATTTTATAGTTATTACAACAGTTAAAATGGCTGTCTTAGTCAATATAAATTCACTATTAGATAAACCAATACAAAATTTACAGAAAATGTTCATAGAATACTTTATTCGATTAACACTTGCTGATATTTTTCCAGCAACATCTGACGTTAGTGGGTGTCAGGCACAGGTTATTTGACATGGAATTACTCCGTGTGCAAAGGATCTTCTGGAGACATCTTGGTGCCAGATACCATAAGACATCTTCTGAGGTCTACTAGAGTTCATGCCTTAGCAGGTTAGAGACATTCTTTCGCCATGCATTAGTATATGGGTAACCTTTGTCTTTGACAAATGTTCATTGTGCCTGTATCACGCCTTTTGGACTACAGTAAAAACACTGCTGCCGAATAGCGCAAATCAAATTCGTAGTCGCTCATCGCTGGCCAGTGGGCATTCTCCTTAAAACATCTGACCGGTCTGGTGAACTGGAAACATGAAGCTTACGCAGTGAAATGATAGCTGCTACCAAGTATTCTGTGAAAGCATCAAACAAATGCAGGTATTCATGATAACCTTTTATTTCACTTGCTAATGTAAGTATTTAAATCATCATCATATTGACGGGCTCATCAGACAACTAGTCTACTGGCTTTATAGATAGCTTGGTTCATTAACTGACTGCATGCATGCAAAGCCTATTTGTGTTCATGTTAATGAATACACTTCTAAAAATAAAATTGAATACTATATCCCACCACAATCTCTACAAACTGTCTTGGTTTTTGGAGGCTGACAAACTTTCTTTCTTTCTCTCCTTCGGCACGATATCGTTTTGCCACAATCTGATTCTTTGGCCTGCTGGTATTAATTGTTGGCGGCGCCCGGACTCTATTTAAACCCAAGTTCCGCCTCGCCGCCTTTGCTAGAGTGTCAGGGTAACTATGCACTATAACTGGTAAGGTCTCAAGCTAGAGAATTGTGTGAGGAATTAGTTGCAAAGAGGAAAGAGCTGTTAGCAAGGGAATCTTTCTCTCTTTATTTCTCTCTTTCTATGCACCTTCTGGAGCCTTCTCTCGTTATCTCGGTAGCCGAGATTCTCCCTTTATTTTGTTTCAGTCCTGCTCACTTTGTTTCCTTTTGTACCCGGACTAAGATCTTTGTCCGTTGGAAGCGCGAGTCTCTCTCTCTCTCTCTCTCTCTCCCTTTTGTCAGTTTGTCTCTCTTATTTTGCTGGACTTCCTTTGGTTTCAGCCGCTGCTTTTGGTGTCTTGAAACACCAGCCATCACACAAACTCTCCTACGCTCATCTTTTTTTTTTTTCATTTCGATAGTCATACAGGGAATGAGATTGGCCTCCCTCCGTTTTGAGATGTGAACTTGGTGCCTCCTTGCATGATGGATGATGATGGGTTCATTAAGGTCATTATCTAAAGAATTGATCAGCTCCTCATTTGAATAACGTTCAGCTCCTTTTAGGTTTTTACTGCCTGCTTAGCATCACTTGGCTCTGCTGGTCCCATTGTGCCCTGTGCAGTCAAAACTAAATGGGAATGTGCCTCTAAAATACTGCGCCGCTGCAGGGTGTTCACACTGTAAAGCCACTGTGAGGAAACGCGAACGTGCGTCATCACTTTGCATGTAATTTGCAAGATGGCTTGGGCCGAGACATTACTGTGGGGAATTGCTAGGGCATGCTGAGGGCTAGAACGCGTCCTCCCTTATATATGCCCCCAAAAACCCTATTCCCTGATGTAGTCTTTGAGGAAAACAATAAACTTGGTCTCAGTTTAGGTTCTGTAGATTCTTCCGGAAATGAGCGCCTGCTGGCATCTGTGCCAGCTTCAGGCTGTTGAATCTTTGAGCTCTGTGTCATTTGGAAGAAAAAGAAAACTGGATCTCCTCTATCCAGCATGGCAACTAGGCTAAACAATATTAGATTTGTTTCAAACAATTCTGTCATTAATACAGGCCTACATTTAATCATCAATTCAATTCCATGGTAAACGCCCTACGGTAACGAGCTAACGGGGCCGTTTGGAGGGTGCACAGGCGGTGATGACTGATGCTAATTTCCCTTCATTTGTCTTGCAGGTGAGAACAGTGGAAGACAGGACGGTGCTGCCTGGCTGCGCGTCCGTATCCCATAATGCCCTCAATCTGTAACTGAGAGGCAACAGAGCCACAGAGGGAGGAGCCTGCAGCGATGTCGCACCCCCAGCAGCGGGGCCTCCAGGGCCGAGCTGTGACTGCGGAGGAGAGGGGCTCTACTCCCGCCCACAAGACCTCCGTGGCCTCGCACAGGAGCGGCTCGTCCTCTTCCTCGTCTCAGCGAGAGAACCGGCAGGTGAGGAGCAGCGAGGAGCTTCGTCGTGCTCGCCTGAGTATTGGGTTCCCCTCACCGCCTGCTGACGGGCCGTGTAGCGGCTCACTGTTTCCACCGGTGGGGTCAGATGCTGTGAAATGGAGCGCAGATCATGCTGTGTCTGAAATCAGAGACCATTTCGGTTCTTTCAGAGCTGCGCGCTGTGCGGACTGTGTGTAGTTGTGTATCCTGGCGAAAGACATGGGATCTTTGAGGGAACCTCTACATTACTCAGTGAAGCAATAAAGCCATAAAAACTCGAATAAGAGATGCTAATACTTTGTAAGAGTTAGTTACCAAAAACAACAAACCTTAATAATACTCCACAATGGCAAAACCGTATTCACAGTGGAAGGAATATCGTCGGCCTGCTGATAAAACCTTGTATCTTCAAAATGATAAACTTAACAGGAAAATAAAAAATATATCAAATTAAAATAATATAAATACTTTTTTTATTTTTTTTTATTTTGCATGTAAGAATAGTGGACATACAAGTTTTTGTTTCTTTTCAATTTGGAGATAAAAGATTTTATCAGCAGGCCGACGATGTGTGTCACGCTTCGAGCTGGATTGAGTTTTTGGTACCCATGTTAGTGAGGAATGTTTGGTTTCCAGCCTCTGGGAAAGCCTACATTTTGTCAATCTTTTCCTCGGTCAGTAAATGAGGAAGCCTGGTTTTCATTACATAATGAAGTGTCTCTGATAATAGTGGCCTGGACTCTGTGGGAGATGCTGGAGGGCAGCCATGAAGGGTCATGGATGTGATCATTTTCACTCTTATGCACAAATTAGTATTGAGATTGTTGTATCAGAGGGTCCTGTGACACTGGGCAGTTTTAGGCCTTTAATCCCTCCCTCAATGCCTGTTTCAGTGGCAGGGAACCTTCCTGCTAACGTGGACTCAGGAACACATCTATAGAGAACAGCAGAGCCTGTGAGCATTTGGACACTATAGAGCGCAGCCTGACGTCACTACGTTGCTCAGGTTTTATGATGCTGATTAAGAACTGAGTAGGATGCGTGGGTGGTGTATAGTCAGAAACCATGGGAGATCGCTGGAATCGGGGGGGGGGGGTGGTCCATTGGAGCTCTGGCACTGTCGGAAGTGGTCGCTTGTGATTGGCTGCTTTAATGAGGTCTGGCTGGCTTGTGCCTCTTCGATCGTCCTCGTGTGCTGCAGAGACCTCTGGGACCTGATGATCTCACCACATTTTATCCTCCTTCGTCTTACGTCTGTCTTTCAGCAGATGACTTGACCTGGGATCAGCATGTGCTGTGAAGGGAAATACTTATTCAAAAATGATCATATTCATGATAAATCCAGAGAGCTCTTTAATGGGTTTGATAACGAATCAAAAGAATTTTTACATATTCCTTGTTTATGGTGCTGTAATGGTGACTTTAGATTTTGGAATCGAAGATAAAATTGGAAAACATTTCCTGAACTGAAAATGTGATCAGTGGCATTGAAATACTCGTATTGTAAAAGTTTATACTGGCACTTAAGTAAGTACTGGCTCTGAAAAAAGTTTCAATGAAAAACAAAAAACAGGCCTTTAAGTCATTCCCTACTGTATGGTGGTGCCAGCGGCGTGGATGACCATTTGCAGTCCGATGAAAACACAAAATCACTTGATGATCACGGTGATGGGCCACCTGTACTTCAATACTTTATATTGTGTCATTTTTGGGAAAAGTATTCCATACAAATGCAAAAATTTTAAATAAAAGTATTCCATAGGGAATGAGTTAAAGAACGTTTAGTTATTTTACGTATAAAGTTATTTTGATTTAATTTTTTTTTTAAATGATGACTGGTTTTCGGTGTCAGCTTTCTCTCGTTGTTTTGGCACGTTTTTTTTTTTAGTTATCTGAAGGTTGATTAAGGGGCAGCACAGTGGTGGAGTGCTGCAGTGGGTCACACTGCTGCCTCACAGCAAGGAGGTCATGAGTTCGTATCTGTCCCGGGGCCTTTATTTGGATGGATGGATGAAGAATGTTTAACCCTTGGAGTACTAATTACCAATAGTGTTGCTCGGTGATGTAAGGTATCAAAATCAAAGCTGTAGAAAACCTATCATGTGGCAACTTGTGTATAAGAGTTACCACAGGTTTTCAACGGCACAAAATAATGAAATTTATAATTTTTTGAAAATTTATTTCAGCGCGCCCAGGGTTAATCTTTTTTTTTTTTGGCTTGAATCTCCTTCTGAATATTTCATCAGAAATTAATACGGTAAAAGAACCGTTATTCACTGCTGTCCACTAAGTAGATGGCAGGATCTCTGAGGTCTGATTCATAAGAAAGGTGTCCTATTCCTCATTAATAAAGTATGTGAACTCTTACCCTCTTACTTTACTTCTTGCGGATTACATCGCCATCGTGTATTCAAGGCGTGCTCCACAAGTATTGAAATGAGTCCTGTATTACCAGAGGCAGACAGTCTGGGGGAGTATTGACATCAGGATCCAAAACAAAATGGTTAATTTTAATTATCCCGTGAGCTGCTGAAGAACTGCGGGGGTTTTGCATACCTCAGTGCATCTGATCTGTCGTTGCTTCTACTGTGTCACCTGTAGCACTGAACCTGCCACCTTTTAAGGCACTTTCACACCAGACGCAAAATGAATTTTTCGCACGAGAGATTGCATTCAGAGTCAATGCAAAGACGCGAATTTTGTTTCGCGTCCGGTGTGAAAGCAGCTTTAATCCTTAAAACTTGGAATTTTTTTGATGTTCTGAAAAGTGATGAAAGAGAAAGCAGTAAAAATGAGCAGCTGTGATTGGCTGTATAAAATGAGCAGCTGTGATTGGCTGTATAAAGTGAGCTGGTGTGATTGGCTGTATAAAGTGAGCCGGTGTGATTGGCTGTATAAAGTGAGCTGGTGTGATTGGCTGCATAAAGTGCGCTGGTGTGATTGGCTGCATAAAGTGCGCTGGTGTGATTGGCTGTATAAAGTGAGCTGGTGTGATTGGCTGTATAAAATGAGCAGCTGTGATTGGCTGTATAAAGTGAGCTGGTGTGATTGGCTGTATAAAATGAGCAGCTGTGATTGGCTGTATAAAGTGAGCTGGTGTGATTGGCTGAATAAAGTGAGCTGGTGTGATTGGCTGTATAAAATGAGCAGCTGTGATTGGCTGTATAAAGTGAGCTGGTGTGATTGGCTGTATAAAGTGAGCTGGTGTGATTGGCTGTATAAAGTGAGCTGGTGTGATTGGCTGTATAAAATGAGCAGCTGTGATAGGCTGTATAAAGTGAGCTGGTGTGATTGGCTGTATAAAGTGAGCTGGTGTGATTGGCTGTATAAAGTGAGCCGGTGTGATTGGCTGTATAAAGTGAGCTGGTGTGATTGGCTGCATAAAGTGCGCTGGTGTGATTGGCTGCATAAAGTGCGCTGGTGTGATTGGCTGTATAAAGTGAGCTGGTGTGATTGGCTGTATAAAGTGAGCTGGTGTGATTGGCTGTATAAAGTGAGCTGGTGTGATTGGCTGTATAAAGTGAGCTGGTGTGATTGGCTGTATAAAGTGCGCTGGTGTGATTCGCTGCATAAAGTGAGCTGGTGTGATTGGCTGTATAAAGTGAGCTGGTGTGATTGGCTGTATAAAGTGAGCTGGTGTGATTGGCTGTATAAAGTGAGCTGGTGTGATTGGCTGTATAAAGTGAGCTGGTGTGATTGGCTGTATTGACTTGCTTGCTGTGGATTTTGATCTTTCTTCTTAGGTTGATGCATTTGTGAAAATTTCAAAATGTATTTTTTTTTGTTGTTGTTGTACGGCATGAACACGACATTGACACAAATACTTTAATGGGTTTTTAGGATTCAATATTTATGTACAGTCAGGTCCACAAATATGGACATTGGTAAAGTAGCAAATCTGCTACCACTTCAGTGTTGATGGACGGTAACCCCAAACATGTGATCATGTCAACTCTAGACTTTTTAAAAGCAAAGAAGAGGAATGTTCCCTCAGTTCGATGAGCTGATGCCTGTTGACCTGTGTTTTACTCGCTGAGTGCAAAACATTCCAACAATGAGCAGAAAACAGAATCAGCTGTTGTGGAAACCTGGCTGTACATCCTGTGGGGATAAACCCATTGATGATCGTAATGTCTACAAGTTTCAGAAATTAACGGCAAAGAATTTTCAAGTATTAAAAGTTTTAACTTCATTTATTTGGTTTCTCCAGAAATGTTTGAGCTCCTTAAATGTATGTTTGTATGTTTTATACAGCTCATACAGTGTTTCTGAGAAAACTCTGGAATTAAAGCTGAAGGTCTGCACTTCAAGCAATTGTCTTAGTTTCATTTCAAATCTGGGATGGTGGCATTCAGAGCCAAAACTACTTATGGATCTATATTGAGCCATTGATATTAGAATTGGCTTTAATGTTATTAATCTTCCCTTTCTGTGGCGCTCATTGGTCCCTGATTGGGTGATGAGGACAGCTCTCATGCGCCCCATTGATAATGAACTAATAAACACTCGCTGCGTTATGGTAGAGCCGACAAGATGGCTGCCTCGTTTGGATCGATCCCAGAGTGCGCGTCCCCTCTGCTGTGCTGGCGCACGAGAGGCACTACAGTGCAATTAAAGTCTGGAGTCTGTAGTCCAGTGTCTGTGATGAATACAGACTGCAGGAGGCACCAGTGTCAGGGGGGTTGGGTGTGCATGTGCACGGATCTCCTCACTCCACGGCGGGGATTCTGCCGCCTGCCGCAGCCGGTATGGCGGGATCACTGCCGAGCACACTGGTGACGCCTGCGTGCAGTGCTGCCTCGGTTGATAATGTTTCTGGATTATTAAAATCAATATTTGGCCTTCTCTAGTCTCACTGATGGGTCTGTCTTCATCTGTTCGTGCTGTCGGCTGAATGCCGCATCAGCAGAGAAGAAGAGGGAGTCCTCCAGGTCTGCTTGTCTGGAAAACCCCATGTCCCTTATTGTGGCTTCAAGTCCTCAGTCAGCATTAAAACATTTGGGTCCCGTACAAAATATCTTCCATGATCCAAATGTCCTTAATTGTCAGCTGCTAATTTCATGATAGGCTGCTGTGAAATGAATACTGATGTCTGGCATTTCTACATATGTCCTATAAATGTTGATTTTCTTGTTTATTTGTTTATGATCGACTCTGTTGGGCCGCATTAATTCGGTCAGCAGCGCCATTTTCATCCAATTTGCTGTGTCTGCTGCCACAATGGATTTGAAATGATTCAATTAAAAAGAATTGGAGGGATAGACTCTTTGCTTTAATTTAATACCTTCAATTTTAGGGGCTTGAAACTAATGAGATTTTTAAAATCTTTTTTCGTGTGCTTTGGCTGAAGTTTGGTATTGGAAAAAGTCACCTGCGCTGGGTTTCGTATCTGTAGTTTTAGCTGGACTTCACTGCTTGCTGTCTTCAGTTCTGCTCATACTTCAGCTTTGCTCTCTTGTAACGTGTGTGATCGGTTGGATTTGGGCCCGGTGATTGTCTTGACCAATGTGTAATATTACATTTCTTTGCCTTAAAGTCTCGGGTCAGTCTCTCTGAGTGCTGCAGGTTATTTTCATCTGCTGAGTGAAGTGCAGTAGTTTTGGAGCATTTGACTGAATCGGGGCAGACGATATTTCCCTGTGCAATTCAGAATTTATTCTGCCGCTTTTGTCGGCAGTCACATCAATAAATACAAGCAATGGCTCTTGTCATTTTTATTATGTCTTAGATGCGTTCGCGATGAAATCAGTCTGCTTTGCTTGAATGAGAGGAGATGTGAAAACACAAACAAAAAAACTACTTCAGTTTTATGAATTTACTGATTGACTAATTAATACATATTTTGGAATAGACTGCACCAAGATCAAACGTGTGGCCAGTTAGCAATGCGCTAAAAATGGACCCTTACAGATACTTTTTCACGTGCATTTTCCCTGTTAGGTGAGAGAATTTGTTACTTTTTAAATTATGTTCGCCATCTCTCCCCTATTAAGGCGGACCCTCTTAAGCTATTTTTTTTCCAAGATATACTTGGATGTCCGAAAGAGAGGTTTATAAACTATTCAGCCCAAAAAAAAAAAATCAATGGTTTCTGGGCAATTTGATGCCTGCCATTCCTTATCCTCTGAAAAATGGGCTGTTCTGAGTGGGTGTCCCCACTATGAAATAAGCTTTGTTCTGATTGGCCAGTGAACAGAGCACCGTGAGAGTGATAAGATGACTAAATAAGTAGCTAGCTACCTCTCTAGCTATTAAACCAGCTACTGAATGAGTATGGGAAGGTAATGTACGGGGGCTCGGCATGGACAGTTGTTACAGTCATTAAATAAAGTGATATGCGGTCACCATAAAAGTGTAGCTTCACTTTGAATTCAGTTTGTTATGAATGAGACGTGGCCTGCATTAGCTTTGTAACAACTGTTGGGTAACATCCCATTTATATTGAAAAGCAGCGCTTCTCCATCAAAAAGTGATTGAATTTGATTAAAAACGGTCATCTGTTCTATCTCTTCCTATCAAGGCGTCTCCCGTATTGCCTCTGGCCAAACTAGCAACTGTTCCCAAATTTACAGCCAATTTAGTAGCTAATAACATTTGGAATTCAGTTTTAATACTAACAGAGATTGGCAACCATCAACATAGCTAGTTAAATCGAGGCCACCAATTCTTTCTATCTTCCAAAAAACATAATAGATTCCCTGCAATATCACTGTTGTTGTGAAATAAGTGTGTCTCACGTTCCAGCGTTTGAGCTGAATTTATCCGTTTGCATGCTGCGCAGCGATGAGGCGTCTCTGTGGAACATTTGTCCTTTTCCCTGCGTCCTGTGGCCTTACCTGTAATGTGGTGATTCATTGCAGCATTAGGAGCCTCATGTATTGCATAACTGCAGCACTGCAGAGGGAGCTCAGGGAGGGCAGAGAACCTTTCCCTTCAGCCTCAGAGAGGTGCTGATAGATGGATGTGATAACGGGGACGCTATTTTTTGAGCTGAACCTCAACCAGAAATTTTGAGAAATATAACTTACACTTGGAAGAATTCTAAGTGGGAGGACCGACATTGGGGTCTTTGAACAAAATTACATTTATTTGAGTTGTTTCAAGGTGTTTTGTGATTAGTATTATTTTTTTCTTTCTCCTGAGCTTTTGCATATAATCACTGAAGGCACTATTCTTTTATCGATTGTCCACTGAACATAACACTGCCAAACACATTCAGCAAGTCCTTATTGTTGCTTTGTTGCCTGGTAAGCAGTATATGGAGGTTGAGGGATTGTTTACAGAGCGCTTATCGATAACATCTTGAAAGGCAGCTTGTACAGTGGTGTAATCGGTGCATTGCGTGTCTCATAAATCGGGCAATCTGTTCTCGAGTGTGCACGTGCCGCTTTGGAAATGCAGATTTAGTGCATTGTCAGGCCACTGGTTTTGACAGGAAGTCATTCATTCTCCAGTATTCCAGTTCCTTTAACAAATCATTATGTGAATTATGATGCCGTTAAAATTTGTCTCGATCTGGCGGTGAGGCTATTGGTGCATCGAGTGCGACCAAGGCCTTCAGGGGGAGGTACAGACAGACCAGCGAATCTGCGCTCTGGGATGGTAATACGGAGTCCTAGTGTTTGGTTGTGCTCAGAAATGAAATCCTGCCGGTGCCTGTGCAGACTGTGCTATCTGTCTGGACTGTGCTACCTGTGCTAACCACACACTGATGCAGTGTAAAGCACAGGCTGACTCAAGGGCTGACACATTGGGGATTATTTGATCTAAAAGAATCAATGAGAACGCAGTTGTGAGTCGGCTGGTCTTCAGTGGCTTCTAGTGGTTTTGCTGTAAACTAACAACATGACTTGTTTAGTTGGAACAATACAAATGACTAAAGTAGTAACAATATCATTTCAAAATCACAGTGCTGTGTCATAATCTCAATATTTCAAAATATGGTCCATGCATAACCATGCATTCACTCGATACTTACATTTAAAATCAATAGGCTAATAGAATTCCAATAAATATAAAATGCGCTGTTATAAATGTAATCTTTTAAAACTATCAATCCTACATGAGGGTATTCACAGTGCTTATTTTGTATTCTTTCATTATCCACAATTCCGATAATTACTACTATAAAACAATTATCTGAAGGTCCGTTATACCTTCAGTCACATAAATTGCATTCTCTGCATAATATCCCTCATCATCCCCTTTGTTTACAGGTGACGTATTGCAACATGCCAGCTGCCTGGTTACCTTGGCAACGATCAGCTACTGGTCTACTCATCAGCTGTTGGAGCTATGACTCTAAACATCTGCATTCTATAAACTCTTAGAGTAAAACAAATTAAAATAAAGAACATGTATATATCAGCAGAGCCTGCCAAATGTTATGGCTGACTCTGTTCGCTATGTTTTAACAGGTATAACTTCTCAACAGCCACTCGTAATTGGCAAGTTTGTGCCAGCGTGTTCCCGTTTAGAATACGAAGCTGTCGCAAATACTACAAAGTGCACAATGCACAACAGTACACTAAATATTAACCCTACATTACTGACAAACTGTTTGAATACTTATGTGACATTTACCCACCTGAAAAAGAAAGATGGAATTACTGATTCAGGAGTTATCTGTCAACTGAAGAGGGCAGCGCCGGCCCCACAGCTCGTCTTGTCTTGTGCTCTTTATGCTCTGAGCTGAAGTGCATAAGATTGAATGGGGAGTGTCTGTAAACATGCAGCATAAGGTGCATACATATAAAATAACTCATTTAAGTTAGTGGGCAATAACCTATAGATATCTTGTGTGCCACACGCAGCCGCTCCAGCCTGTTTTCATCTCTGCTCAGTCTCTAAGTAAAGCAGGGATGGGTTTGCTCTTAACCCTTAGGGCACTAAATGCAGCTATTGTTGCCCAATGATGTAAGCTATCAAAATCAAAGCTCTTGAAAACCTATCGTGGCGACTTGTTTAGAAGAGCCCCCGCAGGGGAGCCACATGATAGGTTTTCAACTGCACAAGACAATTAAAATTCATATTTTTAGAAATTTATTTCAGTGCTCTTAGGGTTAAGATGAATAAAAATAAGTGATGGCAGGGTTTGAAGACATTGTGTCCCTTGTTAGTGAATATTTTTGTGGTGAGAAGTTGATCTTGCATTTGGTTTAGAAAGCAATGTATAATAAATCGAGCCTCTGTTTAGTTGAAACCTGAGGTCTGTCATGTTTGGTTTGGACCTGTGTTATACTTATGGCACCTATTGATTTTGGTTGCCATGGCGACAGTATTGGCCGAATAATGCTCAAATTTGTGCTGAAACATAGATTTTTCCTTGTAGACGCAGTACAGTCTACAGAAACGGACTTTCGGGGGACACACCCATGTGGCCGCAGGCAACCAGCCTATCGAGTACAATCTGGCCTTTTCTCACTTGGATTTGATCGAACAGACGGAGACTTCAGGGGATTGCTCTGAGGTTCCCTGAGTAGACTGCGATTAACGTAATTGAAACATGTATTTTCATTAAGGAAACGAGACAAAAGGAAGTGAATTAGCATCACGCTTCCTCATGAGCTGGAGATTTTCCCAGTGTCCCTCACCAAGTAGCACGCAGTGCCGTTTGTTCTCTAGACAGCGGGGAGGACAGACTAACCGAGCAGTTTGGCTACATCATTGTTCTGGAGGCCTGTGAGCCGGACGCCCACACAGGGACCGTTTCTCAGGGACTCCGCTGCACCAGAGGACAGTTTAACTGTGAAAGTCTGTCCCACTCCAGCTGACTGATTTAGAGCTGCAGTCTGCAGGCCAGGGAGGTCAGCAGCCACAGCGCAGTGTTTGTACTGCGGCAGTGAGGGGTGGGGGAGAGTGGGAGGGCCCATTCCGTCTGCATTCCAGGGGTCAGGGGTCAACGTGCCATCAGCTGAGGAGATTCCGCAGAAACCTTGAGAGTCTGGTCTGAACAGCTGAGCTAACTGTCAGATTCCATTAATGTTTCTTCTCTGAGGAGAGGAGGTGCTGCTTCTCCTGTGCACCCACCCACACACACACACCCACACAGACGCACACACTCACACAGACGCGCACACACACACAGACGCACACACTCACACAGACGCGCATGCACACACAGACGCACACACTCACACAGACGCGCACACACACACTCACACAGACGCACACACTCACAAAATGATACGGGCACTCAGCAGAGACCTGGTACTGCTGTCCAGGCTCTTTATCCCCCATCATTGTGTAGTGAAATGTTTGGTCTAGTTTAAGATTAAAGCTGCAGTTATTAACTTTGGGAGGGAGAGAAGAGAGAGAGAGAGAGAGGGAGAGAGAGAGAGAGAGGGAGACCGTGGCCCCTCCCCCTCTTCTAGTGTCTATCCCTCGTGTAGCCCCTCCCTCTGAGCTCGTTACTGAGTTCGGTCACCAAGCGGCTGCACAGACAGGGGCGCATGAGGCCCTCCAGTATGTCTTATTGCGTTAAAGAAACGCTGGAAATAAAAAGTAAATATTGAAGGGGACATAATACGAAAAACTCACTTTTTCCGTTCTTGTGCACTTTTTTGCTATCTGGGGTGCTTAACAGCTCACTGACTGAAGTAAAACAACCCAGTTATTTTTTTGTTGGCTGACTTTTCCCTTAAACATGGCATTTCACATGGCATCGACGGTAGTTTTTCACGGCTTCACTGGACTAGGCTACGCAAAGCCTTCTCGAAGTCAGTGTAATGTCGCTTTGTAATCGAAAGCTGACGGAGAAACAAGGCCAAGCAAGTGCGTAAACTAACATTACCTGTACTACATTAGTACGCGCTAAAGAAACAAGGTTGTATATCGGCTGAGCAAGTGAGCAACTTACGTTACCGACAGGACGTCAACTTTAGCTTCCGACCCTAGAAAAAAAGGCTGAGCTCAAAATTGCGGAGGCACAAAAATCCCTTTAAACTGATGAGTCTTAACCCACTTAATTCAGTTTCTTTCATTCTTAAGTTTTGCTCTGATGCAAATAATTTATCGGAAGGTAAACTTTCAGCTTTTATCTAACTACACTGAAAGGGCAATTTGAAAATGAATGCAAGTCTGAAAAGTAGTCATTTTATTCACAAAGTACTGCTGTTCTGTGTTAGCTAGGGGGCATGTCCTTCAATGCAGGCTAACTTACCTAAACTGTGCTCGATTTTAAAAGGAAAACAATTGTTAGCTATATGTAACACAATTTTGAAGTGTGTTCAGTATATTGTGCTCAATTCCGCACAAAAATATTCAGGGTTTTATCTCTCATCTTATCATATGGAGGAAAACTGGCTACACCTGATCGTGTTGAATGTTCCTGGAGTTAATGGATTGTTCAGGAAAATGAGTGAAAACGGGTCAAGACTAATCATCAGTTAACAGAATTTTTTGTGAATAGTCTATTTTCAGCAGTGCGGCCGCTGCTGATCTGTATGCTTGTCAAGGCCTTTTCTGTTGATGACTGTTTGACAGTTTGGACTTCCTCGTTTTTTCCCTCCAGGGGACTGACAGCTGGGAAATCATCGAAGGGCTGAAAATTGGCCAGACCAATGTCCAGAGACCAGACAAGCATGAAGGCTTCATGTTAAAGAAGAGAAAATGGCCACTGAAAGGCTGGCACAAGGTCAGGTGTGAGTCTGAAGAAGTGAGACCAGCTGATTTGTTGATTAATCATTTAGTTCCTGAAGCATCTTGCAGCACAACCAGATCCTCTTTAATGCTGCTGATCAAATTTCCTTGAGTTATTATTATGCACAATGTTTTAAATACTAAATCTGGCAATTGAAAATATGTCTTTGTCTTTTTCAACAGCGCTTTTTTGTTCTGGGTAACGGGATTTTGAAGTACTCGAAGTCTCCCATTGAAGTAAGTGTCTCAGTTTTAGCACCATGGGCCTCAGTATCTCAGGTGAAGCCAGTCTACAGGCCTGCGCCTCTTAAACTCTGAAATGAAGGTAGATGGGACTCATGGCACAAAGTAACCATAAGATTTTATAATGACTATTACACAAGTGTTTTAGAGGTATAATGTTTTATATTTTATTATGATTTTTGTTGTTTTTACGGCATCTAAATGTCATCCAGTTGATTTTAATTAAGGGAGGGGACAGCACCTCG
>CM056586.1:71305106-71465106 GCA_029721435.1 Gymnothorax reevesii
TAACAAGATAAGTCAGGGTAAAATGGAACTCTTTTTGCCATTTAAGTCCATCAGAACAGTGGCATTGGTAGCTCCAGGAAGTGGCATGTCGAGGATGGTGCAGAACTGGATCAGGACCGGATCAAGACAGCAGGACAGCAGCAACCAGCGCTCAAAATGAAATGAAAGACAATACAGTTTACAAACAACGCAGATACCGTACAAAACAATGCCAATACCATATAAAGACAAGAGTATGACACAAGTACTGCCAAAGACTGTGCCATTGGAAAGGAGGAGGCTGGGGAGGTGGAGGGGATGTTTGTGTAGATCTGTAATGGGTCTTTGTGGGAATGGTAGAGCTTGGCTAGTTGAGATGGAGCACCGGCTTATTTAAAAAGACGCTCAATTAGGTACGCGACGCTGAAGTCCAATGCGATTGGACAAGGGGTGGAGCCAAGACTGACTTCCGTGCCTGTCTGAACTAACACTGACGCTCCATAAGTTTAGAGAAATTTCATTGAAATTTTTTGCATAAAAAATTTGCTTACTTTGTTCAGTTATAATTTGTGCCATCGATGGGGCAGTCAGTCCTGGGGAAAGTAGGATGTTTTTTCGAAACAAAGAATTTGTCTAGTATGTAAAACTGGCTTATGAGGACTGTAAATTGCGAAGTATGCAATTTGCTTTTTCAATATAATAAATGTAATATGAGTTTGTAGGAGGCTTGGGTGAGGATTCGACGGGGCTCCAGTGAGTGTGTGTGGTATGAGATGGACCGTTCCAGTGAGACTGAGTGTGTCTGCCGGAGCTTGGCTGTATCAATGTGTGATTATGTATCTACCTGGATTTAGCAGCTATAGCGTTAGCCTCTGTTTGCCTGGATGTGATGGTTCCAGCGTAATTGGATGTCGAATTGGATTAGGCGGCTCCAGTGTGAGTGTGTGTCAGATTAATTGCCTCCGGCGTGAGCTCTCACTGAGACGTCATCCCCCTCTTTTACTGCAGGAGAAGCCCAGCGATGGCGGCAACCTACCCTCTTCCTACAGCAACGGGCAGAACAAGGTGACCGTGTGGCTGCAGGAGTCTGAGGAGATGGACAAGTGCGCTGAGGGTGAGTGTTCGAGCCCACCTGCGACCAGCGGTTTTCTACTGGCTCTCAGCAATCATCTAAATGGCTGCCCTACCTGGTTCAGTGCACTGAGGCCTGTGTTTGTGCCCAGATCTCACAAACTGCCAGTCCAGTCTGACGGAGCTCAGCAGACTCCTGCACAGTCTGGAGATCCTGCAGCGGACTCAGTCTGCGCCCAACTTCTCCGATATGCAGGTATGGCTGGCCCTCCATACACTAGGGCCACAACTGTCACACTCTTTAGTTGCCTATGGATGTTAACCCTTAGAGAGTCTGTTAACCCTTAGAGCGCTGAAATAAATAAAAAAAAAATATAAATTGAATTATCTTGCGCTGTGGGAGGTCTTTTACACTAGTTGCCACATAATGGGTTTCAGCTGATATTTTGATATCTTATGTCACTGAGCGACAGTAGCTGTTAGATGCTGCTACCCCTGGCACTGTTGTTCAGCTCATGGGGATGATTCCGGATGCTGTTAACCCTTTACCTCCTAAGGGGCCAATCTCACTGAACACGCTTTTTCGGCGTGGAAATGCCAGACTGCCAGGAGCTGTTTTTTTTCTAAGCCAGCGTTGTAAAAAGGTGGCGGATGCGTCTTTTCTGCGTTGCTAAGGAACGCTCCTGTCACTCATCTTTGCGAACATTCTGAAATTAGTCATTTCAACGAACTAGTCAAAAGCGAACAGATGTTAGGTTTTTTAGCTCGCCGGGAGGAATGTCCTCGGAGAGCCATTGCTGTACCCTCTGAATCGGCATCTGCTTCTGTGGTGGGCAAGGTTAAAGTTTTCCAGCGAGCTGTGTTGTCTTCGGACAACTCTTGGTTTTTTTGTGTAAATAGTTTTTTAAGAACACAGGATTATCGTAGGGCTCTCGCTTGTGCTCTTTTTGAGAGTGAAAGACAAGTAAAAAAGACATCTATCATTGCAAATATTGACAAAAAGGACGACCCACGCCGATAAAGCGCGTTTGTGCGATCAGCCACTTAGAATGCCTTCGTATTCTTTGTTTTCTTTGTTTCCATGTTTACACCAGTCAAAACTTTTGTTTTATGCATCAATTGGTTGCTAACCTGTCTTAACCAATCAGAAGAAGCCTTTTAGATATATGTGCATCATCACATGGCATTGCTACATTCAAAAATTTCGAGATTTTTTTCCCCCAATTTTTGGTAGTACGTGAAGTAATTCTTGAGTACTGAGTTGTCAGACTGAAGATTTTTTTGTAGATATACAAGTACTCTGGACTCACAACTGATTATTTTAATGATCTCTTGGTAATTTTATCAATTAAAATTATGATCTGATGCAAGTCCAATATGTGTCCTGAAACCTTTCTTCGTAACAATGTTGTTTTGCTGAGAGTTTTTACGGTAGGGAGCTTCTTGATTGGGTAACATAAAAAGCTGCTGACTGGCTCAAGCCGCCTGATGAAGGACGGGCCCGATACTCATCTCACTCCCAAGTGGTAGAGCGTCAGAGAGGGCAAACTTTTCCAATTTCTCTGTCTCCTAAACACAAATGAACACTGAAGGAGAAAATGAGTTTGGGTCGTTCTGTAGATGTGTCTCATTAGCCGTGGCCTCTCATTCTTTCGCGCTGCTTTGACCAGTTCTGACACAGTAATATAGAGACATTGCTTTCACTCCGATGCCTTGAATTTTAATGATATTTTTTCCATTTCACTGCTTAACATTGCAACATCATTTCCTGCTGGCCGTGATGTGTTGTGGATGAGTTTTCGGGGGATTTCTGTTCATTAACCATCTCTTAATCCATCTGTGTAATGTAGGGAAATTGCATAGATATGTCAAAGAAAGACAAGCGCGCGAGCAGAAGATGGAGAACCAAAAGCGTGAGCAAAGATGCTAAAATACAGCTGCAGGTACAGACTCTCCTCTCGTCGTCACTTCCCTTGTATTTTGAATATGAGGTCACTGACAGTCTGGACTTACTGCCTCCAGCCTCCATTTTTGCTAATTAAGAAACTGTGAGTGAAGGTGCCCCTCGGAAGTATTGAAATTAACTTGTTGGTACAGTTTATTTTGCTTTTACCATTTTCTGGTGTTTTGTGACTGTGGCTTTTAATTTTACTTGCCTCTATGAATAATTTAGCCATTTTTTTAACCGGCGCATTTGCTGTTCAGGCAGCAGCTATTTGGCCCTCTTTGCTCTGTCAGTATGTGCGTCTTCATCAGGAGACTTAACTAGCAAGTGTTGCTGGTTAGACACGGGTTTAACCAGGCACCTGTCTACCCGTCCTTTGGGTGGGCATTTTAAGACTTAGACGAGTTTAGATGGGTAAATTAAACTAAATTTATTGCATAATCTCACATCCGTCTGCATTTCATTTCTTGTGGCGACCTGCCTCAAGAAAGACCTCAATTCTCCAAAACAATCCTAGAAAGCCAAGACGCCCGGCCCCTCTCTCCCTCATAAACGTTGATCCAAAACCCGTTGCTTTGCATCTTGCTTCATCTTTGCTAACTGCCAGCCTGCTGTATTTCATTGTTTGATTATTAAGTAGCTGGCTAGTTCTAGTTCAAACTTTACTTTTACTCAGAAATGCACGGAGGTGGACGCCTCACACAGTATACCTGAGTTTGTCAGCTGACGTTATATTCACTGATTCAAAAGGGAAGGTTTTCAAAAAACTGGGCGAAGACCGAGGAGGCGCAGAAAGATGCACTTGGAGTATTTGTATGATCACATTTCTTCATCCTGATCTTTATTCTAATATTAGTCTAATTTTGTCAGCCCGAGGTTTGCTTCTGCACTCCTGTAAAAGCCTGCATTACAGAACCAGTGGAAAGAAACTAATTTTTTTTGCCACAAAAATGTCAAACACAAAACTGCTGTTTGGCAGGTCTGGTTTCTTTTATGGCTGGGCAATATGGCCAAAATCTGAGTATGACAATGTAGTATATATTTTTTAAAATCACAATAACGATATATGTCACAATACACCCATTATTTGGAATCAGGCAAATAATGATATTGTATGATTTTTTTTGGTGAATTTAGTTCCCCTTGTCCATTGCGGGAGTGGTACTTAAAACGTGCTAGTTGAACTACTGAAATAATAAATAAAATAGTTTTACTTTAGTCTTTATTCAAAATACATTTTGACATGTCTGAGTATCACATGTATAGAAAAAGAAAAAGAAAACCCCAATACCGCTGCCCGTCCGACTTATCGCTCTGCCCCCCCATCCCATTCCCCGGCCTGGCTCCTCATCCGGCTGCCAATCCGTAGCCTATATCGGGGGACCTGCCTGTCCCTGGGGGTCTGCGCTGCACCCGGTTCTCTATTAGATAAGAGAAGCGAAGTCTGGTTGAACAAACGCTGCACTAATGTTCCCTGGTGGTTCAATCAGGGAAACCGAAATTGAACATAATGTCGCTGTGAGACGATTTCAGTGGATTCAACCGTTGAGAGGAGAAGCTCACGGTGTTTCCACAGCTAGCTCGGCTATCTTGGAGTTTATCGCGTTGGATAAAGAAAGTAGTGTTGCAATATTGTCTTTATTAATTTACAACGTAATTATGAGCCTAAAAATATTTAATTGTCTTCTTTAATTAATTAATCTGCACTAATCTTAGACCTATAAACTTGCACGATGCTTTCATGCTTGATTCTAATGAGAAGTTTGTCACAAGTGACAGAAGTAGGATCCCTTCTTAACACAACCTGCTACTTCCTTGTTATAAATCAGCCATTCAAGCCACACTTTACATTTAGAAAGATGGTTTGGAGAACTTTTGACACTTCACTATCGATGTGTTCTTGCACCTCGGTCAGACCTACGTCTGTTAGTGCAGTTTAACAGAAATGCCACGTGATTCCCACTGTTCTAATTTCTAGGTTTATTTGGGATATTTGCTATGCAACTTTTGACCTAATGCAGTTTTCTCGCTGTGCGTCATCGTTCGTTCACACACTCAATACCACTGATTTATATCAGATTTGTAATTTGATTACAATAACTGAGAGGCATGATAAAGAATTTTTATGTAATGGTGAGTATGTTCGCTACGTAAACGTCAAATTCACGATGATGTGCGTCTTGTCAAACTGCACAGATGACAGTTGCTCACTAGAACGAGGATACCAACACTGAAGAACTGCGCTTAAGTTAGTCATCAGCTAATGTTTCTATTTCCACGACCACCACTTTTAATTTCAAATATCTTCCTTACATAAGCACGGAGCAGACTAAACTCCAAGCCACCCTTCTAAATGCATAAGCACTGAGCATCGGCCTACATGTGCATCAGCGTAAAAACTTAGAAGAAAACTCTTATCCTTCATATGACACTAGAAATGTATGAACGTCACATTAAAACTGTAAATATGCCTAAGAATGTTGTTACAGTAATAACCCACAACCTGCAATATAATCACTGTAAGTTACTTAACTTGCCTCCCTTTCATTCTGTCAGTAGATTGCCCCATAGTTGCTCTCACACATGTTGGTGCAGGTTTATGTAGTTCCTGTGCCGGTCCTATACCTGTCTCACCAATTCTGCAAAGCAACAGCCGTAAAGCAGAGGCTGTGTTCTGAGATGCTGCTTTTTTTTAGTTTCCACCTGACCGCAGTGAAATGCAAAACAACACATTTGCATATCAGGATATAAATTTTGTGACGATATACAATTTTAAATCGTCTGCACAATATATATTATTATTTCACCCAGTGCCTGTTTTTTTCTGTTATGCTGGCTGAAAAATGGCTCAGCTTGGAGATGGAGGGAATATGAAATTGGACTATTATAACTTCACTTTGACTGTGGCTTTCATGCTGGTTGTTTTGGTGTAGTAATGTGTGTGCGCGTGTGTGTGTGTAGGGTTTTTTGTACTTGTCTGTGTGTGGGCGTAAGTATGCTTCTGCATGCGTGTGTTTGTGTGAATGTGCATGTATATGTATATGCGGATGTGGACTGTGCAGCTCGTCGTCCTTGTGCATTTCTGTTGTGAACACAAAGCCCTTTTAACTCATTGTGTGTGTTTTATAAACACTGATGCCTTACGGCCTTGAAGATGAGCAGGAGTGTGACGCATCTCTGTGTTGCGCTTCTCTGAGCACCAGTGTTCATCTCAGGTGTGTCAGGGCTCCGTTTCAGAGATGTGACATCACCACACCTCTCTAACGGGACCCATTTGAAATCTTCAGGTTCAAGCTCACATGCAAAAGCAAAAAAAAAAGTAATTTTGCTCATCATTTTGATCCAAATTTTGTTTGCCTCCATTTATCATGCATAATCATCAGAATCAGTTTGAATCATAGGCCCTATATTTCACAGAAATGGAAATATAGTCTCAGGGGCCAGGGTCTGGATTTAACTATCATTTCCAGCCAGTGCCTATAAGTTAGCTGTGGCAGAAATTAAAATTCAGTAACTCGGTGTTCTAACTGTAAGCGTACAGTTACCCCCCCTTTTAACCCTTGATTGCTCCTATTTTTGTTTACCAGATAAGCAGGTGAACAAATGATTTGCTGAATAATAAAAACCAATATGAAGCCTGTAATGATTCAGGAATAATAATCACAAAGAGATTACCTGTTGGCTGCATTTATGTGATGGATATGATATGTAAAGGATGGCAATAATGTGAGTTAAATGCAAAAAAAAAAAAAATGACTACACCACCTCTGACTTCCATTGCTTGTTTTGGCAGTTTTTCAGCAGTTTACGCAGTCATGAGATTGTGCTTAATTTCTGCAGCATGTGATGTGCATTTCAAAGAATCCATGTAAAGACTGAAGAATCTTAGGTACACGGAACCTCAGCAGACTTTTGGATGAAGTCAGTTATGACTCATTAGTTAATGAGTAAAATGAGCTGTGAGGGCAACTGCCTATGTTTCTCCTCGAGGTACCTCTGAGTGTCTCCGTGTCTCCAATGCGGCTGCATTCGTCCAACCCCAACCTCTGTGCTGAGCTGGACGACTTCCAGACCCCGGTGCCCCGTCTGCCGGGTACCATAGAGTGTACCGCCGACTACATCAAACTGCAGGAGGACTTCTGCATCGTCGCTCAGAAAGGTAGCAGCTGAATCTTGAAGCTCAGCCCTGCTCTACAAGACTCCCATATCACGATGCGCGATTGGGTTGCGACCCTCAGGGACGAGGGACCTTTTTTTTTCCCCCTCGGCCTGTGTTTGCATTATAGCGGAGCCCAGCTGCCTCATAACCCTTTTACCTTATTGGTCCTCTGTCGCAGTTCACTCTCTCCTGAAGTCGGCCTTCAACACGGTCGCCATCGAGAAGGAGAAGATCAAAGGGTTACTGTCTGAGCTGCAGCCGCCGGACCAGACAGCGCAGATCATGACCCTGCGGAGGTCTTTATCGCAGGTGAGCTTGGGCTCCTCACTGCACTGGGGCAACTGTTACCCCTTGTGGGAGTTCTTTTAAACAAGTTGCCACATGATAGGTTCTCTACAGCTCAGGATAACTACATTTTTAATTCCTCGAAAATTTATGCAGCGCTTAAAGGGTTAACCCTTTGTTGAGAGAAGAGGATTTGAAGGTTGCGCAGTGGCGATCGCATAATAACGATAAGTGTCGTACTAACGCTGTAGGAAAATATGTCACAAAAAATTTCAAGACAGCCTTGCAACTGACGTAGGATGGAATTGTAATCGTTGGATTAACTTCTGACGGTCGCAGAAAGGATGGAGAATGGCGGAACATTCGTAGGACTGTCTCGCAGGTTCTGTGTAGGACGACCGCAGGTCTATCGTAGGACATTCCAAAGATAACGAGCACCTCAGATGATCCCAAAATCAAGCAAAATTAGTGCAAAACGGTCAAGCAGCGGTGCGGGGCACCACCTGACAGACCTACGAAATGGGCCTGACATAGAGAATTTCCTACGATGCTGAACAGATTTAGAAAATGTTCAAAATTCTACGAGGAGGGTTTAGGACAGACTTTTCCATCGTAGACTACATACATTTTGTAAGACATTCGAGTGTCTCATGCATAACCCCACATTTCTGCCATAAACCTGTTGTATACCTGTCATACAGCGTATATGAAAGCCCCCTTTCTTTAGTAACCACTGTGCTTCAAAGGGTTAAGCTGGGAACACTCCGGGATGATGGACTATGTGTAGAGTGGCAGCAGGAGTCTTGGACCCTTCGCTCGATCTGTTTCTCAGAGGTCACTGCACTGGCACCAAGCGCATGCTGCTGTTATTCAATCAATCAATCAATCAAATCCTTTATTTAACCAGATAAAACCAGTTGAGACCAAAGTCTCTTTTTCAATGGTGATCTGGCAGTATGCAGCAAGTCACGAACAAGTATAACATAAACACAACACAGTTCAAGACAATATTGAAAAAAAAAAAAAAGTACAGTATAAAACAAGAACAAGGGACAGAATAGAGACTACCATCTGACAGGACAAAACAAAATATCCAAAAAAAAAAAGAAAGTTATTGTTAAACATTAGTTCATGTTTGTGACCGTCTTATGATGTATCTCATTTAATTCTGGATGTTTTGAAGCTTTGTAAATCAAATCGGCTATAATTGCTTACTTTTTACGTTTTACAAATGTGAAGATTTCTTAATTAGAAGCCCACCGCAGACATCAATTTCCTTTATCGTTGCACTTCAGTAATTGCAGCAAAGGGAAGCCAAACAGCTGCAGTGTGTTAGGTTATCTTGAAATCCCTGATTAAATGGGAACTGACCTTTCATGTTTCAATTTCATGTTGAATTGTGCTGACATGCCTTGTTTTTGCATTATTTCTCGATATGCTGATGTGAGATTTGCATACATTATTTGGTGCGGATGTACTGTCTGCGTGTCATGTGTAATATGCCAGTGTAAGCCTCTCTGCTCCCTTAGCAAGGTGGGACAGCAATGGTTGGGTTTAAGTGAATTACCACCGAGTGACAACCTTTTTGCTACACTTTATTACAAAAGCAAGAAATTTTTGTGATGCATTGTGGGATTTGGGTCAACTAGTGTTGACCATTGGCTGTCATATGTTTACGTTCAAAAGGCCATAGATTGAGGTTGTGTGAAGTTATTTTGTGATGCACAAGTGTGCGTTTATCTGTGTGCTTGTGATGGGGGTTTGTGGGCGCATTAGTCAGTCCTTACGCTTCCTTCCTGTTTCAGGCACTGACCCAGAACGCAGAGCTTCGAACCCGTCTCGGCCGTATCCACTCGGAGTCGGTCCTGTCGGAGCAGGTGGTCAGTGTAAACATCATCCCCAGCCCCGATGAGGTACCTCATCCATTCAGAGTGTCTGTCTGTCTGTCTGCTTCCCCCTTCTCCTGTATCAGGCTAAAATGGGCTTCAGCGCTGGCTAAGGCCCGGGCTAATTCAGCGCTTAACAGTTCAGTCGGGGGTGGAGGAGCCGACCAGTTCAGAGCTTAGCGCTCTCGATCAAACCAGCTCTAAAATGAGCTGTTAGTGACCACTCATCGATCAGCCTGTGTGACTCATCCTTCACGTATCTGTGGAATGGTAAGTACAACGGTGCAAGCTTTTTAACCCCTGGAGCGCTAAATGCAGCTATTGTTCATCAATAATGTCGATAACCTATCATATGGCGACTTGTTTAAAAGAGATCCCGCAGGGGAGCTGTTTTAAACAAGTCGCCACATGATGGGTTTTCAACAGCGCAAGATCAATTTTAAAAATATGTCAATTTCATTATTTCAGCGCTCTAAGGGTTAATCAGAAATCCATTGGCTTCAAAGCTGCTCGTTACATGGCCTCCTGGGATTTGCTCCGTGGCATTAGTCCCGTCATTCATTACATTTCCACGGTAGCCGCACTGGTTCACAGCTTTAATCGCTGCACTTCGAATGCAGTGTCAGCTTTTTCTGTTCTCCCTCAAACAGCATACATCCACTACTGTTAGGGGGTGTATAGATTATTTGAAATACATTTGCATTGCTGATTATGCGTTTCATTTTATGGGCAATTTTTTTTACCCTGCTATTGATTCTGGGCTTGAAGGATTTATGGGAGAAAATGGCCATTATAGTTTGACCCCTGACCTTTCAGTGAGCTCAGATGCATGTTGACTCCTCCTTTAATGTAAATTAAGTACAGAATTGAGGAACTGTTAAGGAGTAATTGAACTTACTGGTTTGAGCTGGTTCTGCCAAAAAAATAAAGAAATAAAAATTTCCTGGGGAACTTAGAGCAGGGGCACCAATTTCATGTACATGAAGTATACCTGAGCCAATCAGGTGCCGCGGGAGCTCTATGTGGTCCTTAACTGCTTGTTTGAAAATAAGTGTTTTAAATGTAATGTGAGCGAGTGGCAACAGTTGCCCGGCGATTGTAAGTCTTGATTTACATTTATATGATGTGACGGCGCCTCCTGTCTCGATTCCATTCCATCTGCGGTCAGGTCGTGACTGAAGGCGGGTGTTTCTGTGAGCGGGCAGCTTCGAGATGCGTTTCTACCTGCTCTCTTGCTGAATGATATTCTCTCAGAAGTGTTGAAGTGTAGGATATTGTTAGTATGGATTGCAGTGCACATCCACCTGAAGAGGGTTGATCTGGATTTCACACTGAACACTGGTGTAGAGCTAAACCTCACGCTGCTTCTCGCATCTTCCCACAGGCTAAAGGCAGCAAGTGCTGGACGAGTTATTATTTCAAAATCAGCCCAGAGAAACTGAAATGTGTATCAGAATAAGACCATCATGCGCCCCATAGGAAAACACATTTGGCTGTTTTATTGCGGTAATCTGGACTTGAGCTTTCTGTTAAATTTCATGATGATGAACAGGCAGTTTACAACATTGTTTGATTTGTTGTTTTATTTTGACAGTTTTCGGGCAGTATTCAGACACCTTATTCACTGTATTCAGTGTCTTCTTATTGGGTGCAAGATGGGTTTCATAAGCATTTCAGTGTTATGGGACTGAAGGCCACGGCTGTATGACAGACCTCTCACAGCGTCCCAATGAAGAGCTGATATCAGCAGCGAAGTCTCACTTAAACATCGCAGCTTACGCTGGAACGTAAACCAGCGCAGCGCTTCACTGAGGAGCTGTGAAAGGCCTGATGCTCAGAGGTTTGTCGTATAGCCCTGGTGTTTAGTCCAGAGAAACTGAAATGTATTTTAAAATAAATCCATTGGGCACCCATGGGAAAATGCATTTTTCTTTTTTATTGGAGCTGGCTGGGCTGGAATTTTTGAAATTTTATGAGGATGAACAGGCTGTTTACAACCTTTTTATTTCATCACTTTATTCAGGTAGGGGACGCGAGCAAAGATCGCTGATAGAGAAAGGATCACTGCGATCACACAGATGGTGCACCATGGAATTGAACTGATATCCACGGTGGATATTTTGGTCCTATAAATGGAATTAGCTTCTTTTTTTTAATTAAGACCAAGTGTTTTTTAATTGTATATTTCACCATATACTTTATCCAGTATGTAGTACTGTTTCAGGTGAGCAGGTACTCATGATTAGGAGAAATTATACGAGTCTGCATGTTCTCAGCAGAAGCTGACTGAATGTGCAGAGCTGTGCTGGAGTTACGCTCCCTGCTCCTGGGGGAGGGGCGGGCAGCGGAGCAGCACCTGCACAGATTGTCTCCTGGCGGACGTGGAGCTCACCCATCGCCTCTCGCTTTCAGCCCGGCGAGCAGATCCGCATGGCGATCCCCCTGTCACAGCAGGCTTCTAACGAGAGCAGGCTCTCGATGTCGGAGTCGGTGTCCGAGTTCTTCGACGCTCAGGAGGTGCTCCTGTCGGCGAGCTCTTCGGAGAATGAGGTGAGTACACCCGTCAGTTAAGTGGGACGCGTCTCATGGCTGCCATGTTTGACGTGACGTGCGGCACCTTTGAGCTTAAATGGGAGGGAAACTGATGGACAGTGTGAGGAGGTCTGATGATGTGGGATTGTGCATGAAGTCGAGCTGGAGCTCTGGGAAGTTCATCCATTCTCATGTCCGTGCTCATCGAATTGAATGCCCAGGAAATGGGTCAAGGTACATAATGTTAAAGGAAAGTCCAGCACATTTAGTGTTTTTTGAAGGAGTTTGGAGCAGTAAGGAAGGACGCTTCTAAAGCATTCTTGACTTAGGAAAGGTCTTCAGTACAGAAACATCGCTCTTTGTCTGTTATGGAAGGGACCTTTTTATTAAAAGTGACCAATCTGAAAGCCCTCCATGTCTCCACTGCAGTGTGTCTATGGGCCCTGATGCCTCTCGTTGTTACTCATCCTGCCTGCAGTCTCCCCTAATTGGCTCTAGCGTCGCACAGTACATGCATCACGTGTCCAGTTCAATACCTAACCTCCATCTTCCTTCCTCCCGTGTGGATTGAATATTGCTGTTGCTCAGGGGGAAAGGCTCTCCATCGTGTCGGGGGGGATTAGTCTCTCTCTGGTCAGTGATGAGCGATGACTCTCCCATTTTATCTCGCAGTCACTTTCTGAGTCATCATGCTGTTCACAGGAACAGATAAGCAGCCTTAAGCGCAATGTTAGCCCGTCTCCTGGGGTTATTTACAGTGAGTTTTGAGTCTGTGCATTGTAAATTACTGATGCGATCGATGGATGCCGGCCTGTAGAGAGGCACTGTAGTGCTGCAATAAATTACTCACTATCCAAACATGCTGTCTGTGTGCGGTCAGACTCTTGAGATGGAGATTCTCGTAAATAATTAAAATGAGACTAATTTTCTCTAGTTGGGAAATGTTATGGTTCAACGAGCATGGCATTTGTTTAATAAATAGTCTGTGGAAGCAGTCCTTGCAAATACAACGTTGCTTCCAGAGACGTCTTTGTACTGCTTTGACTAAGAGCCCATAAACCGAAAAAAAACCCTGCTGCGTTCGGCAACAGAAATCTGAGGAGTACAAGATTGAGACAGGATTGCCTTCATTCAGAAGTCTTAGTTGCTGAGCTTTTCTCCAAAATCAGAAATTTGCATGTAATTTATTTTCACTCCATGGCCTCAACATATCCTGTCAGAAAGTGGGTTTACTTGATAATGAAGCCAAATGAAACATCGAAAATGAGTCTGCAGTCTTAACTGCATTTACCCTGCTGAATTGGCCTAGCCTCCGATATTTTTTCCGTCATCCCACCTGACTGCTTCAGGTGAAACATTTATTTGCTTAACTTTAATATTAATGTGGGCAAAATGCTGGCCTCAAAAGAAGCGAAGCGGGATACAGAAAAAATATAAGAATGGAAATTTGTGGTTCTGTGAAGAATAGAGCAGTTCTCGAGGGAGACTGCGATCAGTTCTCAGGCAGGCTTAAGGTAACCGATGCGTTTTCTCGCAGCACTAAAAATGCTGAAATGTGTCAGGGGCTGCTCTGTTCTCTGGCCCTCACTTTTCAATGAAACTTTGCGCTAGTTGTTTTTCTTTAGTTCTAATGTTGGTTTCCTTGTCATCAATCCGAAATGGGCTGTGTAGTCAATGCCTTTTACTTCAATAATTTATTTTGTTTCCGAGCAACGAAACGGCCAAAATTTGTCCCCATTTTGTGGCCCATTTTGTGTAATAGGACAGGCTGTCCAATTGGCCTTTTGTTATGTAGGGCTGTTGCAAACTTACACTTGTTAGAGTTACCGAGGTTCCTCTGTTATTGGCTGTGTGATAACATGGCTTTTTGTAATCCCATGGGCCATGGTGCCGACTGCTTAAAAGACCATGTAAAATCAATCCATGCATCAGTTCCATAGGTCATGAGTTATTTCATCTGCCAGCCATGTAAATACAGCATCTTTTTTTTTTTCTTCTTCTTTTTTGTGTGTGTGTGTGTGTGTGTGTGTGTGTGTGTGTGAACTTGCCTACAAAATATGAGTTAAGAGCCCGAATATGAAAATTTAGTAGAACAAAAAAAAGAAACTTTGCTCATCATTTTCATTGTACTGTAATGCATTTATGTTTTATCATGTTTATGTTGTAACATATGAACAGAATAGGAAAAAAATGGTTACCCGTTTACGGCGTCTTGACAGTCTGGCTGGATCATTTCTCTTGCGGCATCTGGCAGTCCTGCCTGAAAGTGAGCAGTCTCTGGGCTGTCAGGCACGAGAGACCACTATACATGTGGATTGAAGTGGGGGAAAAGTGTTTTACGAGATATGGGTCATTTTAAAACGCCCATAGAGGTGTTTGCAGAAAATAGTGCGGTGAACTTGCCTAGCTAGATTAGCCTTCATTAATTACAACAAAAGAACAACCAGATGCAGAGAGCAGCTTTCCACAGATAGGCTGGCTGGGCTCAGGAAATGGGTTGTACCTGCAGTGCTGGCTGGATGGGCAACCCTGCAGGGCGCTCGTTGATACGGGCGCCATTATCTCCCTAGTGCGCCCAGGGGTCCTCCACGACGCCCAATGGGAGCCCACTGACACACGGCTGCAGTCCGTGACTGGCCAGCGGATGGGCATGATGGGCTGGAAGAAGGTGGGTGTGGCTGTTGTTGATTGTCCCTCGACCACTAATTCTGGCTGACTGAGTTACGGAACGACTGTATCGTGGGCCTAGACCTGCTAGTGTGCTGCGGCGCCACGATCAACATCGCCTGCCCAGCCCTCATCACCGGAACGGACGCCAATGAGCTCCATTCCACGGCAGGGGAACAGATCGCGAAGAGAGCTTACCCACCTGCTGTAGCCTCAGCCCAGCCGACAAATTCACTGCCCCAACCAGCTAACCCAAGCGGATGCACAAACCCCATCTGCCCAGCCCACTCACCACCATCCTGCTCACCGTCAGCTGACACAACAAACGCAGTCCACGAGCTATGGCTGAAGCGCCTGCTGACCGACAACCTGAACCTCTTTGCCGTCCGCGACAAGGAATGCACCCCGATGAACTTGGTGCAATACCACATCGACAGCCTGAGGGGGCAGTTTTATTGGCCGGGCTGCAACCGCGACTCCACATCCACTGCTGTGACTCCTGCACGGCCCAGAAAGGACCCAGAAATACTCACCCAGCAACACCCAGAAGGGACCCAGCAACACTTTGCATGCTCCCCTGCAGCGCTATGTCATCAGCGCCCCAATGGAGCGGGTTGGGGTGGACGTCCTCGTCCATTTCCTGTCACTGAAGCTGGGAATCGCTACATCCTGGTGGTGATGGACTATTTCACCAAGTATTCTGAAGCGTACCCCGTGCCCGATCAGAGCGCGGAGACGACAGCACGCTGTTTGGTGGAGCAAATGTTTGCACTCTTTGGGGTCCCTAATGAGCTGCTCAGGAATCAGGGGCGGAACTTCAAGGGGCAGGTGCTGGCAGCAGTCTGCAAAAGGCTGGGGGTGGCAAAGACACGGGCGACTCTACCCACAAAACGATGGATTGGTGGAGAGGTTCAACCGGACCCTCGCCACCCAGCTTGCCATCCTCACGAGCCAGCACCTGCGCAACTGGGATGAACATCTGCCCCTGGTCCTGTGGGCGTACCGCTCGGCCATGCAGGAGTTGAGCCAGTGCACCCCAGGAGCTCTGAAGTTTGGGCGGGAGCTCAGAACGCCTGTGGACCTGGTGTCTGGGGCCCCGCCCGAACCAGCGGAGCCAGCCACAAGGGAGGTCGACCACTACCGGCAGTTGTTGGAGTGGCTGCGGATGGCTCATGATTTCTCCCGACGGGTGCAGGAGACTACGGGGTTCCATAAAAAGTGCAACTACGTCGTCCGGTGTCGGGGGCAGGCCTTCGCTAAGGGAGACCAGGTCTGGATCTACTGCTCGGTCAGGAAGAAGGGCCTGAAGATCCAGCACCACTGGAGGGGGCCGGGCCAAGTCATCAGTCACATGGGAGAGGTGACTTATCGGGTCCAGATGCAGCGCAACAGGCGGTTGGTGGTGTTGCACCAAGACCGGCTCGCCCCGTACCGCCCCCGCATTCTCGACGTCGCAGCCAGCCCATCTTGTCATTTGACCGCTCCAGCGCCGGTGTCTGCGGTAACTCCGCTACTGGCCAACTGCTGGCTGGCTAGCAGCCCGCCTCCCCACTCACCAGCTTCATCACCGGCGGCTGCGGTAACTCCATCGCTGGCGGACCGTCGCCCAGTCCGGTGACGCCAGGACTTTGACTGTACATAGTTGTGTGATTTTTTTATTTTTTTTTTTTATTTTTGTGAATAGATGTGTGTATTGTCATTTTAATTTCATGTAAGTAGCCTTGTTAATTCTTGGACATAGATGTGTGTTTGTTGTTGCGGGGTCGTTGGGAGGTTGATGACCCCTTAGGTGGGGGCTATGTGGCGATTTTGACAGAGTTCTGTGTTGCAGCGTTTCGTGGTGCAAACTAGCTCGGTTTTCCCCTGGGCCACTGTGATAGGCTCTCGTTAGATCGGAGTAGTGCAGCCAGTCACAGCGATCCAGAGGATGCATATAAGCAGGCTGATCAGTGACCTGAGCGCCCTGTTACTGAGAGGTCGTGCCATTCTGAGAAGTAATCGCTGTGTTTGCATGAGTATGGCAGAAGAAATAAAGCGAAGCTCCGCTTCTGGGGTGATGCAGACTCCGCGTCTGCTTATTGGAGAAGCCGCTACAGTATATTTTACGAGACGTTTTTGGACTTCTAAACTTGATAATCCCACGAGTCCTGGGCTGCCGTTGCGTACAACGAGCAGCACACCTGGGCAAGTTTGGATCATCTCGTTTCATGTTGGGCAAGATGCCGAAAGTGTAATCTAGAAAGTTCCCGAGCTTAAACATTCTGGAGACCTCCCGGCTAAATGTAACGACAAACTAAGATGATTCTTAATTTTTTTTTTTTTTTTTGTCATCATCATTTGACCGATCCCAAGCCCCGCCTCCCGTTGTTACTGTTGCTAGGACAACGGACCCGGAAACTTCAGCCTCACCGGAGTTCAAAACAAGCATGGCGACGCTGGTACTGTTAACTGATGTGTTACATGCGAGTCGGTGTTATTTTGGTATCGCTGTGCAGAGCGGCATTTTGTCTCCCCGGATATGTGCTTTTTGGAGGGCGGAAAGTGGCACACTTACGAACGGGAAGATCGAAATGTGACTCTGTGTCAACTTTTCTGCTTGCACTTTAACGCTAACGTGACGAGGTTTTTAATTACCCTCTGACATAATTGCTTGGAAGTAGTCGCCGTTTCAGAAACGTCGATGAATGTCCGTATACGTTATAAAATTACTCCCTGGTTTCCTCACTTCACTGTACCCTGGTTGAGCAAATTTTCCGTTGACCGAATTGTTCACACTGAATCATATGGGCAATGCCGCCGTTATTAAAAGGAAGCGCTGGTTAACTCTGGCTAATCCTTTACAAAGCGTCATCTTTACCCCATGCCCCGTTAAAACACTGCTCTCCGAAATGATCACTGCACAGCACGGATTGAGAGGATGGAGACGTTTTTTTCTCCTGATTTCTAACAGCCGAGCCTTTCTCCCCTCCTTGTCTTTTGAAACTCTGTATTAACAGACAAAGCGACTTGTCCTCTGTTTTAAATATTATGCCGGTAAGAAGTATTGATGTTCAATGTCAATTACAAGTGGCCAGCTTCTTGGCCTCCTTGTTAATTGTATTAATTGCTAAGTCAGTGCAGTCCCCGCGGCGGTAAGGGTACCGAGGTAGGTCACAGATGACCGTTATCAATCGCTAGCATTTGTTGTTCGTCAGCACTACTCAAGTCAATGGGACGGCAAGCTACCGTACGAACGCGGTTTTTTTCATTAAAGTGACAGATTTGCGTTTCTACGTTAAATTACGCGTGAAAAGTTTTATTACAGCCCTTCTAATGAATATCACTGCAAAAGGCATGAGTATACAACTGTGTAGGTTTGTTTGATAAAAGTGCCTCCTGTAATATTCTTGTGTCGTAAATTGTAATTATCTTGTGAGATTTATCACCAATGAAAAAGACACTAATTTGACAACTGTCTCAGATCTTTTTTTAATTAGTTTAGGAATACATTAAAAAGCTTATTATGATTTTGCAAATGAAAAACACGCCTTTGACACGGCCGGCATATCGAGTGTCCCTAACACGCAAGACGGCTGCCTGAAGTGAAAGTTGTCCGAGGTTCGGTCAGACCCCTGCTTTCCCAGTTGGGTGGGGCTCGGGTTCGGTCAATTGACGAAGATAAACTCAGATTTTAGCTATTTAGCTAACTGCTAGCAGCTGAAACCGCGACTCTGCTTCGCTGCGGATTTTTAAATCACTTTTTCCTGAAATTAATCCTAGCTATGCTTTTAAACATCACAAAGTAAGTATGAATTATGGGGATTTCACCTGTCAGCCAGCAACAAATCTCACTTCTCACGGGGCACCTCGCACGAACCCCCACTGGGGAGGGGGACACCAGCTCCCAAACCCGCCCCCAATAGGCTATGGGCTGATGCATGAGACCCTCCCTCCTATGGGTGATTTTTGGGGACAGGTATTTTTGGAAACCTTACCCATTGAAGTTTTGAAATCAAGTGGTCTGCAAATTGGCCAGCGGTGGGTGAGCCGGTGAGGGCGCTTTGTTCAAAATGGCCGCCAAAATCTCTGAAAATCATCATAACCTGGTCTGTGAAGCTCCTAGCAGCACAATTCTGATGTCTGTACCCATGTTCTCAGGGTCAAGGAATCCAGTAGAACCACTTAGAACATCACATAACCTAAAATACCAATATGGCTGCTAAAATTTTAAAATGGCTGCCACTAAAAATGAATATTACTTACATCTCGGTGCCTGAATCTTCTAAAAGCATGGGTCTGATGCCTATACCTGTGTTTTTTGGGTCAATGAATCTGATAATTCATGCAGGAGATCCTTCCAGTCTCCAAAAATCCCCCTTCGGGGGGTCTCATCAGCCTATAGCCTACAAGGATGCTCATTCTTTTCTGTCTCTGCTATCTTTCATCCATGTAACATCACATATGTAAGCATCTTTTTTTAACTGTCTTAATAAAAATTAATCTAAAAATTTTAATGGGTGGCCGAAATTTACCATTTCTTTATGTCATTTTCCCCAGCAATGAAAAAGAATTCCTCATCGCAACAGAACATATATTTTATCAAGCATTCTGCCAACCACACTACCACAGAGGCAGATTCATTAGTACGCTCCTCTTCATTCATAGCCATTATTATAGGCTTGCGCCCTTCATTGCTGCCTGCCGCTATGTGGTTTTTAACTAAATTTGCTGCCTTTTTATGATGTTATTTGTGTATAAATAACTATTTGGTGTGTTTGCATTCTTAAATTTTTCTTTTATATGGGCTTATGAACAGAATACATCAGGTACAACATCCTGGCTGCACACTGAAAGTAGACAATGAGGTATACACTCAGGGCTACGCTTGACTTTGATGAAATGGGTAGTGACCTCGTGCATAACCTCGTCTTCATGATGCGATACCTAAACTTCTTGAGGTAATTTCTAACTTTTGACTTAGACAATAAATGGATAGACAAACAGACTGATAGGCAGACAAAATGGTAGACCTAGACTCAAGCTACCTTATAGATAGCCCGAATAATTACATTAGTGTATTGAGCAGTAAAGATAGTGATTTGCCAATATGCTCGCTGAAAATTGAAAATTTATCTTGTTTACTGCGTCTACACTCTGGTGATATGCTGCTGGACGGTTTATCTTTTAAAGAAAGTGAAGCTGTTCTTGTGCTCCTTTTGAAATACTTGTATGCATTATTGAAGACTGTGATTTACATTCTAAAATTATGGGACAAAGGCATATGAAGGAAAATGCATTTGTCAGAAATATTGTGTAACTGCTGTATATTTCTGCCCTTCTTAAAGTGGACAAGTGTTGACCTAGTATCCTTGTACTAATTTTACAGCCCCCCCCACCCCCCGGTCTCAGTTTCGTGATTTGATTGCATCTTTCCTTTCTGGTTAAAAATGCAGCTGTAATGCGTATTTTTCTATTCCTTGACTGCACTGTTTGCCCTTGCCTTGTGCACTCGCGCGTGTCTCTTGCGCATTCAGCACCGCGGGACAAATGGCAGAGCGTTTGGGGCCAGCATCTGTGCGGCATGTAGCGACACCCACAACAAACTGAATCAGTCCCTTTCTCTCGCTTGTGTCTTCAGGCTTCAGATGACGAGTCATACGTCAGTGATGTGAGCGATAACATTTCCGAGGACAATGCCAGCGTCGCGGACAACCTTTCCAGGCAAAGTAAGTCTCAGCGCTTCACCGACGAGAGACTGGTGTCATTTCACCCCTGACTTCATTTGGAATTCCCCTGTTGCCATGAAATGTTCTCTCAGTATTGCTGCAATGCAGTGCCAACGTTTCAACAAAGGTGTCACATTCCAGGAACATTCTGAGAACATTTTGCATCGCCTGGGCATGAACTCGAAAAAACAAACTGCCCCTCATTTTCTTTGCCAGGGAATCTCGCCTATGTGGTGGAACCCTGTCCTTTCTTGCTTCGATCTCTTTATATATGCTAATTTATGCGTTGACCCCTCCCCTTTCCCATTATCTTATTGGAGCTGAAGTCATTGCTGTAAATCATGCTGTGGAGAAGATGGCAGAACAAACAGCTGACCATTAAAGTAGACAGCTTCTGCTCACAATGTAGTTAATGGAAATGATTGTCTTCATGCATCCATAATTATGTTAATACACTCTATTTGCATGCATTTAACCCTTAAAGCCCTAAACGCAGCATTTGCTGCTCGCTGATACGATGAAATGAAATCAAAGCTTTTGAAAAGCTGTCATGTGGCGACTTACTGAAAAGAGCTGCCCTGTGGGAGCAAGTCGCCACATGCTAGGTTTACAAAAGCTCAAGATATTTAAAATTTCAAGCGTTTGTAAATTTATGTCAGCGCCCTACGGGTTAAGAACATGGTCGTTGATCACACATTACAAATTACTTATAGACAGGCACTGCAGGGAGAGTTAAATTTCACTTGGCCCTTTTAGTTTCTGGGCCAGTCTGGTCTTACTCCTCGAGAATAAGTCTTTTTTGCTGAAATGAAGAAAATGTATGGTGCAGCGTTATTGATTACAAGGGCATTGAGCTCAGAGGGCCTGGTGAGGTACTCTAGGGACATAGATGGACGAGCCCTGCATTGTTAAGAAAGGGCTCTGTGAGACGTCTTGCCCCTGAAGTTCTGAGAGAGATCTGTGTTGCTAATGCTAAAGCAGCTATTGTGCTGTAGGACTTCGTCAGCCTCAGTTTATGATGGTATGAAATGCAAAGCCCTACAGAACAATTAAATGGCTCAGACGTTGCTTGCGGCCAGTAGGAATAGTGAACCTGCGCGTATAACAGAAAAAAAAATAAAATACAAGCCATTGCAAATGGTCTGTTGGACTGTATGGGCGCGAGACTGCTACATACTGCATTAGCAACATGCAGCTCAAGAATGTAACTTAGATGAGCCAATCCCTCTGCTTAGAAGCTTTTATCTTTCATCCTTGTTAAGGAAAGCCAATCGGTTTTGTCAGTCTCTCAATTCTCTTGCCATCCCTAAGACGCCCTCTCACTATGTGCAGTCAGTGGGATTTTCAAGGAATAGTGATGTCATTTTCCAAGACAAATGATCGGTCATTAGGCAGTACTTTTATACGTGTTGATCTGTTATCGTGAACATAAACTGCTCTGGTGTAGGTTCAGGTTTTCAGCATAAGTTACCATGACGATGCACCCTTGTAAAACCACCGTCGTAGGCCTGAAAACCCAGAGTTACACCTGAAAGTTTTTAACTTCTCTTCTATGTACTCTGAGTACGAAATAAATAAATAAGTTACATCATTAACCCCAGATCCTGCTTTGTCGAACAGGCCTTTGGTGTTGCTGTTTGGTGATTTTATATTGGGATATCATGAAAAAATCATTTGATTAGTGAGTCACAATTTCAAATAAAATGTATGTTGAGATACTGCAATCAACGCTCTACTAAGCTCCAAAGTTTTAGGCTGGATGTGGACTGTAAAATGTTTCATTTTGCAGGGAATCTGATCTGAAGACTACCATTGAGAAGAAATGATATACTAATATAGAAACGGCCAATCTTCTCGCTGAAGGTCTTGTGTGCTTATGTCGGTCATACAGAGGCATCAGGATTAAATTGAGATGTTTTCATCACTATAAACTTTCATATACACCTTATAGCTGCTTTGGAACACAATCACATGTTGGTGTGGCTTCACAGGCTTTATTATAAATGGTGTGCCCTGTCCTCGCAGTGCCGAACGGTGAGATCGCCGGGGGCGGCTTTCGCAACGGGCGGCGTTCCTGCCTCCCAGCCCCATCCCCCGACACCAGCAACATCAACCTGTGGAACATCCTGAGGAACAACATCGGGAAGGACCTCTCCATGGTCTCCATGCCTGTGGAGCTCAACGAGCCGCTCAACACGCTGCAGCACATGTGTGAAGAGCTGGAGTACACCGAGCTTCTGGAGAAGGCTGCAGATACCAGCGACCCCTACGAGCGTATGGTACGTTCCTCATGCATATTAACCCAAAGACCAGAAGTTCCCAGCGTCGGTCCTCTGGGACCACATTGTGTGCCCTCCGTGTTGAAGAGGGCTGTTAACCCAAGAATGTGAAGGATCCTGAAAGGATCTGCTCAGAGGAATGGTCCAAAATCCCCCCACATGTGTGTCTTAACCTTCTCAAAACTTATAGGAAAGACTCCATGCTGTTATCCTTGCCAGAGGTGGTTCCACTAATAATAAATGAATGGTACCAATAATTATGAAACTTCAATTTTGTTGAAATTTAGTTTGTATTGAATCATTGTTATGATTTTGATTGTTTCCATCAAACGTTTAATATAGTAAGGTATTTTAGGCATGGTATATTCCGTTTCTCTATAATTTTATTGTTGAAATTGTTATTTTTTGTATTTGAATTGCCAGTCAGAGGTGCCAGTAATTTTGCAGCCCACTGTAAGCATGAGGGTTTTACATGTGTGGATTGAAAATGTAAACATTCCCTTTGCTTCAATCGGTTATTTTAGGACATTTTTTTTACCATTTTTAGAAGAAACATTGTAGTCCCTCATGCCCAAAGACTACATTTAATACAATAAGACAAAAGTCTTTCAGCCCCATTGCTCAACCAATTAAAAAATAATATTTTTAGACTTTTGCTGAGGCAAGTGCAGAAAACATATAGACTTGGGGAATTAAAAAAACCCTTATGGGTATGAAAGGGTTAATTAATTATGGGCAAATTAGGCAGTGATACAACACATGCAATAACACCCTCTCCTGTGTCTGGGGATTCTATAAAAAACCTGAATAAATATAGAAGAGATTCGAAACTTAGTAAGGATGACAAACTCATGATTTCAGTGTCTTTTCTTCATCGAATAAGACATAAAAATTTTGACCTTAACAGGACAAATTGATAAAACCCAGAATATACACACTAAACAAAAATATTAACGCCCCATGTCAAATATTGACACCACATGTTAACAACTCTAAGTGACCATATGCTGACTTTTACTTGTACAATAGGGATATTTCTCTTGATTTGTTACCATTTTTTAATCCATCTCTCTGTCAGTGAGCATTTGCTCAGTGATGCAGTGATGTCACTCATGGGTGTGGCATTTCCAGACGGTGCTCAGACAGAATGAGCAGTACCCAGACACCCCTTATACTGGGGACAATAAAAGGCCACCTCAAAATGTCAAATTTTGTCAAAAGTCATCATGCATCAGATGTCTCAGGTCATGCTGGATGCAGGGATGCCCACCAGAGCAGTCGCTGTGTAGCTGAAAGTTAACTATCAGGACGTTTGAGAGTTCATTTCCGACAGACAGGCAGTACTGCAAATTGACCTCATCCACGTTGGCCACGTGTGACCACACCAGCACATGATCGCTACATCCGGCTCGTCCCACCTGCGGAATCGGCTCAGACCAGCGACACGCACAGCTGATGAGACCGTAGGTCCGCACAACAGACGCATCACACCACAGACAGTCCGTAACCGCCTGCGAGAAGCCAACTTGCACGCTCGGCGTCCTCACCGTGGTCTGGATCTCGCCACTGTCTGGCGTCGGAACCGACTTGCATGGTGAAGCGCATGCGTTCAATGGCCCTTCGCACACCGGAGAAGAGTGTTATTCACAGACGAATCCCGGTTCCAGTTTTTTGTTAATAAAAACTCAAAAATTTGACCTGGAGCGTTCATATTTTTGCTCAGTGTATATCAAAAGATTTCTTTGAGGTCTACTTGAGTTTGAAAAGTAACATGAATTTGTACTTGTTGCGCGCTTTCAAGTCTCGCCTGTTGAAGGGTTAATACTCACTGTTCCAGTGCGAGCATGGCGTATCCCTAAAATGCCACAGCCAAGACTTACAACTACGTGTGTCACTAACGCAGATCAGATGATGTTTTCCCCGAATAGCCTCACACTTCCCCTCTTATGCATGGTGTTCATTCCAGCTGCTTATTTTAACCTGGATCATCTCTCAGTCCTCAGTTAACCTGGAATCTGATCCAGGTTCACCATATCTGAGGCCTCTGACTCCGGTCTGTGCTCCGTGGGAAAGTCTGGAGGCTCCTCGAGGGCGTAAAACGCCTAGTCTGTAAATTATCCAGTCCTCTGCCTGACCCAAAATATAGTGTAAACACCCTGACACAAATTCATGTTCATAAACAGTTCCTATTCATTATTATAAAGGGCTTTAACCCATAATGATACCTTTTCTTCAGAACTCATAGTTAGCTATGTTCATGCTTTAAAAAAAGTCTGAAACACTCTACCCTGAACAGAAATATGAATTCTACTTTTATTTTTGCTGCTATTTTATATGCGTTGAAGTAACACAAGATTTCTTCTACGTGCGCAATGGCCTTCAATCCATCTGTCCATCCATCCATTATCTAAACCGCTTCTTCCTTATTAGGGTCGCGGGGGAGCTGGACTCTGTCCCAGCTGACTACGGGCGAAGAGCAGGGACCCACGTGGGCAGCTTGCCAAACCATTCCAGGGCGCACACACCATTCACACACTGCACACACTCTCACACTGACATGTGGGCAATTTAGTGTCTGCGATTAGCCTGATGTGCATGTCTTTGGACTGTGGGAGGAAATCCTTGTGAACACAGGGAGAACATGCAAGCTCCCCTCAGGAAGGCCCCAGGCTGGATTTGAATCCACCGCCCTCTTGCCGTGTGGTGCATTTGTCATATTTAAATTTTGAAAAATAATCCAACTAATTTGAATTTAAGACAAAGACAATGTGAGTATAACGAAATGCAGCTTTTAAATGAACATATCACCCATGTCAAAAAAATAAATGCCCTCCTAAACCCTATAATCGGTCAGTGCACTATCCCTGGGGAATGAAAATGTCTCAGTTATCCCATTGCCTGCATACCTGCTCATTCTGTTCTCTATCAAGTATGTTCTTCATGGTATCGGCCGATGCATATGTCAGGGCGTTCTGGTTCCCTCCAATATTGAATATGAAGTTGTTGACTTGGAGTAGGACAACATTACACGGGGCGGCAAGCAACCGTCTGATCAATTTTGGGCACAGGAGCAGTCGTATTGAATGGATATTCTCACGCCGAAATACAAGCACTCCGCATTCAAACACTTGGCAAAAAACGTATTAGGGTCAAACACAGTTTCAGCAAAACTAAAATCTCCGGTTGGTATATTTGTTATGTTTGCATTCATCTCCAGCGTCATCGCCAATAAAATTATGCAAAGTCATATTTGTATAAAATCTTGTAATATTACTCCGCCTAATCAGTCGATATGTCAGTCAAATTTTTCAGCTCATTAAAAAATATGCACACGCCTCTGTCATGAGGGCGGGTGTGAGAAGTCGAGGCACTTACTGTATTTACGACAGTGTCGCTCTCAGAAACTGTTGGGGCACAGTTTCGCAATAAATACCAATTCTTACATACAGATGCATATGATATCATGTGATATGTAAACACAATATGCAAGATTTGGCAAGATGTGGAATGTTGTAGCCCCATCTAGTGTGTGTCGGGGGGCATTGCATCAATGGAAACACTTGATGGACACCCTTCATAAACCCTTTTCAGACCTCAGAAAATTTTTACTTTTTTGACATTGCGAAAAATATAACTTTTATGGGAAAATAAAATATTATTATTTTGCACCTTTCAGAAGGCCCTGTCGATATTTCATTTAAGATCCTTTCCATAAAAATTATTTTTGTATCGCTAATACAAACAAGTAAATGTCCTCAGTGAGATTTTGACATTTTGCATTTTGACATAAACTTTTATCCAAGATTTATCAAATTTTAAGTATCGCTGTTAATAAAACCATGTGGTAGAAAAAGAAGAGCGATAAATTTTGCGTTAACAGGGTTTACAAAGGCAAAATTTAGGTAATTTTGCTGTGACCACCAAAATTGACTGGTGTCGCAAGACCACTTAGATACATGTTGGTGTTAAATATGAGTAAAATTGGTCAAATGGTTCTAGAGATATTGCATTAGCAATGTTTACAAAGGCAAAATCCTTGTAATTGCATTGTGTCTTTGAAAATGACCTCAAGGGCACCAAAATATACTGGTGTCGCGGGACCTCCCCAAGTACATGCCGTTGCTAAATATCAGCAAAATCGGTCATCTGGTTCTTGAAATATCACATTAACAAGGTTCACCTAGGCAAAATCTATTTTATTGCTCACACTTTGACCTTGAAAATGACCTCAAGGTCACCAAAATCGAGACCCCCCAAGTACATGTTGGTACTAAATACGAGCAAAATTGATCGACTGGTTCTTGAGATATCGCGTTAACAAGGTCTGCAAAGGCAAAATCTATGCAGTTGTGCTGTAACCTTGAAAATTACCTGAAGGTCACCAAAATTAACTGGTATTGTGGAACCCGACGCAAAACGTGGAGCGGGGGACATAGCATTCAGCTCTGTCTGTCCGTTCATACATCCATCCTGTTGGTGTTAGCGCGGTATCTCGAGACACAGTTGACCCATTTCACTCATATTTAGCGCCAACGTGTTTGGGGGGGGTCCTGCGATACCAGTCCATTTTGGTTGCCTTAAGGTCATTTTCAAGGTGTGAAAATGTGTGGCATCCTTAAAAATTATCAAATGTTGTCAATGCACATCCCTCAGATGAATAGACATTAAAAAGGGTTAAATAGATGAATGGATCCCACTATGGCCTTATTTCACGAAGTGTTTTTATGTTTAATTGCCCAATGTCAGAAGTCAGTATCTTTTGTTCTCCAGGTCCTTGTTGCTGCTTTCGTGGTCTCTGGATATGCAGCCACTTACTACAGAGCTGGTAGTAAACCATTCAATCCTCTGCTGGGAGAGACCTATGAATGTATCCGGGAAGACAAGGGGGTCTGTTTCTTTTCAGAACAGGTATGCCTCTGAACGTTCTCTATTCATGACCTATGTTTTTAAGTCTGGGTACCATTTACCTTTGTTTTACTGCTATGTATGAAGTCCTCTTACTGGCCAAGCTGTGCTGCTACAGTTAAATGATGGTTATGTCATCAAGACAAGTGTAGACCACAACTAAGTCTCCTGCAGTTTTTAAATAATACCTAGGGTATTTTAAGAAAGAATTTTGTACACATTCTTGAATGGCAGGTTCAGAAATGCAAGCCTAACTTCTCCTTATCACTTCTTGATATCTTTCTGCCTTTTTATAGAGTCTTTACTCTGCTAGCCCAAGGTTCTAAGGTATACAATGACAAAATAAACTCGACATTAAAGTGTACTGTAAGCATTAAAGGTGCTGTGTGCCTATTCCTAAACGACAGCAAACGACCTTGTAAATATTGAAGGACACTGGTAACGTACAAAAGTATCGATGTCCACCATTAGAGTCCAATATTGATTTAACCTGACAGGCTGTTCAGTAAGGAAGAGGCCACTGGTCCAAAACCACCATAAAAAAGCCAGACTGTGGTGTTCAAGTGCAGATAAGGACAACGATCTTAGTTATTGCAGCAATATCCTCTGACTCAGAACAAAAATTGAACTGAATGGCCATAATGACCAAGAAATGCTAGACTTCTGAGGGTTTGGTCAGCAGTAACTGGGGTTAAAAGAGCATTTTGAGAAGTTCTTGGAGACCTATACTTGAATTAAAACTCATTATGGGCAGAATTACATCAATACTAAGTTAATATGGCTGTACATTGATCCAACATTCTACAAATGCATATAAATTTACCAAATACTTCTTCCAAGTTTTAAATTAAAAGCACTGATGGTCTAAATCAGGGTTATTCAACATTATCCTGTGGGGGCCGGTGTTGGTGCAGCTTTCATTCCAGCCAAACACTTACACACCAGACACCACTGATCAACCCCGAGAGTCTTTGCTAAAGAGCTTGATTATTAGAATCAGGTGTGTAAGTGGTTGGTTTAAATGAAAGCTGCACCCATACCGGGCACTGTAGAATAAAGTTGAATAGCCTATGGTCTAAATTTTAGTCCATTTAGTGGGATTTCTGTGTGTTATAATTATATGCAATGTCACTGCGTTATCATAGAATGTGACCATTATAATGCTTGTTAATATGAAATATAGTTTTGTGTACTTATCTTAAATTTGATGGACTTTATACTCAAGTGGCTATTTGTAACACCTCACTGACTGACACACATTGCCAATTTGAGAACACTGGCTTCAGATTAGATGGAGTTGTGCATTTCCTCTTTCATTCTAACTAATGTGGCTAAACAATGTTGAACTGCCGCTGTGCGGACTCAAACACAGTGCTTAATCCCCCGTCTGGCTCGAGGCTTCAGGCGTGACTGCTGCATTCCCTCAGTGCCAGTCTGTGGTGGCATATCTGCGCAGTCGCGACATTGGTATTAGTGCTGGCCCCTCCCCTCTGTCTTGCATCATATTTGGTGGCCCTGCAGTTGTGACCGCTGTGTCCTTGTCCTGTGGGTTGTTGGTCTTGTCCTGAGCATTGGGGTCATGTTTCACTGGACAAAATGTATTTCTTAATTCATAATTTTTAGGCAGAACCATTTTTTGGAATTTTCTTAGTCCACCACCCTTGGAAGTGCGTGTAATGAGAATATGCACATATAGTTTTTATCATATCATGAGAAATTTTTCCGAGCCATTTTTTTTTTTTTTTCCATTTTGTTTCTCAATGAAACCTACATACTGCTGGAATTGCCCATTCAATAACCAAGTTTTTATAGTGTGTATGATATTTTATGGCAAACGGTTACAAAAAGAGGTGATTTATGAACGACTGGACTTCATAGACTACTAACTTGGTTGGTCTTAATTTCTCTCGCTGAAATGCATTTGTCTTGGTAACTTTTATTTGGTCTTTGAATTAATTCTTCTTTATCATTTTTATGGTTAGGACTGGACTTAAACTGCTCAGCAGCCCATTGATTCAGCTTGGTCTTCAATTTGATCAGTTAGATATAATTTGTCTCCCTTAATATCACGTAGCTTGCAATTGGTTGATATCTATAGCTTGGTAGAATAATTAATTCTTATTGTGATTGGAATGAAAATGAGCATAAACAGGGATTCTCCAGGATCAAGTTTGGAAACCAGTGGTTTGCGCAAATAATCAAAATTGTAACTCAATCATTAGAGCCGCTTGCTGCTGTGGAACATGATGTGGGGGTAGTTAAAACACACCATTGATTTGATTATGCTGTGGTATAACCTTGCTAACTAAAAAGATGTCAGTGTTACTAGCTTGGATTTTTATTTTTTAAACATTATGAGATTGCCACAATATGGCAGCAATATTCTTAAAAGATTTCTCCCTATGAGAGAAGTTTAGAGTGGTGTTACGAACCAGCCACCTGAGGGAAATATCCGTCCACCTTACTGTTTGCAAATGACCTTTTTTAGGTGAGCCACCATCCACCTATCTCGGCTTCTCACTGTGAATCCAAAAAGTTCACCTTCTGGCAAGGTTAGTAATTTCATTCATGAATGTGTCCATCGTTTGTATCAGTCACTGCCCCTCCCTCCCTCTTCCCTGCCTTCAGTACTAATTTAGCACAATGTTACGATTATTGGAACTTGCATCTTGGCATCTCCTCCTTGTAAGCACACTGACCCTCCAGGAGTGGAACTGTCCTGCCCCTCTTTAGTGTCGTGAGGAAGAACGCTGAGTACCATCCTGCCTATGGTGACTGCAGAAGTTACTGCCTCATCCTTACAAAGCTGATTGGTTGACCAGAGGCCATTTGGAAGCCTTATTTATGATGGGAAAAATTAGGGATAGAAAATCCGTATTTATCAAAGACTTCCAAAATTTTTCTTCTTTCCCGGTGGGGGTGAGGGGGGAATATAATGCTGTGTTTTGTGAAGTAGATGTTTGGCAGATGTTTGACTCGCACACAGATGTTTGAATGCGACTGCACAGCTGACACTTCTCTTGTGCTTGGGCTTTTCAGATGTCAGATGGAAAAACAAATTTTGGGGGAAATCCATGGAGATCCTGCCTATCGGGACGGTCAATGTCATGCTCCCGAGGTGAGAGTCAGGAGGCAGCTTGTTCTCGAGCGTGCGTGCGTGCGTGCGTTTGTTCATACTGAAGGTCTCATTCACACACCCAGCCTCCTTATCTGTCCGTCCCCGCTGTGCTGTTCCTGATGCATCACTGTTCAGTGACGCTAACATTCCGTAATGTCTTTAGCGAGGCACTGCAGCGATGAATATGTGTGGGGCTCTGCAGATGCCTGGGGAGCCCGGTAATGCGCACATTTCCCAGCTGAGCTCCTGAGGGCTGGCCGTGGGGGAGGGGGAGGGGGAGCGTGCCCATTAAGGGTGGCTCGATCGCGCGGGGAATCCATCTTAAAGCCTCGCCTCTGCAGGGAAGAAAACTAAGATTTGCCCTCCATTCCCCGCAGTCTGAGGAGATGATGTCACAGCTTGTGACTCAGCAGCAGGGAGGAGTGGCTGGGGGGGAGTCATGTCTCTGCAGTATTCCAGAGCGTAGTACGCCAAGCTTTAGCGGAATCCCTGGACAGAAGCGGTGGCCAATTGGGTGTTGATGTCAGCAGCTCACAGTCACCGCCGCTGATAGTAACACATCTCTTTGTTTGTGTGTGTGTTCTTGTAGTTGCTATAAAATGAGAACCTGAAAATATTTTTTTCCAAATGAGTGGGGACATATTTGGGAAGTGAAGACATTTTCACACATCCTCACTACTACAATGCCAAATTCTGAAGGTTAGAGGTAAGGTTAGAATTAGGGATAGGTAGAAGGTGAGGGTAAAGGTTTGGATTAGGCATGTGTTGCTCATTGGTAAGATTAGGGAAAGGCTGGAGAGAGAGACGAAAGAACGAATGGAAGTCAATGTAATGTCCTCACAAGGATAGAAGTACAAGGATTTGAGTGTGTGTGCGTGTGCGTGTGCGTGTCCTGCTGGCAGGTTTGACGATCACTACGAATGGAACAAAGTCACAACCTGCGTGCACAACATCCTGAGCGGGAGGCGGTGGATTGAGCATTACGGGGAAATCACCATCCGGAACAACCGAAGCGGCGCCTGCATCTGCAAACTCACCTTCGTCAAGGCATGTTTACAGGCTGAACAAACAAAGAAATACACTGTATGGGAAGAGTATGAGGCCACATGTTTCTTTCATTTGAATCATCATTGAACAGCAAACCCACAAATCCTTTTTCCATACACCAGGGCTCTTTAACTCCAGTCTTGCAGGGCCAGAATGTCTGCTGGTTTTTGGGATTTTTATTTAATCCGTAGATAATGTGGGCCTTATAAGTAAGTTGCACAGAACATTCAACTTATGAGGCAGGGCTGGGCAATATGACTATATATTTCTTGAAGACGAATAGTATTTTCTTAGGTCGTAAATTTTATTTCGTGATTCGCTCGTGTTTTGCTGATGTTTCATGTGTGAGTGGCACAAAGTTTAAAAGGACTTTACTGTAGTTGATCGGGACTCTGCGGCGTTGTTCACATTTATGGAACATTTACAGGACCTGCATATCGTTAGCCTCATAGCATAAGTGCTTATCTCAGTTTTTAAGGTTTTTCTTCATTATTATTAAAGTCAATGGATTTTTTTATGCTTTTGAAGGTTCAGAGAAAAAAAGGGGGGGGGGATTATTTATTTATTTATTTATTTTTTAAATGTTTTGAAATGATTTTCATACATCCACGGTGTCAAATGAAGGGTAAGAGTTTTGTGCTGGATGTTTGCACATACTGCTCAATACACATACTCAGCGCTAATGCAGTATTTATCAAACTGAAGTGATGTGATTCAGTGTTGCTGCCATTGTCTGTGCTGTATGAAACACTCCACTCGTTAGCTCGCTCCGTGTTTTCGCCTCAGCCAAGATTTTGAACATGAAACAAATTTCCCTAATTGCTTTTTAGTTATTGCAGTTACTTCCCCGGAAAACAAAGAAACATATTGTATTTTTTTATTTGAGGGTGAGATATTTTCTCACCTGTATATCACTGTCTTTATTACCATAATGAGCAGTGCAGTTTTTTTACGCGTCACATGCTCATTTTGAGAACCCGATTAACACTTGGTCTCCGCTCAGGGGACCTACTGGAGCTCGAACGTGAACGAGGTCCACGGCGCGGTGATGGACCAGGAGGGGAAACTCGTGCATCGCCTGTTCGGGAAGTGGCACGAAGGCCTGTACTGCGGCGTCCCCCCGTCAGCCAAGTGTGTGTGGAGACCAGGTGCGGTCAGATCACGTTCTACCGAGCCTCTTGTCATTTCGAAAACCCCATTTTGGGAGTGTCTCTGCAGAGCGCTTTGATCAGTTACACGTTTTTATCGTGGGGTTGGGAAGTTTGGCATTTACTTTCTGCTTGTGTCTTGCATTAAATTGATTTTAAATGGTAACTTGCTTTTGTAAAATGTCTGCCTCTCCTGGGACTGGATTCCGTTTCTCCAGGGTCTATGCCGACCGACTACGAGCTGTACTACGGCTTCACCCGCTTTGCCATTGAGCTCAACGAGCTGTGCCCGGAGATCAAAGACCTTCTGCCACCAACAGACGCCCGCTTCCGACCCGATCAGAGGTGTGCGCCCCTCAGCGTGTGATATGTGCACTCTGCTGGAAGTTGGCAGCCCTGTGTGTCATCAGCACACCTGAAAGCTCTGCTGTTTGCGGCAGTGACCTGAACAGATGTGTGCATTAGTCCTCTGCCCCCACTCTCAGGATACAGGGGTAGTTTACAATCCAAGCTGGTGATGTGTGTCGGGACGGTGTTTCAGTGGTCCTGTATCAGCCACGCTTTCGGAAGCATCTGCAAGTCTCAGGAATAATGTGCACCGTGCAGACTGCAAACAAACGAAAGTATTTTCATCTTGCATTTAGACATAAACACTTATTTTATTACCTTCTTTCTCTGGAATAAAAGTGGTTCTGCCCTCTGATGGAGTGAAACTATCTTACCCCATGGACAAATTTGGAAAGGAGTCGAAGTTCTCTGATATCAGTGGCAGAATTTTTCTTCTTTGAAGAATATATTTGATTGATGAGTGTTGAAGTCTAAATACAATCTTAAAATGCATGATAAGATTGTTTTTTGCAGTGCACTACAATTTTCTATGCTGTTCCAGAAAGCACATGCAAATACTTCAGTAATATCAAAAACTCCAGGGCAGGGCTGGTACCTTTATATAAGGTATAAGGTTGGACATGTGTTCCTCAGTTAATGCGTGGGATTTGTGGGCAGGTACTTGGAGGAAGGGAAGGTGAAACAGGCGGCCGCTGAGAAGCAGCGAATCGAGGACCTGCAGAGAACCCGCAGGAAGCGGCTGGAGGAAAACAACATTAAACACCAGCCCCGCTTTTTTAAGTGAGTGACCCACACGGGCCGTCAGTGCTGAGGTCACACAACAGCCCTCAGTTATTAAACACCAGCCCTGTTTTTTTAAGTGAGTGACTCACACGGGCCGTCAGTCCCAGGGTGACAGAAGAACGGTCCTTATTTGATCTGTTCTCACCAGCTGCCGCAGCGGAAGCTCGCTGAACCCGGGCAATGCACACACAAACACTCCAGCATGTTTTCTGACTCACACACACACACACACACACACATTCTGTGACGCATGCAGTACACACATAACATGAATGGCGAGAACAGGCTGTTCAGCCCAACTGTGCTCGCCAGTTTCTTTATACTATTGTGAATATATCACTTCAGATACTCAATGGTATCTAGCTTTAAGTCAAGCCTGCTCTTGAAAACTCCCAAGGTCTCTGCCTCAACAATATGGTCAGGCAGGCTATTCCACATTGAATTTACTCTTTGGGTGAAAATATATTTCTTAATATCAGTGCTAAATTTACCCTTGGCCAACTTCCATTTGTGACCCCGAGTTCTACGAACAAACATGTACAGGCTTAAATGGACACACACATGTAAGTATGTACATTCAGATCCACCCAAACACACACACACACGCACACACACACATGCACAAATGAATACGGACTCCCATCTGTTTACCAGTTTTGTTGCTGTTCTTACAGGAAAGTCATCGATGCCAATCAGAGGGAGAGATGGGTCTCGAACAACACTTACTGGGAGCTCCGTAAAGCGCCCGGGTTCAACAAACTGGAAAACCCTCAGCTCTGGTAGCTTCAGAGAGGCAGCATCTAACATTTCATCTCGGACAGAAAATTTGGTCACCTATGCACATATTTAATTTTACCCTCTTCAGTAAGACCATGACCTCAGCACATTGACACCTGTACTGCAAGACCAGCGGACAAAATGTCTGTCGCCGGACTACGGTGTCCCAAACCTGAAGCAGTTCCCCGTGGGATCACTTGTGGACACGTAATCGTCATGGCAGCGGTTTGAATTGTAGATCCTTGCCCAGCTCTTTCACCCTTTGAGTATGTCTTTGCCTTAAACAAGATGAGTCTTTAAGCAGAAACGGCAGAACATATTTAAACACTTTTCGTGTGAAACTTATAGGTAAGTGGAAAAGCTCAATTTAGACTGATGTCTGAATCGGGCTGTTAGTTACTGGTAGCTATTAGTATTACGCGCATGTTAGGGCAGCTTTCATTGTCACATGACAAGACAAATTCATGTACGCAGTACGCACAATTCAGTGGCAGTTCAAGAGAAAATAATTTAATTGCATAGTATTTATGTTTCATATCTAAATATTTTATATAGCTATTTTTCATTGAAGACATTTGGTTGAGGAATTCACAAAATAGTTGACCCATTTTTCATTAGAGTAATATAACTTAGAATGGCTTTTACTTAGCCAAATTTGTTACATTGCCCTATGCTCTTTAAGGTCAAGCAGTTTCAATGTAAATATGATTTTATTGCTATTATATAAATTGTTGGCATGACCAATGAAGTGAATTTAATTTGAAGAGGCTGGGTCCTGTATAATGTTCACCACCACTAGTGATTTTCAGGTCGATTCAGTGGAAGAAATCCAAACATTGCAGGGACTTTGTTGAAAGGAAGTGAATCATGAAGAGTATCGAGGGACCAGTTCAGTCACCCAGTTTAACTTCATGGATCTGGTTCTAGGATCAGCTGGATCTTAAAGCTTGTGAATCGTGCCCATACTCAGTGACTCTGCTATGGGAAATATAACAACCCACATGGAAATTGATATCTTAGCCATTTGGGATATCAATTATACTAACATTCTCATAGGAGTAATTATTCATTCCCATCGGAGAATGCTTTCATGAGACATCACTAAGATGGATAAGCCTGTTACTTGTGAATTACCATCTTAAAATTTTGCATTTATCATTTCAAACATTTTGTGCCTGAATACTTGAAATGCTTGAACTTTTTCTAATACATTTTGGTGTTCGTCTCATATAATTTACTATTATACATACACTTATTTTATGAAGTGGTTAGAACAATGTAAATGATACATGATCCCAAAATTTTTGAGCAGTAGTGTACCATTGGATACTGCTAAGCTTGTTGCCCAATTTCTCATTGAACTTGAATGAGCTTTGCATAGCAGTGAATTGGAATGTTCTGGTTAAGTACAAAATTTGACCCCATCAAGTTCACCCAAAGTGTATAACATTACTCCCCACGTTGTACAGAGGTACGTCTTGTGGTCACACTTGTAATCATTAATAGTCTACATCAGTATATGAAAATCCGATGAGCAGCCAGACTAGTATATTAAAGAATCCAGTAATGGAAATGTCACTGGTCCACTGGTGACCATTTCCTGGTGTCTTGGAGACTACATCAACTCCTGCTTCTGCAAAGGAATGAAACCTCAAATTGCTGGTCTAAAAATAAGAGGCCACATGTCAAATGCTCCACTCATGATGTTGGCGCAATCCATCTGAGAATGTTGGCTGATGCTCAGCCTGTACGGCCTTCAAGCCAATTTTTAAACCCCAGGCTTTATTTTAAGACGTATAATTGGAACGGGTCACCCAAATCAGTTTGACCCTGATAGTACATAAAGACCAACAGTGAGTCTATTGCCCTGGAGAAATGGATTCTCTCACCATTTCAAATCCTTGAAGAACAGAGCGTTCTTGAAACACGAGGAAGTAAATGTGCACCACTTACCGCCACTCAGTTTGGGGATCAAATTTTGTCCAGTTTATTCCTTCATTATTAATGACTCTCACGAATGGGTCACCAGTTGTGTCGCAGCGCTTTGCTTTTTAGTCGGGTAAATATAACCGAATGGCGCCACCTAGAGATATGTTTCAGAAATTAAAAGACTGGCAGCAATTATGTATGAGCCTCACTGTATGAACTCTAGTGACGTGCTGAACGGTATTAACCAAAGTTCTTCACGTTAATCACAGAAATTATAATTTTAAAAGTATTGTAATGCTTTGATCATGTTTTGGGTTGGCAAAATTATTCTGACAGTTTTTGATTGAATTTTATTTCCAAAACCAAAGAACTCTCGTGTTTTGTTTTAAGGATTGCCAAATGAAAAGGTAACTTAATTTAAATATTTAATATTGATATTGATTTTGCTTCATCTCTGGAGAGTATATGGTGAGGACCTTTTGCTTTTTTGGTCCATTTTGAGGGAAAAATCCTCCGGCAGATGCTGCCATCCTTCAGTTCCGCTCTGCTGAGGAAGTTTGAGACCATTTTAAGTCTGTATGGCACAAAAAATTTTCCCCTCCTTTTGGTTGTTTGAAACATGCAATAAATGAAAACCTTTTTGAAATGTCAAAAAAAAAAAATCTTTTATTTTACTCCACCCAAAATACGCTTATTTTCCCTCTAGAATTGTCCTGGAAACTGGGTCCAAGAATGCTGAACGTCAGTGTAACTGACTGCAGTCTCAGCACGATACAGCTTTGAGTCATTTCACATAGATTTGCTAATTGAAATCAACTCTTTGCCGCTGCACGAATTTGATCCATTTTACTCTCAAAGTGAGATATGAGGGAAATGCATGAATCGATAGGCCCAGTGTGTAAAACCTATTTGTACTACTCTAATTGTTTGGCGCTCCGGCCACGAAATATCAGCCTTCTTTCTTTACGGCCTTCCTCTCGCTTTCCAGCAGGTTTTTTGTCAGTCAAATCAACTGACCTCACATGAGTAAATCACGTGACGCGTGTCCTTGGACAAATTTGAAGTCGAAATGGCAGTATATTTGAATGAAAAAAATGGGTTCAGTTGAAATTTAGAAGTGCTTTAATGTCAATGTTTTTTTTATTATTTTTTTTACAGGTATCAAGTAACCAACTACGGGGGGAAAACATTGTCATATACACTTAAAATATGTCGCTAGGTGCAGTTAACCATTGTGTTAGTGTAGGAAGGCATTGCAGATAAACTGAGCTCGCATTGATAGTGCTTTTTTGAACTGAAGGTTATTATCGTACCGTCTTTCGACCTCGCTGAACTAAGTAACATTTTACACTGAATTCACATTTGATGCTTGGGAGCAGAACGTCCTTACATGTGTTTTACATGTGTACGGTAGCTTACTCAGCGACAGTTATAATTGCTGTGCCTTAACTCATTTAGACATCATGGATTACACAGATGCTTCTTCAACATAGCGCATTACTCATATCCAATGTGAGTAAAACTAAATGAGAAAAAGTTGAGGCAGTATGTCAAATGAAAACTGAAAATTATGAGTTTTATATTATCTTTGACTTTTATTATGTTGAAAATTATACCGCAGCATATTATTTCATGTTTCTTCATGTGCATTTGATTGATTTCTCTAAATAAATGCTGATTTAAATATTGATTCTTGCAACATAATTCAAAAAAAGTTGGGACAGCAAAGTATCTGCCATTTTCAGGGTTTCCCGCAGAAAATCGGTTAGTCAAGGTGGTGACCAAGGGGCAACAGTCAGTGTTTATTTACTCTTTATAATTTAAAAAGCAGTTAGAGTGCAATAACAAAGTCAACAGTCTTACAACTTTATTGATTGGCACGCAGATATAATAAAATGCACGTATTATGCTATCATGGAAGTGAGATCAAACGTAGTCAAGGCGGGGGAATTTGTTGTCAAGGCGGCCACCCTAACTATGAAGCGCACCAGGAAACCCCGTTTTTGTATTGTTGCCATTACTTTTTATGGCACTTAGAAAATGTTTTGGGACTGAAGACACCAAGTGTTAGTGTTTCAGGTGTTTGGGTCTGTTTTTCCTGAAAGTGTGTGCAACCGTGTGAATCTTCATTGTTGCATTTTGCATTTCAAAATGTGCCACATGCTCTTTTGTTTGGGTCAAGTTCAGACCACTGTCATCCAGTCCAGCATCTGCATGCAAACATGCCTGGGTAATGTGTGTAGAATGCGGTTTTGCATTGTCTTGTTGAAATAAGCATGGGCCTCCCTAGAAAGGGTGTTTGCTTGAAGGCAAAATACATCTCCAAAATCTCTGTACTTTTCAGCATTAATAGTGTCTTTGGAGAAGCGCGAGTTACCATTGCCAAGGGCACTGACACAACCACATACCATGACAGAGTTTGGTTTATGGACTTGTTGTAGGTAGCAGACTGGATGGTCCGTCTCCTGTTTGGTTTGCGGCGCACTGTAGCATCCATATCGTTAAAAAAAAAACTGAAATACTGATTTGACTGACCACAATACACTTTTTGCACTGAGCAGTGGTCCTGTCGCAGATGCTTCTGAGCCCAGAGAAGTTGACGGCGCTTTTCAACACTGTTAACAAAAGGCACTGTTAATAGTAAAGTTTTAACTGGCATTTGTGGATGTAACTTCGCATTGAGGTACTTTACAAAGGTTTTCCAAAGTAATGCTTCGCCCATAGGGTTATATCTTTTATAGATAAGTGATGGGTCTTGATGCAGTGCTGTCTGGGGATCAGAAATCTCAAGTATTTGTCTTAGGCTTGGGCCCTTGCCGTTTACGCGCACAAACTCCTCCAGAATCTGTGAAACTGTTATGCACAATAGATGGTGAAATACCCAAATCCCTTCATGTGTTTCTTTAAGGGCCATTGTTTTTAAACATTTCGAAAATTTTGTCTCACATTTGTGGGCAATTTGGTGATCCTCGGCTCATCTTTGTTCCTGAAGGACGAGGCCTTTCCTGGAAGCTGTTTTTGTTCTTTATCATGATTACAATCATCTGTTGACATCAGTGGTTTTAAATCGAATCATTATTCAAATGTTTTGCCTCATCGCTAGTCTTAACTTGACCCTGTCCCAACTTTTTTGGAATGTGCTAAGGCCTTAATGGGTGTATATTTACCAATTAAAATTAAATTTACCTGACAAAACATTAAATATCTTGTCTTTATGCTGTTCGCAATGAAGTACAAGCAAAAGTAAGTTTATAAATCACTGCTTTCTGTTTTAATGTGCATCTTCCATACTGTCCCAACCTTTTCCAAGTTGTGGTTACACATTTCCATCCTGAGCGAGCAGGTTTATTTGGCTTGTATTTGCATTACTTGCTGGCAACCTGAGAAACTTGGGTTTATTTCTTTCCTCTTCTTTTTACTATTTTTGCGCTAAAAATGTGTAAACGGCCTAGAGGTGCCGTTATGGAAACTTGTTTGGGTATTATTAGTGTGGATTTGGGTTCTAGCGACTTTAGGCCAGTGCCTTAATTTTGCATTGACGATTGTTTTTAAAGTCATTAGTTTGCTCATGCGCTTCAGTGAGCAGATGCATTTAATGACCAAAAATGTACCCCTGCTCAGCCGACATCATTCCAAAATCATTTGGATTAATACTGAGCCCCCCCCCCCCAGTTTGCTGCTGCTCTTGTTTGAGGGCTGTCAACCCAATTTTAGAACTGCTGGGGCGACGGGTTTGCAGCCCTGCCTGAGACACATATTGGTGAAGTTGGGTAATGGTGCCGGGCTGCAGGGCGGCTCTCCCAGTGACCCCATCAGGTGTTCAGCGAAAGCCAGTCATATTCATGCACACAGATATTGACGGACTATTCTTGGAAATCACTGTGGACCAGAGCATTGTAGCTGAACCAGGATGGAAGCACAAAATGAAGTGGAATGTCTCTGCGGTGGCATTAAAATGGAGTTTAGGGACCAGGACTGAAATATGTAAAATGGCACCAGACCACAGACTGACCTCACTTTGCCATTCAGTACTGGTCCCTTCATTTGAATTGTGTCTCATGGAAGCCTTGCATCCGAGGTGATGGTCGTGGAGATAAATTTCCTTTTGTTAACCCTACAATCACGGTGCCCTGACATGCTGGGCCAGTTACCTTCGGCATATTCCTGAATATCAGGCTGCGGTGACCCTGGATTTGTTCTGTTCCACTTCGACCTCTAAACATGTGCTTTTCACAAAATTTTTATATTATCTTTTAAAAATGTATTTTCTTTCAATCTAAAATGAGTTTTTACTCTTCACCTCACTTGAAATCTTAATACCACCCTGAGGCAAATAAAACCTCCTACAGTGGGTACAGAATATTAATGAAAACTGAATTCTCCTTCCTTTACTCTCGGAAGTGAGAGGGAATCATTGGGACCTACTGTCTTTAACTTGCATTTATTATTTCAGATTTACAGTTTCTCTGAGATTTAGTCATTTCACATCGTATTTTATGCATGTAGTTCTCTTCTGAATCATTGGAGAACATGTCACCAGTGTTAACAATGTTTTCATTATTCAATTGACCGCAGTAATGGACCTACCTTGACATTCAAATCAAAATTAGGAAAATGAGACCATAAAATGAGAATTATTCAGTGGTTTTAAAATTGAGTTATCCAATGCCTGGGCAGATATTTTCTGTGCTTTTGGATTTTATCTCCTCCAAGAATACATCATGTTATAGGAGTGCATACATTCAGGTGAAGTGCACTAGATTTTTAAAAAATCAGCCAAACACATGCAAGCATGAAATATGCTCAAAACTGTGAATGTGTCCACATCAGTCTTCATACTTTTTCAATGAAGTCAAAGCGTTATGACCAAATCAGTTGTAAATTGGCCTTGTTCTTACGGTAACTGCCATTAATTTAATCGTCCAGTCTCCTTTGCATTTGTTTAGACGTTTACCATGACCTCGAAGTTCCATTTTACGATCGTTTCCTCTTCTGAGAACTATGGTACTGCAGGCTCCTTTCAACTCTGTTGTGGATTTTACAGATGCAACTAGAAAAGCACTCAGAGCGCGCAGACCTCCGCCAGGGGGCAGCAAACCGAAAAGCACGGCGATCGGAACTCCGGCCCATTGGAAAGACTTGAAATCTTGAACTTTGGCGTATATCTCAGGAGTACTTTGGCCTAGATATGCCAAAATTTAATCACCTCTTCCTTGACTTAATACCCACCTACCCTGAAAATTTCATCAAAATCCGGCCATAAGTTTTTGAGTTATGTTGTACACAAACAAACCAACAAACAAACGCCACCGAAAACATAACCTCCTTGGCGGAGGTAATAAGTGCTGCTAAGTTCAGTAACTTGGTATGGAAGCCTGCCGTACAAATTTTGGCTTGAGACAGACATACTTATCACTGAAAACCTACATTCCATTTTCCTCATTTCCCTTGCAAGAAACTCGATACAAAATTAAGACAAGTGTCTGCACAAACATCTCAATGACTGCAGGATAACATCCCTTTTTACCTAACAAATGTGATATTGATTACGCTTGCATGTGCAATTATCAGCCTACCAGTGAATTTTGCAGACACCTTTAGTTCTTTGTCTCAGACTGACCTGTGCCACTGTTACACGGTCACTTCAGTCGTTAAAATTCATTTTCTGTTTCCTTCGAACAAGTGCAATTGTTTAATGACACATCTTTTCATGAAAACTGTACACTGCTGCTATATAGTGCTTGTTCTAATAAAAATAAAAACAAGATGTTTGATGATCTTTTTTGCAACATGTCCATCATGTCATACAAATGTGCACACAAGGCCCGGGAACAAAAAGAAATGAGCGAACAGGGAAAGCGAACAGACATTGTCTGGAAATCCATGACGAAGTGAACCTGAACTGTATTTCATGAAATGTGCTTCTCTCTCCAACATTTTGACGTCGGACAACAGTACCCATTTTAAATGCTTCCTGTCAGTGGAACATATTGGTTTTTTAATGTTACCCGTTCAGGAGAATATTAGCAAACTGCCTTAGTCCTAAAACTTTCTGGGCCCCAGCTGTCACCGTCTCAAACGCATCTCCAACTGAGAACTGAGGTGACGAAGCCACAGCTTCTTAGCCTCTGGTGTCAAAAGTAAAATCCCCATGGAAATTCATAATGGGTTTTGGACTCTCTCACTTCTTTAATTGCTCCAATTAGATTTAATTTTATTAGCTGGCAAGTTCTGAGATTAACCGGAGGGGCACAGCGATACAAGTAAGCGCTTCAAAATTTGCGAAAGACCTATCCACTACACAAATGCGCGAATAGCCCTCAATTAGTCCCAGACCATTCAGATAACCTTTATGAACGTAACTTGACGGACGCTGAGCAGAGACGTAATACAGACTTTTTCGTCTGCTAGCTTTTGGCTTCCCCCGGAAACTCCTGGAACCTGCTAGCAAGCAAACTTATTTCACAGCAGGCCAGCTATTGGCCAGCAAACATGGTGTATAGAATAGACGTTCCAATCATTTTCATTAATATTTGTTAATAAAATAGTTCATATACAAAATGTCTGTGACGTTTCTTTTGCTGTTCAGTATATAATGGTTAATGTCTGTGTTAGATTTACAGTAGGTCTGCAGATGATCGGACATTAATAATGGTCAGAAGTATTACCAGTGCCAAGGAGCTGGGGAAGGGCCCCGAATCAAACCCTGCCTTGGGCCCCATAAAGGCTAGGGCCGGCCCTGCTTCCACAGCAAGCTGTGTTAACCAGCTGATTTGACATCTGGCAACCCGGGGAGTCAAGTAGGCAGAGGGAGGGATTTCGCAGCCCGAAATTTTTAAAAAAGAAAACAATGGCTGAGGCATTGAAATGATGAAATTGGTGCTTTATGACCCAAATAAATGGAGACGAAGGGCTGTGGTATTTAGTTTCGCACAAAAAGTAGAAAACCTACAATACCCAGAATGCAGTGGGCACATTTTTTCCTCATAATGAAAACTGGGAAGGCAAAGAGCATCACTTTTCAACAATTACTAGTGCTAACTTGGTCTTAGCATTTTTTCCTTTATAAACACATTTTCAAATGATAAAATTATTCCATTGGGAATTTAAGACTTTCTTAATGCGATCGAAAGGCGATTAGATAACAGCCCAAGTTCAGTTCAGAGCTGGAACACAAATGTTTAGGACTGTGAATCCCCAGGACTGGAGATGTGAGACACTGGCCTCAGAGACTACAGCTGAAAAACTATATAGGAAAACAAAAACAGTCCCGTTCTTAAGAAGTGGCAAAGAATTTCAAGGGCATGAATGTTGAATTACTTTATTGCAACTTGAGGTTGGCATGGGAAGAACAAAGACACAATCCTCTTTGTCCAATGGTAGGCTTGGTCTACAAATAAATAATATAAAAGAAACAATGCCTTAGGATGGAGGCATCCTTTAAATTCATTCATCCATTATCTCAACTGCTTTTTCCTCACCAAGGTCGTTCCTCACAATCCATTATATACAGACCTTTAAGAGTCCAATTTAAAACAAACAGTAATTCAAATGTATGAGTGAAAGCTAGCAGTTGTGCACTGCCTGTTACACTGGATAAAAACACTCCACTCTGGCACACTAAGAGGATATATGACACTGAGAAAAACCAAAACTTGGGACAGTATTTGAAATACCCACCAACATAACTCTGGGTTAAATTTCAATTGCTGCTGGGATTCAGTAAAATTATTTGGCGGAACAATCTGCAATCGATGCTCAGTTAACACTTTTCGATAAAATGGACCTTCATGACCAGAACCCTTCTTTCAGAAAGCATGGATGAGTGTGCAGTGGGGTCCACAGTTCTTCCGCAGGTTCACTGTATGGAGGACATGATCTTGACGTACTGCAGGGCGCTGTGCGCCGCGTCGTTGTGTGCGTTTCCGCAGGAGATACCCGTACCGTGGCACACAGTCACCGGTATGGTGGACAGCTCCGCCAGGCACTGGTACTGTCCATTCACAGTCAGCTCATCTGCCAAACAAATGCCGTCGCACGTCAAATTCCTCCACAGCAACTTCTGCCTCATAATTATGAGCATCTAATGAGTTAATTAAGGTTACATGGCTACGGCACACTAGCTGCGTATGTTACATCAGTTAGATGATTAACACCAAATGGTGCATGAAAAAAAACAGTTACCGTAAATTCACGTCAACTGTTTACTGCTTAAAAGTAAAGTTTGTACTGTCAATTACTTGAAATCAGCTGCCAGACCCTCTCCCCTCTCATATTTTGCAGGAGCAAGAAAGAATTATTTTGGTTTCCCAGAATTAGTTTTACTGGATTGAGATGTCTGTTACAATGGAGATGAGGCATTCTTTGCGGCCCAGATGTTCGGCAGACAGCTCACCAATGTCAAAGTAAGTAACTTCAAACCCCTGCTCCTGGGACAGGTCCAGCAACATCTGTACGTAGTCGGTGTTTGGGATGCTCAGGGCGTTCCTCCGCAGCACTGATATATGCTCCCCTGAAGACGTTCGTAAACATTCCAGCCTCACTGTGGGCCTCGGTGTCTGAGTGTGTAAATGAACACAGGAGATATTGACTTGTACGAGTAATTAAACATGAAGCACTGCACTTGTGCGTGAACATTTTCAGAATTTCTAGAACTAAAGGTTGTTGTTTCCTGTGAACAACAGAGCATAACATATCAGCATTCATCAGCGTTCAATTACGAACACTGTATTCATATATTATTGATCACAAAACTTAAAATCTTAAAAGGAAGGTCAGTACAGACGCAGAAAGTGGAATAAAATATACCAATCTAATGTGTCAAACTTATTTCAGAAAAAGGTGAAATTTTACAGACCCATGGCATATCAGGACAGCCAGATAGTGCTTCGATCTTGGCCGCCATTTTCTCCGCAGCATTACGCTTGGCCAGCTTCTTTGAACTACCTGTTCCTAAAATAGATAAAAGACAACTTTTCTGATTTTGTTCAAGTATCACTCAGTGCAACGGGCCCTTCATTTTGGAAGCAAAGACTACAGCCTCGGATTTTTCCTGGGCAGGTAGCTGAGGAGCAAACATATCCAAGGCAGGTCCTCACAATGCAGCCGTACCGCCAAAACTCACACTATTCCCACAGAAAATATTATAGTACTCTCTGATTCTGGGACATAATAGGTCAGTTTCCACTCCAGAGCAGTGCATGTGCTAGTGGGGGCTTGTCTTGTATACAACATAAACCCCACAAAAAATAGAAAAATGTCAGGCTAGGTGAACAGGTGCATTTAGCCCACTTTCCACAAATGAATATAACTATTAAGACAGCTTCTTTATCAAAGGTGCTTTCTTCTGCCAATATGAGGACGAACTATACCTGAAACAAAATTTTCACTGACTTTTTCAGCTGCCTGTAACAGCCTGTGGACTGATTTATATGAGGAGGCATCAGGTCAGATTTTCACTCCCCTAGAGTAGCGAGTGTGCAACAACAGCAAATGAGGTTACTATAGAAATGGAGTCCGGTAACATCATCACATGACCAGTGACAGTGAAATAAACAATCATCCAGCAAAAATTAGAGTGAAATAATCAAGGTATAATGATGCAACAAGGTTAACTACTACGATGCACAAAATTATGAATACATTGACGACAAGTTCCAAGATAACGTTAAAGACACGTTCTTCAGAACCCGTTACATTATATATCGAGGGTTTGGAGCACAGTGGTTTTAAGTCCAAAATTTCGAATTTGAGATTTATATGCTAAAAAAAACAAGTCGACATGGTCTACAACATCCCCCGCCAATCGTACGCTTCTCATTTTCGAACTCAATCAAGGCCTTTATGGTCTGAAGCTACACACCAAATTTGGTTACTGTATCTGTAGTAGTTTCTGAGTAAAGCTGTCCCCTTTATCTCGGACAGACGGACGCACGGAGGTCAAACCTATATCCCCCTCCCACTTCGTGTTGGCGGGGGATAACAAGTGGTTTCTGATGCTTGTCCTTGGAGCAAAAACATGATGTGCCCAGCTGCCTAAGTTCCAGGAGAACTGGCTATTTAAAATATATTATGTCCATCAATGCGGAAACCTTTGGAGCACAAAGTGCTCTGTCTAGACAAACAACTTCTGTGATCCTAGGTATCCTGTGCAGATGTTGACATATCACAGGGTTTCCGCTACATGTAATTGAATGTGGCGCACCGCCACGGCAAAATAAAAGCCGCCACGCCTGTGTAAAACACTTTACATAAACTCCAAAAGTCCTAAGGACAATCAGGTGTTGCCAGCTCTCATAGTTAAGTTAAAATGAGCGCTAATAATTCTTGACCTGTTTTCAATCATTTTGCTTGATGAACTCGTTTTCCAATTAATAAAAATTTTCCCATGGCAGTAAAATGCGCTGCTTTGTCCTTAATGCAATGTGTGCAACGATTAGAAAAAAAGATATTTTGTTCACTTTCAAAAACGATAAACTACGATGTTAACTCCTGTGTTTGCTGTGATTCATTGAAAGTAAGCAACAGCGCTTGCCATTGACTTTCATCTTTTTCTGGCAAACAAAGACACTAGATCTAAAGGTGTAATGTGAAAAGAAGCCACTAGATGGCAGTATTGACTTTTTTTGTTAACCCAGACCGGAGCTAGGTTTGGGCATGTCCTGGGCATGTCTGAGACGGAAAGTCTCAGAGAATAAAAAAAAGTCTAAAAGGTGGGAGGGGTCTGCAAAAGAGTATATAAGGAGAGAAATTGAGCGAGTAAAGTAGTAGGAGAAATTGCAAGTAGAAAGATACATTTGACCAGACCTGTCACTCTTCTCAAGACCTGTGAAGCTTTTTGTGGATTTTTGCCTGTGTTGGAGCATTTTCCTCACCGGGAACATCACCAAGCAACCCCATCTCAAGGGACTGTAAATATTTTTTTTCTCGTATATTATCAATCTTGGTCAGTCGTATAAATTGTAGGTTATTGTTGGTCTTTGTTTAATCAAACCTGTTTTAGTTTTAAAATTTTGTCTGTCATCCCTTGCTGTCATAAATGTCGCAAGAAATTGGGGCCATAACAAATAAAACTGAGGGAATGAAATGCATGAGCGTGATTGGGTATAATGACTGTAGGTGACCAAATTGAACTTGGTGGGCTGGAAAGATTTAGAAATTCCTATGATTCTAAGTTTCGGCACAAAAGTTTTGAAGGAGAAGACCAGACTTAGTTTTAGTTATTTTGTGTTGCCCTGATATCCTTAAGGCCATTGGATTGATTGACATAAAATTACATCTGATTTGTGGCCAAGTTACCCTTATTTTTTACACTTAATACATTTGACCTTTGTGCTGTTACCAAATGTGCAAAGATAATTGGAGCACAAAAGTAATATGTCCATTTTTGGTAATTTTGGGCTGTTATACAGTACTTCAACATAATGGAATCATTATGTATTCAAGGACAAGGGTAATGCCCAGCATATAAAAAGTGAATGTGTAAAGTCTATAAAACATCTGATTTAATACAGGGGTTTAAAATGGGGTTTTCTCAAGTGCCCTAAAATGGACATAACAGTTGCGCTCCAAACCCTCGATACAACTCATTGAAAATTTGTTACGACCGTTTCTTGCACGTGCTGAGCCGCCTTGAAATCAGTTTCGTCTGAACATCTATTTTGGATATGTTAATAAGACCCTCCCATCAGCTTCTCGAATGATATACAACCTCAGCACATCAAAAGAAGAGGGATGGTGAATTTTATTTCAAGTATAATTTTAGGCAATTCTGCCACAAAGATGATGGTGACTAACCGGTTTCTGACAAGGCCTCCATTCGGCAGGTGATGGTGAACTCTCTCTTGTGGGGCGGTCCCGTCTCCATGCAGACTGTGTAATCCGGGAGACGCCATCCCCGCTGCAGTGCTAGTTCCTGTTGAGAATCAGGAAGAATTCAGGAGGAACACAACTTTCAAAACCCAGCCCGTGCAAAACCCAGTTCAACCATAAAATCATTCGAAAGAACCTCCAAAATGCACCCAAAGCACAGCGATTTGCCTCTGATGCCCAGTGCTGTAACCCATTTGTTAGACTTGAGGGCACGAAACCATAAAAAGATGATCAATTATTAGCCAAACAGCAGATGGTGAAAATACAGTAATTATGCACAAGATGCTTAGACACAGTGAAATGCACAAAATGAAACTGCCAAGAAAGAGCTCCTCATTTGTGAGATTTTAGACTTGATTTTATTAACCCCTTAAGCCCTGAGTCTCTTTTTTGAAAATAGCTAGCCTAGAATGAAATGAGTATATCTCTGCGACAGCTTGGCCCATTTGAATAATCTTGGTATCATAATAAAGGTAAAACCTTTTGGGTTTTCAGCCCTGGTGTAAAAATCACTATATATGTCACTGAGTCAGAGTAAATGGAGATGGAACACAGTGTAAATGAAAGATCTCATTTTGCACCTAACAAAGTTTTACTTCTGTCCCTTGAAAATTTGTTGAGTTTCAGTCTGAAATCTCTAAAAAATTACAGCACAGAAAGTCATTATTATCTGTGCCAAAGTTTATTCTGATCAGGTCAATCAGAGCAAAATTAGAGAGGAATGTCTAGGTGGCTTCTCCAATTTGGCAATTTAGGTACCTTGTGTTCCATTTCAGATTTCTCAGATACCAAACAGTAAAACCCATAAAATTTCACTTATATATCACTACAGGCATCCATTCCATCCAAATACAGCATTTATTAATTTTTACAATAAAAAAATAAATTAATTATTGTTTCTGCCAGTTTTGTAGCCTACACAATTTCCCATTCAAAGATAATACATACAATGAAAATGAAGTGTGACTCCACTGGAGCAGATTTATTAAAAAAACAAAACAAATAAGTAAAATGATAAATACAAAGGCCATGTGAAAAAAATGTTAAAGAAAGGTAAGAATAACAAAAACCCCAGGGATTATTTGTAGAAGGAAACTGCGATTATTTCCACAAAAAAAAAGTGTACTTTGACCAGAAATCAAACCTTCAGACTCTCCCTTGCAGCGCAGCATTTAACCATCAGGCTACGCCAACTGACAACGACTCTGCAGTCAAACTGCCCATTTAAGGAATGGGTAAAGAAAATACATACTGTACTGTTGTAGTCTCAGTATATGTGCGGAATAGTGCAAAGATTCTGTCAGAAAACGACTTTGAAAATGAATGATGGAATATTTACCGGATAATTATTCAGACGATACCTCAAACAAACTAGTTATGCGTTTATATTGTTGTGCTATTCAAGAACATGCAAATTGCTCATGGACTCAGTTTGACGCACTGGGAACGCAAGGCTGTAGAGCTCAGGCTAGGTTTCTGTGATCAAGGTGGTCCAGAGTTTGTTGGAAACATCAAGAGTCATAGAATCAAATGCCAACCGGCAGTCTTACTGACAGCATCACAAGCTGATCGCAGAGAGGAAAATACATTACAAGAAAGCTAAATGCTAAGGAGCTGAGATCTTTGAAGCAACGCCCAGGGAAAGAACATGCTAGGATCCCGGCAGATCTAGTTTCGTTATAACACTAACACATTGGGCTAACAATAGCAAGTGCAGATTTACCCTCGAGCAGTTTTTTATTACAAAATATCAAAGGTAAGAATTTTTTTTGCTCATCTCTGTAGACTGTAAAGTGTATGCCTGCAGTTCTTTGAGTGCAGTGTCAGTTTAAAATGACTGGGCATACATTGCTGGATTCTTTGGGCTTTCCTCTTTTATCTGAGGTAACGTTTTTATGCATAGCACAAATTCAGGAGAAATTTTCGTGATTCAGCGCTGATATGATCTGATGTAATGTTTTGCTGCATGCTTATTTACTTCCTTGGTGCTTGAATTCTGTTCAGTTGAGGTAAAAATGGTCTACATTAACTTTTTGCCTAGTCTCTTCGCAAAATGTGGATATGCCGCATGACAATGTTGCAATTTGGAAATATGCAGTATTTATTGTGCGTAACAACCGGCCCCAGTACCGGGCCGTAGGGCTTTCAAGAGATTAAATATATTTTGTTTCTCACATCAATGAGGACATAATAGATCAAAACAATAAACGGAGGCCTGCAGGGGCAGCTTACTGCATGAACATTTAATGCAATAACATACATTTTAAATCTAAACCAGTCAGTTCCACATAATGTGTCATGTTATCTTGAAACATCTCTCAGTGCATCAGTGACAAGTGAAAAAATTCAGAACAAAAATATAATATTTTAAAACAATCCATAATTGCTGGAACATATTGCAAACTGTTCCTGCGAATCATTCAAAATTAACTTCCAATTTCCAAAGAGTGAAGTATTACACTGTTAAACCCTTTCAACATGTCATTTTATCCAAATGCTGCACCACTCTATACACTCCACATAACGCATTTTTTAAAAATCAGCAATAAGAACTTTATTACCTGTAGCATACTTATAGGATTGCGTTGGTTGTGTGTCTCCACAGCGACATCATTGGCCTCATTCTTTGGGATGGGGCTGCTGGGAAAAGCATTTAGGCAGAGATAAAGCCCCTCACTGACAGACCCCATCACCAGCTTTAGAGATTCATGATGGTGATGTCAGGCGCGTTTGACCAATCTGAGCGTTTTACCAAACGAGCCCCGCGATCGATCAGTTGGATATTAGTGTGGCAATGAGTAAATGACAAAAGACATTTCATTATATGAAAATAATTTCACAGTGCAGGGGAGACTGGGGTCTGATGAGCCATGGGGACCAATGAGCCATATCACTATTTTGCGATCAATCGATGCCAAAGGTGTTTAAAATGGGCAAAATAGTGATATGGCTCATTTACCCCCATGACTCATCTGTCAATGGTCAAATATTTTGCCTATTTTAAGTAGCTCTGTCATCGATTGATCGCAAAATAGTGATATGGCTATTCGAACCCCAGTCTCCCCTGTACTGCAGACACCGCGGAAATGAGGGAAAACCTCTGGTAATTAGCCTCATCAACTGTAAATAAACAGTGTTGTGCTATGCATAGACGCCACACATTTAATATCAAATTGGATTTAGAGGCTCAGGGGCGCGTTTCCCGAAATCACATGCGCTAACTTACATAGTTTGGCCCATTGACTGTGAACGGGCCAACCTCATTAGCAGCTGCACTTCTGGGAGAGGCGCCCCAGGCGACTGACAGTTCGCACAGACCGGACAAAAGCGCACGACAGTTAAACATGACACTTCAGACTCACTTCGCTCCCGGCTCGATTTCTAAAATGTTGAGGGCAGCTTCGGCGGCCTGGTGCTTCGCTGCTCTTTTGCTGGACCCCTGACCTGCGGTGTGGAGGGAGATATTAGGCTCTAGCACTGAATGCACTTAATTCCCTCTGAATGAGTTACGCCAGACGAAAAAGTTGTTGAAATGAGACCCAGGACATTCTGCGTTTATCTGTAAGGACTGACAGCAATGATTAACCCGAGAACATTAAATTAAATAAACTCAATCGATGGAAATGATGACATGATCTAGGCTGTCATGTAAACAAACAGTGCAGGCCAGAGACAGGCATGGTAATAATCATTACAAATATGAGTCGCAATATTTTATAATAGATTAAAATGAAATAAACAGCTCGTTAACGAGGCACTGCACCCCAGAAACATGTCACACCTTTGCAGGTAACATCTCCCATCATGACGTTGAAAATAAAACACGGATTATGCGCCTCTCCTTCCGCCTTCTCCATCACATACACCGGCAGGTTTCCGGTCTTCGTCCCGTATTCATGAAGGATCTGAATGGGAGTTTTCGCGTGGCGAGGAGTGGGCGACTCTTTCCGTCCTAAACTGCGCACGGAGAGAACGGAGCATTAGCAGGTACGCGGCTTTCCCAAAATATGTGCATGTATGTCACACCAAATAACACACGATTCGCCGTAATTAATTGATGAGGTTATTCATAGGCAGTCGTGCAAAAGTAAGTGGACTTCGTAACATTAAACATGGGAACAAAATCATCTGACTTTTAGCAACCTGAGATGAACAAGCGACCACAGCAGCCTGTATCACCAGTCAGAAGTTTAGGTTACCTCGCGAAAATTCAAGTCGAGCCAACATGACCAAGCTCAAACAGCAAAGCCGCTTTCACACCGGACGCGAAACGAGTTTCTTAGCACGACAGATTACATTCAAAGTCAATGCGAAGATTCGCGGCTTTGCGTTGACTCGGAATGTGATCTGTCGTGTGAAAAATGAGTTTCGCGTCCGGTGTGAAAGCAGCATAAGATGGGCAAAACTTGCGAGATAAAGTTCTGCGTCAGGAGCGTTTACGAGGTGCCCCCCTGTCAATGCAGCAGCGCGGTAATGTGACGCCCCATGTGTGAACACGGGGAGCCACAGTAACAGTTATTGAGCGACGGACCATGAGTTACTGTTCGCCCGCGCAGCGGCAGCCGCAGGGAAGCCGTCTTGAGCCATAACGAGCCAACTGAGATCGGTTAAGTGAGTCAAACAACAGATTCTGTCAAATATTAAATTCCAAATGATGGGGTCGTATAATCTGTCACCGCGAATGCAGTGCCCCTCCTCCTCCTTCTGGTTCTTCTTCTTCGTTTGTTTTCTTCTTCTGTGTGTTATTTTTTTTCTTCTTCGTCTTATAAATTTCCCGTTCAGTACACTGTGAAGTGTAATGCTGCCCCCCACAGTTTAGGAAATAATTCCCATACTCGTTACAAAATTACGTACAAATCATTCCCCAATTCATAAACATTTCAACTAGACGCTCAATTATGATAATAATTACTCAGTAACTTCAGTACATCACATTTTTTTCCCTTCTTTCAAAATCCTCCCCATAATTCCCAAAATGCCCTCTCAAAACAGAAATCATTTCTGCTTCTTTTATTTTTTCCCCCACTGACCCCAACATGCCTCAAATAAGGGGTCGCATTTGCTTTTGGCCCATCCAGGAAAACCAGACTTATATCTCCCTGCAGTAACACAAGTCTGGTCAGTGGGGTCTCACTGGAGGGCTTTCGCCTCCCTCGTCTTCCTTTCTTCACCTCCAATCATCTGTTCCACCTTCAGGTTCCATGGCAACCTTTTCCACACTCCCAGTGTCTCAGTCTCCTCACTGCACTCTCCCCTTGGCTCTCATCAGTAGACACGGGCACAGGTGCGCCCACTTTGGCCGTCTCCCCCAGATGGGGCCACTTCCCCTCCTGCTCCTCTTCCTCCCTCCTCTCACCTGTTCCAGTCACTGCCCGAGCATAATTACGAAGCGAAAAGCTCCCGTTAGAGTGGGCTTCCTGTCTACATGACCGCTCAAAAGTTTGGGATCACTTGCAAATTTCTTTGTTTTCCAAAGAAAAATACATTTTCATGCATTTCACAAACATTTTTATCCATTTCACAAACAATTAAAATTAATCAGACGATTTTCAAAGAATGATCTATATTCTTGCATTGAGGCCTTTTATCAGCAACTGTCAGTCCTCTGCATCAATCTCCTGGTGTGGCTGCTAATCCAAGTTAAGCATTTTATAAGGCTAACTGATTTTTAGAAAACCCTTCTGCAAATGTGTTGCACAGCTGAAAACCGTTGAACTAATAAGGGAGCACAAAAGGGAACATGGCATTCATGAGGTTGGTTTAGTACCTGAAGCATCAGCAGTTGTTTGTTTGTTTACAGGCTCAAAATGGCCAGAAAGAAAGAACTTCCTTTAGAGACCCGTCAGTCTATTGTTGTGCTTAGAAAAGGAGGCTATTCAATGCGAGAAATTGAAAACTTAAAATATCTTACCATGCTGTCAACTACTCCCTTCAGAGAGCAGCACAAACTGGCACTAACAAGGACAGAAAAAGGAGTGGGAGGCCCCGATGCACAACTGTGCAAGAAGACAAATATCTGAGTGTGTGTAGTTTAAGACAAAGACGCCTCACAGGTTGTCAACTAGCAGCTGCGCTAAATAGTTCCCGTCAAACACCAGTTTCAGTATCAACAGTGTAGGTGTTTTTTTTTTTTTTTGATGAAGGCAAAGTTTGAAGTACATATTCATCATTTTCCATTAAAATCATTATTTCTAACTCAGACAATGTCAGCATGTTCTGTTCAATTTGCTACATTTCTTATTCAGACTAATTTAATGTGTGTTTCCATGGAAAACAAGAAAATTTCGAAGTGATCCCAAACTTTTGAGCGGTAGTGTACACACCGTACACTTTTGTGATTTCGAGCAATCCTTCTTCATATGGCCTTTTTCTCTACAGTTCAAACACACCACATCCTCAAAATCTTCCACCATACGACCACTGTCAGCAACATTTGGGCTGTATTTGGTAAAAAAAAAGACCCCGCTTTCTCTTTTGAAGTTGACCACAGGAGGGAGTGAGAAAAGCCCTTATAACACTCTGGGTTTTATCTAATCGCACCTGAAATTGACGGAAGTCAGGCCAAATGCCCACTTCATCCACCAGATCTCTACTCTTCAGAACTTGGCCATTATTTGACAAATACTGCTCTACTAGTCCCCAGTCTGAAAACGGGATTAAAAAAATCTCACCAAAATGAGTTTTTAACTGGGGTCCCACAGTGTTGTAATGACAAATCGTTTTGCAAAAGAATGCACTGACCCTTTCTTCATGCATGCTGGACTCACTTTGGTAGCTCTCTTCCCCTTCATAGGTCACGTCAATGCATCACAGGTTGCTGTATTTCATAACACACAAGTATTCATCCGCAACCATGCACACTAAAGTAACTTTCCGCTGCTCAGGAAGGCCAGTCAGCTGCCAATTTCAATTCAATTCATTTATTCACCACCAATTACGAAACATGTAAAACATATAAAAGAAAAGACAAAAATTGCATATATATGAAATAATATACATACAAATTCAAGAATAAAGCAGAGTAATGATGGTGGGAACCCCAGGAGAAGCAGAGCTCAGAGACAGGGGCCCCAGGATACAAAAGTATTCACACACAGACAAATAACCAGGCAAAATCTGTACAAATCAAAACAGCACTGAAAAGGATAAAATAGTTGGGAGAGGAGAGGGGATGGAAAAGAGAGAAAAAAATACAGTCGAGTGAATCAGAAAGTATGACTCCGCATTCGAGGGCACGTCAGCTCAGCCGTTGTCCATTGGCAGAAATTGGAATGAAACGCATACTTGTTTATGTTTGAAGGCGTGTCAACAATATTAATAACAAATGTATGGCCTTTTCCCAGAAAGGAGCAATTTAAGACACAGTCTTCTAAATCTAAATAAGGATGAACAGTTTTTTCGTGTCTTCAGGAAGAGTATTCAATCTATCCCATAAAGCATTGGAAATGGGGCACGACTGCAATATCAGGGTGTTTTTTTTTCTGCATAGAAAGTTGCTCTAACTCTCTCCCCCCTTTGTGACTCTTGCAGTCACAGATGGTGAGCTGTCCCTGTGTACTGTTGTGACACTCCATCCGCTCTTACAGCAAGCCACTGTCTCATGGCCACATCGATGATCAAGATGATGACTGTTGCCTGGAGGGAGGCCAATGAGCAGAGCTGAGCAGAGCTGAGCAGGGAGTAAAAGCTGCACACCGCTCCTATCCCTCAGAGGAGAATACTGCAACAGCGGTATAATGGAGATTATTCCATTTGTATGATAAACTGGAATCAAGTATCATTCATCCTGATGAAAACACATCTGGTGACATTGTTAGTATCTTATTATTATTTTAGCATACAATTTATTGTCAATAATACTGAGATCATATGAAGCAAGTTAATAAAATCAACCCACACCAACTTGCAGAGGTAGATCAACCCAACAGACTCTTTAAACAGCCTGTCTGTTGCTCTGGTGCAGCAAACAGCAAACCAATCTGATCAGCAATCATGTCTCCAGCGGACAGTGAGAGACGGTAAAGTATTTATCTCAAGCATATCCCCTCCTCGTTCATCGGCCACAGCTTACATCACGTGTTTCGGGGAAGGTTCTGTCATTCCCCTGCTTTTTTTAAGGATATTTTACTTGAGCGGTAAATTCACCCCTGCCTTAGGTTACCCTCTTCCTGGAGATCTTACTCATCATGGGAGTGAATCACAACCCGCTCAGTGTCATGGCTGCTCACTTTAGTCCTGTTAGAGAGGTTGAATGTTTCTACAAGCAGGAGTGCTGAAGTATCGTACTTTGAATAACTGCAACCATGCGGATTGTGGCTGTTAATTTGCTGCAAGACTCGATATGGTCTGATCCTCATTTAGTGCAACAAAGTCATTAACAGGCATCATTTTACAAAAGCATGAATATACTAAGACCAGCAATGGATTTTTTTAGGAGAACAATAAACTTATATGATGAGATTAAATCATTTATGGTTAAATAACATCTATTTATGCGGAGTAATGTCCTCCCTTCTTCCAGGCTGGTCGTCAGGGGAGTCTGATCAGAAGCACAGGAGAGGTTACTGACCGTCTCCCTCAGCTGCTGGGCATGACACCATGTAAAGAGATGTAAAACAGAAAACAAAATAACTGTGCAGCTTAACTACGTGTGCTTCAAATAATCGTGTATGCGCTTTTAACCATTTGCCTGCACGTGAGTTTGTGTTACATTAGTTAGTGTATATCTTCAATCCAGGTGCTCTGCCTCCTGTAGAGGGTTGTCGCTGTGGAGCGGCTGCTAGCACATGATGGTGACATGGATTATTTCACCAGATTAATCCCGTCCCTGTGATGAGTCTTTCAGGTTGTAATCCCAGCAGATGTACTTCACAAAATCCTCCCAAAATCAAGGGTGCTTCACCCGCCGGGCAGTCTTAGGGTTAAAGTTCCACCATTTCAAGCCAGCACCTGCTCTCCCAACCAGCACCACTCCCAGAGAGGATTTCCAAATGAACAGTCAATTGGGCGACCTTTGGGATTCACCAGGTTTCCATACTGATTCCAGTACTAGTTGGGTCCTGATTGAACGAAAGTCAGAACAAAGCATCCTGCCCCTCTGACCCCAAACTCCGAGTCCTTCTGCTGGCGACGCCTCCACAAACTCCTGAGCGGGAGGGAGAGGAGGGCTTCCATCAGCCATGGTGGTTGTCAAGTGATCAAATCCTCAAAACTGTCTTTACCAGTGGTGTTCCTTTTAGGATTAATCATATTTGGAAATCGCCCAGTGACTGTTGTCATCATCCATTTGACCACAGATTGTATAAATGGAATTAAACAAGGTGGCAAGCATCAATATTAAGAGTATCAATCCAGTAACAACTCCTGTTTTTACAATTAATCCTTTCCTTGAAATGACCCAACTTTGCCGTGACCATCCCTGTACTTCTGCTAGGATCATTTTTACATGTTCATCCTTTAGGTCCTCCAAACCCTGTCATACATTTGTTATATAACCCCCTTCTTCCATGCACATTGGAATTAGTGAACAACATGCCTTTTCAATCAAGACACACACACACACACACCATGTGATTCTGCAAAAAATGAGTCAAGAACTAACCTGTTCTGTGTTGTTATAATCAACATGGCACACAATTGATCCCTAAATCCATGTATTGCTTTTACAGTACAGTTAATAAATAATTATTGATTATACCGCAGTAGATTTATCCATTCTGCACTTCCTTCTGTTAATACAGTGTCCTATGCTAACACTGACACCCTCAGCACAGGCATACTGTATATTTGAGTGGAGATAGTCAGAATATGTCCCAATTCACTTTCAGATGTAGCCAAAATATACAGAACAACTTTGGATCAGTGGGGAAAATGAAAGAAATGAGGGATCGTATAACTAACATGATCCAGTTCGATGTAATGCTCGGTTTGCAGCTTTGTCCAATCAAAAGATGGTCAATGGTCCTATTGGAAGTGTTGATCTTGGCTGCAGTCACGTCACTAACATTTTAAGAGAACAATACCACACATAAAGATGTTTAATGGGCAGGATTGCAAACAGGCTTGCAACGTTAACTAGTGAGCAGTGATGAATATACACTCAACGAAATGAAGACAAATCAGAAACCAAGTGTTATTCAAATATTTATTTCATGTAACATTAGATCATTTGAGTAGATGAAAACAAGTGAACAGATAACGATATATAGTAAAAACAAAAATAATAATGTCGTTTTGAGAGAAAAAGTCAACATCTAGTGTGGTCATCCTTTCAGGCATAGTTTCACCTATTTTTTTTATTTCCTCAATCGCTAAACTATTCCATATGGTTTGAAGTTCATTCCAAAGAGATTCTTTCAATGTAACAACAGATTCGCTCAATCAGATTACGGTCTGGACTTTGAGCAGGCCGTGTCATAATAACTTTTATGTCATCAGATATTTCTTGATGATTAAATGGGCTAGGTAATTCAATTCAGAAAGAAGTTTTATTCACTTATTTACTCTATTTTCTGCTCCCCAGCAGGCAATGACGCAGACACAGTCAAATTCTTTCAAACTCAATGTACAATGCTTCACAATACATGGACAACAACTGGAGAAATATTAATAAAGCAACCCAAGACTTTATCAGGGCAAAGAAGTAGAATGCTGTACAAAGGCCAATTCAAGCACCTGAATCCTGAAACCTAGTGATCACGGTTAAAATTGTCGTTGTCCAAATACTTGCCGACCTGACTATACCAATATCAACAATATGCATAACTTTTATAGTAAAGTATAAATAGTACCTCCCAACCCTTTTTCAAATAACTCCCATAATTTTTTTTTTTTTGGTTTTTATTACTTATTTATTTCCACTAAATTGATAAAACAAACAAAAAAACTAGAGGGGCACTCAGTAGAGCGCATACCTCTGCCACGCCGTAAATCAGAATTATTGGTTCTGGATCCACAAGAATATTATCCAGATCACCAACAACTGTGATCAGTTCTACATTAGAGTAGATTCTATTTAATGCAGAAATTTTATTAAGATCTGTTGATTACAAAAAGGACACCTATTTAGGTGTATTTCAACTTCCTCCAGATCTAGAATCCAGAATATGTTCTGGATCACATACAAAATTGAATCAACTCAGCCTTGGACTACCACTTACCATCTTACCAAATTTCACGCCAGACTGTTCAAAACTTTTTGAGTTAAAATGATAACAATCAGACAAACAGACAGATACAGGTGAAAACAAAGCCTCCTTGGTGGAGTAAAATTGCACACTTGAACACTTGATGGCATTTTATGCAGGACTGTTCTTTGCTTCATATTTGTTTTCTTAATACATCCCTCCATGTTCTCGACCCCATCAACACTAGTAGGCGTGTAACGGAAGCTCACCAACCCATAAGGAAAAATATATTTTTCTCTGGCATATGTTTTCTGTTTTGGTACATAATGCTGCATCTGCTCTCTTTCAAAAATACAGCAACAACTGCACACAAATGCAGGGATAACTAGCTTCATCTTTAGGTAAACGTTTGCGGCAAGTAAATGGCCTGAAGCTGGCCTCTGTTAGCACAGCATGAATGAGTTTCAGCAGCCTTTCCTTCAAGCCTCATAAAACTTCAGATAATACACTTCTATTTTGATAACTACTCTGCTCGTCCAAAAAAAAGTCGCCATTTCAATTTGAATGAGCTAATACTCAAGAGTCTATGACTGAATCATTACTGCTGTGATGAACATGTTGCAGCTGGCAATAATTATTTTAATCCTCGATGATTCAGTGTGTAACTGCTCATTTCTTTAAAAAAAAAAAAAATACTTGTAGAAAGACGTATCTCATGGTCGTCGAAAAGACGTAACTGTGTTTCGAGAGGGGTAAATTATTGGCCAGCATCAAGCAAAGTAAACAGCTAAAGTGATTGCTGAAATCACTGAAATTGGGTCAGGAACTGTCAAAAAATTTATTGAAACCTGAAACGATAGTGGTGATCTGTCAACTTTGCGGAAGAAATGGGTTGGAGAGAAATCACGACAGATCTTGGTCAGAGATCATTTAAGTGCTCATCTTTACTTCTGAGAGACTCTGCCACTCTAAAAGGCTCTATTATCCTCAGTCATGTTACTGACCTGCTGCCAATTAACCTAATTAGTTGCAAAATGCTCCTCCGGCTGTTTTAGTACCACTTACTTTTCTAGCCTTTTGTTGCCCCTGTCCCAACTTTTTTGAGATGTGTTGCCGCCATCAGATGCAAAATGAGATAATATTTTTCATGAAATGGTAAAATGCAGACCTGGGGTGGATTACACATAATCAATGTGATTATGATTACGATGATTAAAAGACATTTTTTAAAGATTACTATTACGATTACAGTCCTACAAAAATTTACGATTACATGGGTTTAGAATGTATGATTACGATTACGAATATGATTACAATCATGATTACGACTGGTTAGACGAAGGTCTCTTAGTGGAAATATCTTCATAATGGGACAGGTATATTGATGCATATACATTTATAAAATAGCATGTGAAATGATTAAACATTGTTTTTGTATTGTAGAATTACTTGTGAAATAATAACAACTTGTACAACAACAAATATTAATAACAGTCCCTGCAAAATTAGAGATTACGATTATGGGCCCATCAAAATTAGTGATTACGATAACGATTACAATCGTAATCGTTATCAGAATCGTAATCGTAATCCGGATCACAATCTGACCCCAGGTCTGGTAAAATGTCACACTTTTAACATCTGATATGTTGTCTACATTCTATTGTGAATAAAATGTGGGTTTATGAGATTTGCAAATCATTGCATTCTGTTTTTATTTACAATTTACACAGCATCCAAACTTTTTTGGAATTGGGGTTGTAATATCTCGGCCCTAAATGAGTGCAGATCTGGTCGGAAATAAACGTATTAACTTTGTATAAGACTGTCAAAATAATACCAGAACGAATGTGCGCCATGAACAAAGCTAAAGGTGGCCCAACAAAATATGGTGTGTCTTTTTTTTTGGACGGGCAGTGTATACGCTTCATCTGCTCTGGAGTTTGGAACCTCATCTATCCAAAATAAATATGCAGACGCACTTACAAAAACATCGACTCTTTGTTGCCTCTGTTTTCCTCTGACGTCTCCACTTCGGGGATTTTTCGGACTTCAGCATGAGCTCCCCGCCTACAGGAACTATCAATGTCCCCGAAATTCATGGTAAAAAATAAATTCTATTGATTCTATTGAAAATCTGTGATTACGCTGTGCAAAGAACCCAGCCATGGTAATGACAGAACATGGTTGTTTCACGACAAGTCAAAAATCCCACACAGTATGTTTTGATTGGCACGTGATTTTTTAAAAATATATTTTCAGGTTACCATGAAAATCCCAGTCTTTTCTTAGCCTGCTGGATGTCAGCCGTCTCGTATAAATCCTTTATGTCTTGGGTCGTACCCGAGGTATATTTGGGCAGTTCCACACCAGTGCTGTCGTGAGTCTGATAACTGGGTCTCAGTCCTCCAAAGATGGGTCCAGCTCCCCCCCCGATGCCCTCTCGGGCCGCCTTGCGGAGGGGAAGTGTGTTTCTCTTGGCCTCTTCAGAAGAGCTTATCACTCCCTCTGCGTAACTCTGAAACTTTCTCTCCTCTTCAGCTATAAGCTCCATGTTTTCAGCATCAAAATCTAGATCTTCTCTCTTCAGTAAATCCTTCTTTGCTTTTCTTTCAACCTAAACAAAAAGGAAAATGAACATAAAATCCAAAGGTAGGATCTGAACGGTCCATTGACCTCCTACTCTATTGAAAACACTATAACAACACATTATTTTATGCTTTAACGGCAAAGCCACCTGCTCCCATTGATTCAGGAGGAAGATGCCGTGGCAGGTGATTCCTCCGACTCACGTGACAAATAGCCCTCACGTCATTATACTCTGCAGTCGCACCCCCAATTACACACTGCCTGTGCGATTGGAGGATCACGTAGACAGTGTACAATTTAGTTCGTACAGCTAAATGCGCCTGGCCAACCAGAAGTGGTCGCCACAGAGCGATTAACTAACAAATTTTAACCAGCTTAACCCCTATTATCCCTGGCGAGGCTGCGCCAATTCTGGCCCCGGCCGTAGCCGGTAATGGCGTGATTCGATCATACGACCTCAGGGCTTACAGATGAAAGTGATCTGGACAATAATCTTTCACATCATAATCTTTCTTATTTTTAATCGTTTGCATGTGTGGGCGCTGCTGCTCGTCCCTGTGTAGTATGTAACAAGCTCAGTTTGCACGCGTTATACACTCCTCAAAAAAGGTGCATAATACTTGCTGTAGACCAGGTTTTCGTTCGTCAATCAAGCAATTGCTTTCTGCTGCCTTAAGATAGCAACATGCGATCTGTGCACCCAACCACACCTCATTTTAACACCAACGTGCCCATCGGCGCTCATTTTGGTGCAATTACATTTGCAATTAATGCAAACGGTGCTGGATGGGGTAACGACAACTGCGCTGCCTGGTCATAAGCCAGCACAGACACTTGCATCACGCTAGGTACTGCTGTGCGCCGAGGAACAGCTGGAGCCCATGATGGTTTTGGCAAATTTTGGGCATCAGTGTTGGGATATCAACGATGGCATCAGTGCACCGTCAGCTTGGCTCGGAGGGATGCACAAATTTTGGTGGTGAGAGTCAATGCAGAGATCTGTTTTCTCTCTAAATACATCATTTTACATCACTTCATTTGTACAATCCAGCTAAAGTTCATTTCCGCAACAAGAATCCAATTTTAGTCAAACTGAATAGCGAAGGTCTAGGGTCATATCACTTTTTTACATTCAAAAATGCAAAATAAAAAAGAAATAAATAATTTAGAAAATTTACCATTTGCTGAACATGGAAATCTTGTACAGCCAAAGCATTCTCTTTCATTTTCTGTGCCTTGAGTTGTTGTTTTTCCAGGAAAAGCTTGTCTGCCTCTTTTTTGGCGAGAAGCGTCTCCAAAGCTTTCTGCTTTTCCTGTTTGGCCCTCTGCTCCTGTTTCTGACGCTGAAACAATGCATAACGTAGAAATAAAGTTAAATGAAGAGCATAAATTATTAATCATCGCATTATACCACCATTTAGAAAAGACTTGTTTAATGATGTGGCCAGACTTTCAAAATAAGACAGAGAGGTACATATAAATAGAAATGGCAACACTGTGTGTTAGTTCATACAGAATGACTCCATCTGAAAGGCCAAATCTCCTCCTAAACATCATATCCAGAGGTACTGCTATTGTTTCTGTACGATCACAGACAGTTTGTCCCATTTCAGCTCATATTTTTCCTGATTTAACTCTCCCAGACAGGTTATCTGACAGGATGCAGTGATGCGTGTCCCCATAATTCTGTAACATCTGCATCCTCCGCCTCTCGCCCCATAACAGTGAAAAATTTACACAATATTAGCAATAAAGCAGCTGCGTACCTTCCATTGTAACAAAAATAAAAGCCAAAGAGATTGATTATTTTGCAGCAGTTTTTCTCCCAAACATCATCTAAAACACACCGTTTCATTTGCAAATGATTTTTAACGTCCAGGCATTCCACGCATCTTTTGGCAATGAGCCTGGATACTACCTCTGTGGTTACACACAAGGGCTGTTAAAAATATTCAAAAATTCATATAAATATTATTTTGAATACTTTTAAAACTTTTTTAAGGCTTGAATCTAAATTTGAACATTTGAATGTTAATTATTATCACCTTTAATTTCATGCAGCGAATTATACTTATGCATGCAAAGCTAATTTCCTTTCCTGTGCTAATCTACTTCTTCCGTCACATCCATTGATTAAAATGGACTTTGGCTAGAACAGAAATTACTTTTGTGGCGCTCTTACATATATTCTGAATAGCAGCTTGTAGCACTGCACTCACAAGTTCAGTGAGATGAGTAAGTCGCTAGCAAGCATGTTAACGTTTTCAGCAGGTTAAGTATTGAGTTCCACGAGCAACTGTTATTGTAGATGCTTGAATTTATTACTTAAATGGGGAAAAGCGTTTGCGTGCTAGCTAGCCAATTATTCATTTCATTGACTTGAAAAGATTGGGGAGATGCATCACCCTCGTGTGTGATGCACGTGAGAGTGAGGCGTTACCATGGCTTCTCGGTGTGCTGTGATGGACTCCAGCATTGCTTTATGTTTCGCCTCCTTCTCTCTCTGCTCTCGCTCGAGTCTCGCTTCCCGCCGCGCCACGGCATTGGCGATGAGTTCTTCATCGTTGGTGGTCTTTTCCTGCAGCTGTGCTGCCAGCTGCTGGACCATCCTTTCCCTGTGCCTCTGCACCTCGCTGAACGACAGAAGAAAGGCAAATCCAAATCTATGTATGAGCCTGAATGCAGAGATGCTGGCTTCAGGAAAAAGATAAAATTTTGTCACCCAACAAGCTGCTTTACTTTGAAGCAACCAACTTCACGCTCAGACCTCCCAGCCTGAATTCCCAATTCGGCAAAACACAGATATTACCAGCTCTTCCCCAAAATCCATGGTCTTACCGGCTTCTTTTTTCAAACTGAAATACAGCGAAGCTCACAGAGCAGAGTCTGAGGAAGACCTTACAGGTGAAGCTTTTATGACAGGTGTCTTACAGGTGCACTGGTGTCTTGAAAAATGTACCCATCCCATGCGGCACTAGCTAAACTTGAAACAGATTTGATCAGAGGCTGCAGGGCTTATAAATGCGCACCAGTGCAGGGCCTTAACCTATGCGCCACCCAGCAGCCCTGCGTGAGATCACCTCCTGAGGCTGGGGTCGTCTCTGTCACAGAATCTGGAGCATCTTGTGAGAAGAATTACCACAGTGAACTAAAAACAGGGCGAACAGATGCCCTCACACGGGGGACTGCTTCACGCTCCGAGGCTCAGAGGGATAAAATAAACGGCGCACAGTTTACCCAAACATCTCCGCCTCCTTCTCCTTCCGCATCTTCATCATTTTCTGCTTCGCGCTCGAGAAAAGTCTCCGACACTCTTCCTCTGCCTCCTGTTTCTGCAGATCTAAGTCTCTCATCAGCTTTTGGTCGGCCAAATGCTCCTTAAATCAGACATGCGGAAATATGAAAAAATCTGAACCACTTAATTTCCAAGTGTTAATTTTAGTCATTACAGCTCACCCTCCATGAAACAGGGGTGGATCAGATTGTACATCTCACTTAGTGAAATGCAGGCCATTCAAAATAGCCTGAAAGGAGTGTCAGATTCGCCCAGTACTTCACCAAATGAGCTTTCATGGTGTGTCTCTTCTCCTCTTGTCTCTGTCGCTCGCACATCCTCTGCTCCAGGCCATGGAGCCGTTTCAGCTGCTGAAGCTCCTCTGCCTCCCTCTGTCTGCTCCGTCTCTCCCTCTCTCTGACGGCCTCGCGCTCCTTCATCCTCAAAACAACAACCCAAAGTCCTGTTCAGCACACATTCTGATGTCAGGATGTATTTCAACAGTGATGCAATTTTTAGGGATTTGATATGTGTGTACATAACTGCAAATTATAGCAGGAGCCGTTTTGGAATTCAAACCCTATGTACAGTAATAGGCTTACTGTCCAAGCACAAACTCCTCCGCACTAACCTTGAATAATTAAGTATCCAGAGGCTAAATGGGTGTTTACTTGAAAATAAAAGCTTTTTGTCTTTTGAAATAAAATGTACCCTGTGACGTCATGATTTTTTGATTTGGAGGCAACGCTGCTTATTAAGATGCCCTTCCGCGTGATTAAGGAACTCACCCACGTTCTCGCAAAAACACGCCCCTCTGAAACATCCGAGCGCCAGGATTAGCCAGTCATCCAAGGGCCAGGATTAGCCAGCCATCCTGATCCAGGATTGGAATCCTAGCACCTGAACAGCAGGCCAATCCTAGCGCTTGAATGCTCCGGAGAGTCGTGTTTTTGCGAGGACGTGGGTGGGTTCCGTGATAATGCTGCCGATCCCCTCGTTGATAACAGCTGTATTTAATCTTCACAGAACAGGATGGGTGAAATAGGTTCTGCTTACTGTTCTTTCAGGCGTTCAGTGACCATCTCTCCATCTTTCTTCTTCTGCAGTGCTCTCTGTCGCTCCTGCTCCAATGCCTCCTCGTCTTTCAGCTTTTGTTCGGCCATGATGACCCTGTCCACGTCCTTAGCGGCCGCCTGTTTCCTCCGCTTCAGTTCTATCTGAGCCTCTCGCTCCTTCAAGACCTCCGTCAGCAAAAGGTTGCTCTGCAAATATTTATTCGTGACACTCAGTGAATCCCGTAATTGGTTAGAGCTGTCATATTCTGTTAGTCAGTGGAAATGTCCCTTCATCTTTAACTTCACCCTACCATCAGTGGTTAAAAATTTAGCAAATGAAGTATTTTCTTCGATCAAATATATATTTTAAAAGTCATAGGGGCTGATCACACTAAATGCATTTTATCCATGTGGAAACGCAAGGCAAGTCTGCCCTGATTTTTGGATGACTGCATTGTAGACAGCACCGGATGAGCTTTTTTCAACCTTTGCCGAGTAGCTTAACCGTCAATCAATGTGCAACTATTTTGAACAATATTAAGAGCAGTGGCAAACTAATTCCACAGCAAATTCTGGTGTGTTGTTTGTTATTTTATTTAATGTTTTTAAATACAGTATCATAATATTTGACCAGTTTAAACGTCTGGCCACTGTTGTATTATTTTTTGTACGACGATTAGGCCTGGTCCAGTGCCACAGGTTAGGAAGAAAACATGAAATCTTTGCTGCCAGAGAAACACTTACATTCCCAATGTTATAACTCAATTTGGGGAAAATTCTCAGAGGTATCTGAGTATTTAAGAGCAATCTGCTGAGCGTCACCTTTCAAAAGAGACCATGATTATTCTTGCACTCAAAGTGGTTCAAGACCAGTGAGCACTTCAGTTTGGGTGGAAATTAGCTCGAAAAAGGACAGAAAGTCAAAGGGTTAATAAGCAGTCAGAAGAATTGTTGTTACATTATTGTGATTTTTTCATTTATTCATAAAAAATTTACCTAATGGTGCTAAATAACTGGAAGAAAATCATCCTGGTAAAGGGTTAACAAAAAGGGCGCCCCTCATCAACAAAGCACATTTTGTGTGATTGGCCCCTTAATCCTCCTGTAGCAAAGATGGACGCATAACCTGATTCAGCTGTCAGTAATATGGTATAGAAGTGATGATGTCATGTTTCCATAATCGCGATTTTTCTGGATCATCACAATCATTTTAGCCATAGACTTACAGGAGGCCAATGCAATGCCATTTAAAACACATGATCGCCAAGAAACCTAAAGCTTTCATATGCCATATTCAATGCTTGATCAATGTTAAAGATGTTTTCCACTTTAAACATATTATTTAGTGGCATTTTAAAAATTATATGGAGTTCATATCCATTCATTTTTCAGAATTCAATGAACAAAAGGCAACAACGAACCATAGAATAAACAAAAATCAGATTTTTTTTTTCAAATTAGTTATACTGATTTCCGTCCATGCAATCTCGCACTGAGGCATAACATTTGACCATCATCAGCAAGCTTTGTCACGTTTCACACAAAATAAACCGCAAGCTACCTAGTCAGGGATGTCTAAATCTTCTCCACTGACCTGGAACATTAGGAAAAATGATAAAAAGTGCAAGTACGATTTTCCAATTGAACATTACGCCCTGAAACAGAACACTGATCCATTTATGACTTAAACTAAGGAGAAACATCTGACGCACGATCGTACCTCCACCATTTAAAAAGTTTTTTTAGATCCAGAGAAACTGCTACCATAGAAAAATGACATCACACTTTAATACTCTGTAATAAACTCAATTTTAGAGTTACATGAAATCCCTTCACTCTGTCCGTCTGGTAGTACAGCTGTCTTTTAGCCTCTTCAATGGCCTCTTTCCGCTTTTGTTGTTGGTACTCCGCCTCCTCCAAATCAATCCGTTTCTTCTCTTCCTCTTCAATTTCCTCTCGTATTTTTTTCGCCTCCAATTTCTTCTGTCTTTCCCCCTGTAGAAGAACCACATTTTGTACGGATTACGAGTGCATGGCTGCGTAAACAGAGTACAGGTGCTAGATTGGCCTGCCTGCAGTCCTGATCTGTCTCCAGTTTACAATGTATGGTGCACGTACCACAGGGGTCGTAACTATGAAGGAAAATGCATGCAAACAAAGGCCCCTCACAGATGCCCAGCTGAGGGCCTGTGTAACGAAGGATTGGGGGGAAATTCGGCTCAGTAGACTTGACCAACTGGTGTCCTCAGTGCCCGAAGGCTTAATGAGACTGATAAAAAGACAAAGTGATGTTAAAGAGAGGTAAACAGTCAACAGTGCAAACTTTAAAAAAATAATAATAATTTGGCAACTCCAATCCCACCTGAATCTGGAATGCCCAATCCGAGAACTATGTACAAGGCTTTCGTATGTGACCCCTTGTTGCCAGCTCAGGGGAGAGAGGACAGTTCACGGCTCTCCTCCGAAGCACGGGCCTGTCAGCCCCTACATCTTTACAATCATTGGGAGAAACTATCGCAAGTTCAGAACGAGGTCAGAATCTCACTGATGAGCACCCGACTGGCCAACAGGAGGCGCTTAAGCAACGAACAAGGCAGTTAATTTCCCTTCCCTGCAGTCCCTTCCCAATTTGCATCCCTACAGCGCTTCAGCCAATCGTGAGCTGTTCTGAAAAAGCTGCCGACCACTGCTGGTTGGTAGGACCAGGGATCGAACCCATGCCGTAATAGTAACTACTGCTCCGCAAATGCGGCACCTTAACCAAGTGAGTTAACCCGGCAGCTAACAGTGCCAACTTTATCAAACTCTGTTGCAGTCATCATTGTATAGTTTCAGCAACCAATAAAATTCAGATGTTTGAACTTCAAATAATGCAGTGAACTTCTTTAAATACAGTAGAGTGAAGGAATTTATCATATCAGTCATTTTTTATAATCATTTCCATAATGTGCAAACTTTGTACAATATGCACATTAAGTGCACAAAAATTGCAGGCGTGAGTAATCCAACCTCTATTTTAACAGAGAGCATAGTTTTAGGTACTGTTAAATGTTAAAAAAGGCAAACGGTTAATGGTATTATACTCACAGCAATCGTGTTGGACCAGAATTTTACCTCTTCTTTGGAACGCAAGTGCAAAGCATACCGTTCCTGAGACGCCCTTAAGATGTTCTCATTGTGTTCATTGACTTGGTTCAGGTTGTCTTGAATCCTGAGCCAGTCAGTCTTGGGCAAAACTGTGATTTGACGCAGATCTGGGAGATGCATTGGTATGGTTGCTTCCCTTTTAGAGTGCACAGCTGTAATTGTGATGAAGGTTTGTTTAAAGAGAAATGCATATGAATTGCTTACCTTGTGAATACAAACAGACCACAAAGCAAAACTAAAACTGCATGCACAATGTAGCAAGCAAATATAGATTCATCATTCCTAGTATTGAGTGCCCTTGGACCATTCAACATTGAGGAAATTAAGGGGTCAAGACTAGGTTCAGACTTGAAAAAATTTTTTTTCATTTTGTTAAAAATCTTTCAAAAATCTTTCATAAAAGGTGATTTTAAGACCAAAAAACTATCTTTTAAGTGGATTTTTGTCATGTGAACGCTCCAGTGCATTTGTTTTGAGAGAAAAGAAGGATTTTCTCGCATCAGAAAATTTCATAGTTTCTCAGGCTTGTGGCGGGCATAAAATCCATATTTTTCAAGGTATTGCTCTGAAATTTTCACCATAGCATCAGTTTGTTATGTTCTATACAATGACATAGCCATTTTCTAGAATGAGTATGTCATTGTATAGCTGGTGATATTAGCTTCAAAACAAAAAAGAATTACTGGAAAATATGGTATAGTTTCTGAGATATTGTTGCCATAAGATTTCACATCTTTCGCCTATAATGTAAGGTTTTCACAGTAACAAACTTATTAAATTTGATTAAAATCAAATTCCATTCTGAGATTTTTTCAGTTGACACAATTTTTATGTGTTTTTAATGTTTAGAAGTACTTAAATTGAGTGAACCCAGGCTTGACCCCTTAAGACATAATTAAAGTATTTTCCTATCTGGTCACAAAAAGAGCATGTTAAACATTTCACTCGAGTATATAAATTTAAGCCTATCAAATACAATTTGAGAGAAACTGCATGAAAATTTGATGGACTCCTAAGCTAAATCTGAACAGACATTATCTAAGACAGTGGCTCCCGACTCTCCAGCCGTGAGAATAAAATTCACTGCACTGCCAAAAAAAAGTCGCACACACTAATATTCTGTTGGACCACCTTTAGCTTCGATCATGGCACAGATACGCCGTGGCATCATTTTGACAAGTTTATGTAAAGTTATAACATGTATTTCTGTTCAAAGTTGCATTTTTTTTAAATCAAGATCCCGTACTGATGATGGGAGAGTTCGACTGCTGCGTAAAGTCTTCTCCATCACATCCCATAGATGCTCAGTGGGGTTTAAGGTCTGGACTCCCGTGGCCGATACAAGAGTGAAAATGATGTCTCATGCTCCCTGGACTACTCTTCACAATTTGAGCCCTGGCATTGTCATCTTGAAATATCCTTATGTCATCAGGGAAGAAAGAATCAATAGACGGAAAAACCTCGTCATTAAGCGTATTCAGGTTGTCAGCTGACCTCATTTTTGGGCCATTTATCGTTGCTGAACTTAGACCTGACCAGCTGAAGCAACCCCAGATCATAACACTGTTCCCCACACACTTGTATGGTAGGCACCTGGCATGATGGGTCCATCTCTTCATCCGTCTTTCTTCTTACCCGAATGCGCCCATCACTTTGGAAAAGGGTAATCTGGACTCATCAGACCACATGACCTTTCCTCCAGAGTCCAATCTTTGTGCTCCCTGTAGGAAATTGAAGGCTTTTTTTCCTGATTAGCCTCTCTGATCAGAGGTTTTCTTAAGGTTACACAGCAGTTCTGTCCAGATTCCTTGAGTTCTCTACGTATTGTGCTCATGGAAATGTTTACTTTCACTATTAAACTTAGCCGCGTGTTCCACTGTTGATTTTTATGATTTGATTTTGCGAGACGTTTAAGTGATCGGGATCATTCAAGATTCTTTTCCAACCGCATTTCTTCCTTGATGATGATGCAGCACCACAATCCTTCCAGGTTTTAATAAAGCGTTGGGCAGTTCTGAACCCAATTTCAGTAGGTTCAGCAATCTCTGTATTTGTTCTCTTTGCTCCTCGTTGGTTAGGCACTGAACCCTTAAAACCGAATTTCAAGAGTAGCTTTCTCAGCCTTGCAAAGATATTTGATGCCATTGGGAGGTGCTGAGTCATATTATCTACTGAATGTGTATTTCAGGCTCCTCTCACAGACAAGTCCTGCAGAGCTGATTGAACTGTGTAAATATCGACATAAGTGGCAACTGCTGTTTTCTCTTCCATAATGGATGTCATGTGAGGACTGAAGCGGTACACGATGCGCAGACTGTCCGTCTCAACAAATGATAGCTGGACTCAACCCATGATGTCCGAAGACTTGTACGAACGTCTATGCAGCCAGTCGGAGCAGCGAATGCGCCTAATACCAGAGCACCCCATTTGCCAACCGTAGCAAAAAGCACGGCTTTACACAGGAAAGCCTGTTTTAATGTTTGTCTACATCCTTGTATCACAGTAAATAAGTTGTCGTCATCACCAAACAAGCACTAGAATAATCAGCGAGACTCACATTCTCTTGAGATACAATGAATGGAATCACGTGCTTCCATTTGCTTGCCAAGTAAACCATGAATCCGTGTAGAATCATGTGACCATGAGCAAGACTTTCACAAATCTAAAGCTGTATCCAAATTCTCCACAGGTTAAAAACCCTCCATCCCAAATGAACATGAACCAGAAATAGTTTTGCTGGTAGCCATGACAAGGAGAGACCAAAACAGTCTATTTCATTGTCTATTTCATGAGGGTAAGCAGTATCTCATTAGTTGCTTCCTTCCAGCAAGTAAACACGGGACCAACCTTGGAGGACAGGAGAGATCAAATATGGACCACAATCCTTTGCTTTTGTTGCGATTGGAAACATGATCCAGCCAGGGAACCAGATGCAGCGTCAGACTACAGTTCAATGAATGGATTTATTGACATAAATACGGTTATGACTGAGGGGAACAGAGCCCAGAGTAGAATGAGAACACTTCAGTTCAGATGGTAGATGGGTCTGGGTAAGGGGCATGTCTGCACCTAGCCAGTGGTATGCTGGGACGGAAGTCAGATGGTGATCACCCTCACCAGAGCAGAACTGTCGGCTGGGACGAGGTGTTTAGCAGGAACGCAGTCTAATTGTAAGGACTGCTGTAGGCTTGGGAGGTGTTCCTATTAAACTGGCCAGAGGAACAAACTGGAGAGGTGGGTGAACTGGAACGTGGTCCCAATCTCTGAGACTGGGAAATGGGTTTGGGAGCTGGTTCCTATTAAGACTGAGAAGAATACTTCTGTATTTTACCATCATTAACGGTTACAGTCATTTCAGAAGACGATTAACTCCTAGACTACACCGAAGCAGGCCCGGCGCTAGAACAGGGAATTGGGGGGGCGCAGATAGGTCCCTTTATGACAAGAATTAGTCCTGGCAAGTTCTCAATCATTTTCCTTTATTGATGCTTTTTCCAATTATCGTAATTGGCAACTGAAGACAGTTTCTCTCCACATGCGATCTAACAGCGATGAAATCATGGGCTAAAGTCAGTACAGAAAAATAATTTAGTTATTAATAGGCCATGCTTTGCGTTGATTGAACTGGTCCGTGTTCCAATGAAATATCGGTTTTCACTCTCGGTATTGCGTAGGTTGATAAAAAAAAGCGGCACTCTGCAGTTAAATATGCTATAAAAAGCCTTCAGCTCAAGCTATTTGCGTGAGAGTCAACAGGTATGCAATTTTAAAATAACGTTGATTTAAATACAGCAAATATGCATCCAGATGAATGATTGTCCTCTTGCATAATCGGGGGGAACAAGCAGCACCTGTTAAGTGTGCAGAGCTCTCAGAGTGAACCTTCGGTTATGTTAATGACTGAGAACAGGTCAGGAGTAGCAATCGTTTTGAACGGAAGTTTTGTGCACCCAATTCTCAGTTCTGGCTCTGCCACTGTACTGAATTTAGCCCATGATTTCATCGCTATTAGATCGCATATGGAGAGAAACCATGTCTTCAGATGCCAATTACGATAATCGGAAAAAGCATCAATAAAGGGAAATGTTTCGAAGGAAAAAAAATCAAAATCATATCAATCGTTTCATACAAAATAAATTTCAACACAATCAAGGTTTCATCATAATCAACACACTTCATTCAGCACTCAGCGCAGCCACCTCTGGCAGGGATAACAGCATCTGAGGGGATTTTGGACCATTCCTCGAAACTGATCCTTTCAAGACTCTTCTCATTCTTGGGTCTGAGTTCATCAACTGCCCTCTTCAAGTACCGAGTCCCAGTCTTCTGACGGAGGTAACCAGATTATCAGCCAAAATTTCCTGATACTTGGTGGAGTTCATTATGCCATTAATCTTAACCAGTGCCCCTGGACCTCTTGAATTAAAACATGTCTGACCCACCATCATATTTCACTGTGGGTATGAGCTGCTTCTCCTTCCATGCGTCTCTGTTTTGACGCTAAACATGCAGATGCTGTATCTGATTGAAACGTGCATTTTTGGTTTCATCCCAGACAGCAAGCTCCTCCGCTCCGGATCAGCTGGAGCTGGGGCAGATCTGCAGCAGGTCTGGAGCGGAGGAGCTTGCTATCTGGGATCTGATCAAAGCACCTTGTTCCAGTCATAATTTAAATGATGTTTGGGAAACCTCAAGCACTAGTTTCTGTGTCTTCTGGTCAGAAAAGGTTTTCTTCTGCTTGTGGAGGTGGCAGCTGATGTGCTTTCTGAAACCTGGTGACCCCAAGATGCCATAAAGGCCTGCGATTCCTTCACAGTGAGTCTTGGGGATTTTGTTGCTTCTCTCACCATCCTCCTCAGTATGCTCAGGGGAAAAATGCAGTTGCAACCCCTACCCTTGAGGTTATTAATAGTTTTATATCTGTGGACTATTCAATAATTGCCCTGACAGTGCTCAGAGGCATATTCAATCATTTGTGAATCTTGTTGTTGCCTTCACCAGATTTATGAAGGTCTATGACCATCTGCCTCTTCTTTACTGACAAATATTTTGTTTTCTTCAGTGTTGAATGACAAATGGATATTGCATGTTTGTTACCTCATTTTTATACCCTAGCAAAACAATAAGTGATGTAATGGCTCAATATTGTTCATTACCACTTAGATAAACCTTGAATAAGTACAATTTAATACCTGGTTCAATTTTTGTAAATGTTATTTACAATAATCTTTAAGGGTGTTGTTAATTTTGAAACTCAGATTTGAAGGAAATTGTTTTTAATTAAAAAAAAAGATTCTGGTTGCTTCCACTGGAACATTCATATCATACAGTATTCCCTACATGCTGTTATTGAGAGTTTCTCTCTCTCTCTCTCATATATATATATATATATATATATATATATATTTTTTTTTTTTTTTTTTTTTTTTTTTTCTCCCCCCCAAGTATTTTTTAAAGCATTGCTTGTGCATTACCAGTCAGGGGTGCCGGTCATTTTAAAGCCCACTGTAGCCCAAGGAAAACGCGACTGTCCCACGAATCAAGACGGAGTAGAATATTAAAAATTCACTGGGGAACTGCGTAACAGTAAGACGAGCAAACTGTTTTCAAAGCCTTGATTAATCACATACTTGTACATAATACAAATAATGATCTGTGCTGGGGACATAAAAGGTACTAAATACCAGGAATGACTGTAATACTGAAAGAAGGTAAGAACTGGGTAAGAACTGATCAGGTTATATAGCTATTGTCTGCTGAACTTACCTGCGCGATTCATGTTTGAGTTTTTTATCTGGTTATACTGCGGCGCTGAGACAGTAGCCATCCTGTGTTCACTTTTATCTCGATCTTTTGATTACTTCCTTCAATTTAAAGCAGCTCGCAGACTAGCCGATTAATTCCACAACAGGCAAATGTCAAAGGAATGAAACCCCCCCTTATATCCTTCCGTTTCCGAGCAACGATCAACATTTGCGTCGCCATGGTTGCATTTGAAAGAAATCCCGTTTCATCCCCAGAGCCGCTGATCATAATTCAATGTTCAATGGCTTTAACGGTTTCACAACGGTTCAAGAACACATTGAAGAAACGAGAATATTTATGGCTTGCGTGGACATTCTAACGCTGATGCAATTATCACTTATAGAAATCTCAATAAACGGAGTTCCAGAATTACTCAAAAGAGATTTATTGAGTCGGTATCATTTCATTATTTCTCTAGGTTTCCACATTGATCCCCTAGTGAACAATTTTCTTCCCTTTTAATTGTGTATCAAAATAGAATATCCAAATGTTCCGATAAGCAAAATTCTGCTCCAATATTTACTTTTGCTGTATATCAGACACTTTCCTAATCATTCATTCAAGATCGCTCACAAGCGAGAAGACTTCCTTCTCTGTCGTGTGAAGTTCCGGTTACTAATGTGTGTCACTGAAAAGGTTCCGATGTCGTTCAAGTGTTACGGGTAGCAGGGAGATTAACACTACCCCAAAAGTCAGTGGATTAACGTTACCAGACGTACAAGCAAAGTTCCTCATTTAAATCAATCAGAACTATTACTTTACTGGGTGAAATTATGTAGTATTTATCCGGGTTTTCAATCCAAAATCTTCTTTGGCGTGAACTTACTTCTCTTAGGGGACTGGGGTACTCAGAGCGCATGCTCGACTTTCAGAAAGCCCCAACGCGCACGCTCTGTAGCTCAAAATCCATGACAAACATGGACGCCTTTATGAATTAGTTTCTTGTGCCGGTAATCAATTCTCTTTCGAATTTGTGGAATGGTTTTTTAATTGGCTGTACGGTGCGTCGGTGGATTGGAATGAACCCTCTACCATTCGCCGAGAAGCGCTGCATCATTCCTGTGGATTTCCGTCTGAGTCGGTAGACAGTAACCTAATCAGTAAACCATTAAATGTAAATCGGCGAGCGCTTCTTTTTCCGGGATCGCGTTTACATGATTCGGCGGGTTACTTGTGAGGTATTTTGGGTCCCAGGGGGTAAATCTCGGGTGCATCTCAAAGCCTAGGCTGCATTTCTATGGGTTATCACTTCATTCCATCTGCCAAACTGACGCGATGTCATTTTATTTTTATCTCCGTTAAACAGCTTTGGGTTAAGCGAGTCGCTACTGGTTACTCCAACCGAAACCTTAACTCTAACACCAAGCTCTATTTCTAACCCCACACTTAAATTTGTCTCCTACCCAAATGTCAGTTTGGCAGATGGAATGAAGTGACGACCTCTTAAAATGCAGCCTTTAAGGGATGCAGTCTACGCTTTGAGATGCACCCCATGTGTGCGTGTAGTTGTGACATGTCTTCAGGCCCCTTCTTCATAACGGCATGTACATTTGGGTCACTTGTTTACCGTTCGATGCCTGTTTAGCTGTAATTTTACTCATCTTTCATACATATTGTGAACATAATGGATCTGTTTCTCCCTGCAGCGTTTCCGGAACAAGATGAAGTCTCTCATGGTATTTGATTTCGACCACACGATCGTGGATGATAATAGTGACACATGGGTGATTAAATGTGCCCCCAACCAAAGTCTACCGGATGACCTCCGGAAATCGTACCGAAAAGGTCGCTGGACTGAATATATGGGACGCGTGCTGTCTTATTTAGGCGAGCAGGCAGTGAGTCGGGAGACTGTCCGAAGTGTCATGGAAACCGTTCCTTTTACCAGCGGAATGATCGAGCTTTTGCAATTCATATCTCGGAACAAGAACATAATTGATTGCATCATCGTCTCTGATTCCAACTCCCTCTTCATTGACTGGATCCTTGAAGCAGCCGGAGTTAAAGCTGCAGTTGACGGCGTTTTCACGAACCCCGCTGCCTTTGATGACCGAGGCTACATGACCGTGCAGTGCCATCATTCTCATGAATGCGGTCAATGTCCCGTCAATCTCTGCAAAAGGGAAGTGCTGGATGACTTCATTCAAATGCAGAAACGGAGCGGTGTGCAGTACGCCAGAGTCTGCTATATCGGCGATGGAGGGAACGATCTTTGCCCGGTAAAGATTCTTAAAGAAGGAGACTTGGTGATGGCCCGGAAGGGATATACGCTGGAGAAGCTCCTCTCGTCTGCACGGGAGAGTTGTCTCTTGAAGCCGCGAGTCGTTGTGTGGTCAAGCGGTTTTGAAATCCTGAATGAAATTACTACATTGCTGAAATAATGTATACAAGGCATAATAATGATTCCCGTGCAATTTGGCTGTGTATCAACTTAAAAAATCTCAGAGGAGTTTTTCATACTGCAATTGCTGGGCATCCTACAAAAGACTTGCACCTAATCCCCCTCTGATTAATTATAAAGTGGAAAATAGAAATTGAACCGTATGTGGCTTCCGGAAAGGTTGTGCTGTCAATTGTTCAATTATATTAGTTCCCATGAAAATGAGGGCCCGCATATGAAGAGCGGTGTAACTCTTACGCTGTTCACCTGAGATGTAAATACCCGAGAATCCGGCGTAATGCTGAAAGTATGCACTTTGAGCTCAGATTAATTTATTTCAACTCCAGTATGCTAAAATAACAACTAAAATAATATACGATCAACATCCAGTACTTTCTAGCCATGTTGCCCAACAAGCTTAAATTAAGTCACATATCGACACGTGATTTACAACACCAAGCAGTTAGCTGAGTTGACTTCGTGTCTGACTTTGCAATAACTGAAGGTAGAACTGCAAGATCAAGGACATGGCCGAGGTCAAATGTCTTCATTTTCTCAGTCTTATGTTATTACCTTTGGTTTTTTCATGGTTTATAATTGGTATTGTAATTGGTGTTGGTGTTAATAAGAACAAGTCGACATGGTCTACAACATCCCCCGCCAATCGTGCGCTTCTCATTTTCGAACTCAATCAAGGCCTTTATGGTCTGAAGCTACACACCAAATTTGGTTACTGTATCTGTAGTAGTTTCTGAGTAAAGCTGTCCCCTTTATCTCGGACGGACGGACGGACGCACACACGGACGGACGGAGGTCAAACCTATATCCCCCTCCCACTTCGTGTTGGCGGGGGATAATAATACCACTGCTTGGATGTTTTAATGGACTTTAATTGAACTTAATTAATTATCAAGCCAGCAGAGGATGGGCTTCCCCACTATAGCCGGGTTCCTCCTGAGATTTCTTCCCATTGGAGAGTTTTTTTTCCCTACCTACTGGGAGGTTTTTTTTTTTTGCCTCATTTGCAGTAGTGGGGATTGGGATGGGCACTGCCCAGTTTTTTTTTTTTTTTGCACTGTAAAGAATCTTTGTGATCACTGACTCAGGCACTGTGGGACAGCAGGATGTCTCTACTGACTGCAGACTGGCTCTGCCTATTCTGGATATATTTACTCAAGCTGTATCATTTGAACTCAAAACATCCCTGTCCTGCCAGTCAGATAAATTTGCACAATGGCTTTAAACCTACTCACCATCAGCTGTACTCATAATCATGATTTTTAGGTTGAATTTCATAACCTACCTCAGGCATTGTCACACACTGCCAGTTTCAGGATGTTGCCCCTCATAATCTGTGCAATAAACCAACGCTGTAGAGCCTCAGTTGGACAACATGCGGAAAGACCTGACAGATGAACATGTCACCGAAAACAGTTTGAATTTGTGTATCCTCTGGATTTTTATTTTTGTATTTTTTTTATTTTGGTGTTTGGGTTAATGAAGGGCTCACAACAGGCTGGTCAAACCACTGTAAAGCCTGGAATTACCCACCCACTTCTCATTATTTAAATGTTGTAAATTAAATATTAAAATTTATTGCAATAGAATATTTGATCATGATTAAAATGCTGCACACCAGACTGCGCCTGATCAGATTTTCGAATGCATTTTATCATTATCTGCTTTATGATTCATAACCCAATCAAAAATCTGAACACTAGTATTATGTTAGTCTACTCTGACACAAATACGTGCTTTTCCTTTTATCTGAGTATCATTTGTGAAATTAACAATTTCTCTGCATTAAAATACATTGTTATTTACGCTTATTTGTCTTTCATTTTAAATTTAACATTTGAACTGTTAGCTAGCTGCCGGTTTGGCTCACTCGCTTAAGGCACCGCATTGTGGAGCAGTAGTGACTACCACCATGGCGCAGTAGTGACTACCACCATGGCGCGAGTTCGATCCCCGGTTACACCAACCGGCTGTGGTCAGCAGCTTTGCATTGTAGGGAAAACAAATTGTGAAGAGACTGTGGGATGGGACACTAAAAACAGTTGCTTTGTTCGTTGCTCAAGCGCCTCCTGATGGCCAACTGGGCGCTCGTCAGTGAGATTGTAAGCTTGCTCATGTTCAGGTATCCTTCGCCCTGGTTCTGAACGTGCAAATTTTCGACCGATGGGTGTATAAGAAGCAGCGGCTGACAGGCGTGTGCTTCGGAGGAGAGCTGTGAACTGTCTGGTCAAGTAAATAGTGGCCAGAGATAAAAACCATGTGTCTATTATTAGCTTGAAAGTGCAGTTTACAGCCCGACTGTTTGAATTCCTGCAGCTGACGAGGGACCTTGGAGGTGCACAAAAAAATAACATTTTTATCATGTAATAAGATATACACTGCCCGGCCAAAAAAAGAGGTCGTACACTGAAATATTTAGTTGGATCCCCTGTAGCTTTGATTACAGTGCATATTCTTCTTGTCATTGTTTTAACATCTATATGCAATGCCAGAACATTTACTTTAGATCAGAAATGCCATAATTTTTGGCCGAGATCTTGTCTTCTCGACATAATGGTTGAACTACTGGTCTTTCTTGAGCACATCCCAATAACTTTTAATGTGTTCAAGGTCAGGATTTTGTGGTGGCAAATTTGTTTGTGAAAATGATTCCTCATACTTGTTTTTGTCATTCATGGTTTTCTTTGCTAAATACAGGCCAATAACCTGCCTGTTCTGTAATACTGTAACATCTTTTCCACCATCAGGGGATGTGTCTTCCAACATGATCTTTTAAGAAATGAGTAGCGACGCGCTTCATCAGTCAGGGTAAAATGATTATTGCCAGCTGAAACATATTAATAACCACAATAATGATTCAATTATAGAATTTGTTCGTTAATTTCCAAATGGTGACTTTTTTTTTGGCCGGGCAGTGTAGCTGTGTAGAATAAAATCAGAACAGGATGGTTTCATTATATCACAAGACCTGCATCACCAGTAAAGAAATGAGAAAAATGTTTTCCTCAACTGTTTTTAGAAACTGTAAAAATGTACACGAGCGACTTCTATGGTGGCAGCGTCCGATCCTGTCCACTGAAACGTGACGGGCATCTCACCGATATCAACTTTGCCCCTTAGCGCCACGAAGAGGAGAGGTCAGGTTTGTCGTGTTCTGTGTGGGACACCAGAGGTTTCCTGATCTGACATGAGGGACAGCCACCCTCAGTATATCTCTCTCCAAGTGATCGTGGTGGTGCTGGAGTAGGTGTGGAACCCAGTTTGGCATAATTGTTCATATAACATGTTCATGTTTCCTAATGGTTCGGCTGCTCACAATATATGAATTCTGGTTTTCTGAACCCGTGTCTCTCGCCAGTCCCGCTGGACTCTAAACATCAGGTGTAATGCTTAAATGTGGTAGAGCTGCTTGTTATTATATAATACAAATGAAATAATACTGTACGCCAGAAAGGGATCTAGCGTATTGTGGATTAGTTTCTACATTCCACCGGATCGGGATTGTGCATCAAATAACAAATGCCCGGCACAGATTATTATAGCAGTGGTTATCGCACATAATTCAACAACATCGCACAGAAAGAGAGAAAGGTCATGGCCACCGTTTAATAAAAAAAACAAATGACAAAGTCAAAAATTAAGACACAGGATAGTCAATTTGAATTATAACAACCCTTTATTCCAGTCACAGAAGTATGAATCCACCATACTAAAGTGCTTGTTAAATTAACTGAATCAACACGTTTTTGTTTCACCAATAAATTAATTAAAATCCCTAATGGTTACAATTAATGCAAATTCTGACTGGAAAACATTGAGTCCTAACTAAAAGTAATTTAGATTCCATAGAAAAAGCTTTTGTAAGCAACTGGGCAGCTACAATGACTTGCAATGTATTATAGAACTAGTAAATTTTGAGTCAGGTGAGTGCTCTACACCAAAATATCCAAGTAGTTTTTAGAAATAACACTGTGCTGTGATCAAAACACATGTGGCAGAGCTGTGGCTGCTGGGTGCTGCAGCCTTATTCACTCACACTAGAGCCTTGTAAAGTGAAATGAAAAACAAATTTGTGGAACAGAGAACTTACAAATCTACACACAAAAAAAATTCCACTCCATAACGGATATCACTAGTTTTCTTTGAATGAATTAATTCACATAGAGAAATTGATTTGAGCGCTGAATACATTTTCAAGGAATTAAAAATGTATTAATCCTGAGCTGTTGAAAACCTATCAGGAGGAAACTTATTTAAAAGAGCTCCCCTGCGGGAGCAGCTCCCCTAAACCTCCCATGCGGGAGCTCTTTTCAACAAGTTGCCACATGATAGGTTTTCAACGGCATCCGAGTTCGACATCTTGCATCATTGGGAAACTTTTGTTGCCCACGGTGCTGAAAGGGTAGGACATATTTATTACAGATCACAGTTTTATGCCATTTTAGAGGAAAACCAAGGCAAAACAAACTACAATCTCAATCTGGCCACCCAGAATGGATGACGGGGTGCAAACTGCAGCCAAATTTTTAATTGGGGAATCAATTCATGCAAATCAATTTGTTGCAGATGAAATCATTTTTTTAAGCAGAATGTTCTGGAGTCAACACTTACATGGGCAATTTTTGAAGTCATGCACATACTAACCAACATGATTTCATGAAAAAATCTTGAGCTCTTATTTTTATAAACAAAAACACTTTTTCTTTACAAAACTGGACTTTTTTTTTAAGGCTAATTTGTAAAGTTGTGATACTTCAACCATGAATCATCTTATTTCATGGAAATAAAATGAATGTAAAAACCTGCATATAAAAGCTGTAATTTTAATGTGGGTATTTATGGTATGCAGCCCATTACGACCATGTGACCATCAGAATAATCAGGGACCTCAATGTAAGTTATTGGCCAAATGATTTGAACATTCCACTGCAATCCTTTCTCCATTGTGTGTACACACGTCTTTCACACGCAATAAAAATAGTTAAATATTTCCACATTGTATAAAAATGCTACTGCAAATGAGCACATGAAAACATCAGTAAAAAATAAAAAAAAAATTAGGTAAAGGCTTCCCTGGGCTCTGCTTCCATCATAACTGGCAGTGCAAAACTCATTTACGGCAAAAAGAGGCTTATTAATTATTCTTACCTTTTCTATCAGGCTAAATTAAAGGACAGGGGTGTCTTGAAATTCATCAGAAGGATTTAAAGCAAAACCAATCTTACTAAAGCTTTGAAAAGATGACTTCCTGATTAATGCATCAGTGAACTCTAATTCTACCTTCAAAAATCAGGAATGATAAAAGCTCTGTTAGATAGGTTATATAAAAGTGAGAATATAAAAGCAGAAGTCCACTTGTTTTGCATATCAACAGTAGCTCATTCATGTAGCAACCCAAAAAGTTTCATGCAAACCAGTCTTTCACAAAAAGGACATTTGTTTTCTGAGAACATGCAAACCATGTTCTGTTTTTTTCTATCACTATTAGTCTGGAGAGGGGTTTTTAATACAGTATATCCATAAAAATAACAAACCTTATTTACAATTATTATGCTTAAATAATGTACACAGGATTTAAATTTATGTTGGTAAGAATATTCTGGACTCTTTACAAACCATGTCAAAGGAGTGTCCTTAGAAAGAAAGGCGATCATCTCAAAATAAGAATAAAATTATACTCAAGTAAACGAGCCAAAGGAGTCAGAAATGAGAAATTTCACCTGCCACCACTTGGCACATCATTTCTTGCAAAAGAAATAAAGACCATATTTAATTAACCCAGAAACTTTTCCATTTTTCATATATTTTCATCTGGCAAAACCCCCACATAATCACAAAGCCAAGCAACCCCACCCATCATCAGTAGCCATTTCCAAAGATAGAAAATTATTGCAGTCAGTATAGACTTCCTTGGCACCTGACATCATAAAGACACTGACACAACCTCATAGCTAAGATGAAATGGACTTTCAGAAAAAACACTAGCTGGTCCTTTGATGGCCTTTCAAGTTTGCATTTACAAATCGGCGAAAGAAGTAAACTATAAAAATATCAGTACAGTATTATGCATAGAAAGTAGTCCACACTGAGGAATCATTGAGCTCCTCACTAGCGACAAAGGGGAGCAACATCCGAACGCTAACATTGGGCTCAGCCCCGATACCCCACAACCATTTTGTCAGTACGAAAAAGTCTCAAAAACTGAAAGATTGCATCAATTTTGCATGAACTTGGCTCTCTGCAGCCTTCCATCCAGAAACATTAGATGACTTTCTGTATTTAACCCCCCTGACACACCCCACCATGAAATTAAAGCAAAAGGCCCAGCCATTGGCTGGCAGGCGGAGATCCCCGCCCCCCATCTGCAGCACATAAAGTGACCAATGTCATGGAAAGTAGTGTTGTGCAAATTAATTGGATAACAGTGCTTGTCAAATGAATGAGCTGAATGGAGTGTAAATACCCTTGCCAAGCGATGGACGTTTGACATAAACACCTCAAAGATCACTGCATAGTACCTTTTAAAATGATTTCGTTAATTTCCTTGACTTGTATGATGCAACTAATGTAACTGCATCATCAGCACAGTACTGTAACCATGTTGGACTGGCCTGGTAAATCACCTGACCTCAGTCCCATTGAGAATCTCTGGTGCATCATCAGGTCACGGCTGCAGCACTAAAGCCAAAGTCATCGCTGCAGGTGTCCAGGTGTGGAATCATGAAGAAATCAAGTCAACCTGCAAAAACCTGGTCAGCTCCATGCCAAAATGGGTGGAACAGCTTATCAAGAATGGTGGAGGACACATCTCATACTGAGTGCTGAATGTAGATGCTATTAAAGTGATAAAAAGCCTGAAAACCTTTGTTGTTGGTTTTTACCACTCCAGCCTGTTTTACCCAATTAATGTGCACAAGACTGTGGGCCTTGAACACAGGGGAGCTCAGGCGTCGGTGTTTCCGTTCTCCTGCGGCTGCAGCTGTTCCTTCTCTGTGCTGTCGTCCTGGGGGGGTCTCACACGCTTAAAGAAGCCCACCTGAGAGACACAAGTGAGGAGGGGGGGGATCAGAGCCGGTTATCACCGAAACCTATAACGATTCCAAGGCATACTTATTGAGTTTCCATGATGCTCCACATTTTAGAAGACACAATAGTCTTAAAAAGTCACGGACTAAGACACAGAAACAGATTTACTTTCTTTTTTTTAACGTGTTATCAAACAAGTGCACTGAAAACTCTCACTTCATTAAAACCTGGTGTACGGATTCTGAGGAAGGGAATGCAGGTGCCATTTTCTTTGAGTTTTTATGGTCAAAATGTACATTATATTTGAAGGAGGATGGAGATGCTGAGAGTAGAGACAGAAGGAAAATAGGAGGTGTGCTGACCTCACAAATGATGTACAGTACAGACAGAGGGAATATAGGAGGTGTGCTGACCTCACAAATGATGTACAGTACAGACAGAGGGAATATAGGAGGTGTGCTGACCTCACAAATGATGTACAGTACAGACAGAGGGAATATAGGAGGTGTGCTGACCTCACAAATGATGTACAGTACAGACAGAGGGAATATAGGAGGTGTGCTGACCTCACAAATGATGTACAGTACAGACAGAGGGAATATAGGAGGTGTGCTGACCTCACAAATGATGTACAGTACAGACAGAGGGAATATAGGAGGTGTGCTGACCTCACAAATGATGTACAGTACAGACAGAGGGAATATAGGAGGTGTGCTGACCTCACAAATGATGTACAGTACAGACAGAGGGAATATAGGAGGTGTGCTGACCTCACAAATGATGTACAGTACAGACAGAGGGAATATAGGAGGTGTGCTGACCTCACAAATGATGTACAGTACAGACAGAGGGAATATAGGAGGTGTGCTGACCTCACAAATGATGTACAGTACAGACAGAGGGAATGTAGGAGGTGTGCTGACCTTGTACATGATGAAAATCAGCAGAGCCAGGAGCAGGAGTCCCGCCAGAACCGCCAGGGCGATCACCCACCCAGGGACCGGCTGTGTGGTGCCAGTCTGGGCCCAGATCACGGCTGTGTTGACCTGCGGGCATCACAAAGGCAAGGTTGAACTTATTAGTGGCGCTTTATTGTCAAATGCACAGATGTGCCAAATACCATCTGCCTTCATTTGCCAAAAAGAGGAGCTTCGAGCGCTCACCACTGTAGAGTCTGACGACAGTTCTGACTGCAGATTTTTGTAGGGCATTTCTATGACGCTGAAGGAAGCGGAGGACCTCACGACGTACGATCTGTTCTGCATCTCATTCTGTGGCATGGAGAAAATGTCAGTAAGGATCTCAGCAGAGATGCTCATATTGGGTGGGTAATGTTGGGCGGGACAGTTCTCTCTCCCGCACCTTGAGGAAGGTCGCCACACCCAATCGGGAGCGGATGAACAGAACGGCGCTCTTTCCCCGCTCCAGCCGGCCAACCTGACACTTAATCTTCACGCACTCGACTTTCGTGCAGTCCTGGAAACAGACAGTCAGACTCCGTCACTGTCAAACCTGAGGCACAGGCCCCATCAACAACAACCGCATCAGCGGCTCTGGCTCGATAAACTCCTGTCGCCTCTGAGGGACAGGCTCAGTCTGACACCAATGAGGCAGAAATGTGAATTTCAACTATCAAATTCACTGCCGTAATTACTTTTCCTGAAAACATGCAGCTTCCTATAAGCACAATGAAGTTATCGAGAAACCCTCTATTCACAGTCAAAAGAATTAATTCCATATTTTCTCAGAAACTTACTGTCTCCTATGTCGCTAAACCTGATTTTTAAGCCAAAATTTATAAAATGCTGTTCTTTAGTGTTTCAAAAATTTGACCATGTTCTTTGAAAAAGAGCTGCAGAGATAAAAGGTCCAAAATCTCTCAGAATGTGTGACATCACCAAACACTGCAGGAGACGACTGCAGCGAGCCTGGGAAGAGGCGGTTGTGCAGAGTGCTACACCAGGGATGGCAATTATAAAATAAATTTTCCAAAATACATTTATCAAATGAATGTCCAACTTTCGTTGTTTCCACCAGACATGAATAAATGACAATATATTTTACATCCCTGCATTTCGAGTTCCTTTAATATGTTATTTAGTCTTTGTAGCACTGTCCTGCATTTGCAGTCAGGGGTACCAATAGTTCTTGAGCCCTCTGTCGATCAGACATCTGATAAAGTCATTCAACAAAGCCAAAAACATTTCCTCATACTTCGAATAACTGAACACTCATTTACAAATATTAGCGATGGGCTCTAACACACTGTAGAACACATCACACACTAAATCTCAATGACTCGTTTGTTTCGGTACAAAAGGTTCACTGGTTCACTCATAAATCTAAGGAACGACAATGGAAATAAGTCCTGGACTTTTTCGTGTTACCCCAGACACTGTCTCGTACAGGTGTTACTGTTACTTTATAAGCACTTGTAATGGTCAAATAAACTAAACTAAACGGGTGAAGTGACACTACCAGCGTCTCCAGCGAATCGTCCTCCGCCTGTTTTCCTTCCAGGTCACGGCGGTGTACGTGGCTCCGCGTTTCGCCGTCAGACCGATCACCGCTCGCTATAGCGGTGGTATTCTCTTTGTCTTTGGGATTCTGGGAAAAGAGATGCAAGAAATTTCAAACCTCAGCACAACTGTTCTCACAACGTCCGCGAGGGATGGAATCGCGCAGCCACTTGGTAAGCATTAGATCCCATCAACCAAAAGAAGCTCGGTCGAGAGAGTTGGGAGTTAGGGTTTAAGGATTATAATCAGGGGATTAATTTCATAATCTGTTTTATGCGAGGCGATCCGTCAAATATCTGATAACCTCGTGTCACCGGCCCCGATTTGTTCAGAAATCTGTCTCAGGGTCGTGCTCTTGTGAGGATGGAATCTGATGCCGACCTTCCGCACATATGGGGAGAAAATGGAGGGAAAGTGTAGGTTGCGCGACGGGGGACATACGGTGACGTTCAGCGGGTTGATCTCCATGTCGGTGCTACAGTTCATGGGTCCCTCCACCTCGTACTTGGTGATGTAGAGAAGAGAGCCGTTGTTGAACCTGTAGGGCCAGGAGATGTCCAGCATGGCTTTGCTGAAGGTGCTCGGCCCATTGTTGCGAAGCTAAGAGAAAAATCCCAACCAGCGTGAGCGAGAGAATAATGTGCAGAGTAAGACTGAAGGAGAGGAAGATGCAGAAACACCAGTGACAGGTGCGCGGCCTGCTGCCCCCTATTGGCTGGGGGTGGCAACCTGTACTCAAATGACTCAGAAAAAAGCATCAACATCAAATTTCTTAGTCTGACGTAGTTCCCATGGAAACTATAAAAATTTCAAGATTCTGAATGTTGAAAATGGTTAAAGTTAAAACTGCTGAACCTGATACGCGAAGTCTTTTGAAGCTCAAATGATTTTAAGGAAACAGCCCAGACAAGATTTCCGTTGGAGGGTAAGACAGAAAGATGGACAATCAGGCAGACGTCATATTCCTCTGCTTACTGTACAGCTGGGGTAACTAACATATCACACCATTTTCTAACTACACTCCGAACCAGCACACAGTCAAATTAAGTTAAAAATGTTTCCAGAGGAATTAAAAAATAAAAATACAAAAATTTTATAAATGGTGAAAGCATCACTTCACAATGTGCTTAATGTGTACCCAAGACTTGTTTAAGATATACAAAACAATTACGAAGTCATGCTCTGGACAAACAATATACGCTCAAACTGACTCAAGTCAAATGCGTTACAAAACAATGGAAAAGATAAACAAGAGGCCTGTCGGCCTAAAGAGCTCCGCTGAGGATGACCGAAATGTCCATGTCATAACTTAATTTCAGAAATTCTTGAAAACTGCCACAATATTAATACATATGACACATTAATGAAAGACTGAAAAAAGCATAAACACTGATTTCAGTCCGAAATGCTGATTTCTCAAAAACTGGCACGTAGAATTTTCTCATTTTCACAAGGGATATTCAAAACATGATAAGGAAGGCTCACACCAAATTAGGAAAAAAGTTATCAGACAGTTTTTGAGATAATCAGATTTGAAGTGAGAAGTTGACGCTGGACAGACAGACAGACGCCGGACGACTCGGCATTAGAAAAGCTCCGCTGACTGTGACTATCGTCAAAAAATTGTTGATGTGTTTGCAAAGTAAAAAAAAAAAGAAGAAAAATCACAGAGTTGCTATAACCCCCCACATTATACGGCAGAAAGATAAAAGGCACAGGAGAAAATGGTAGGAGATTAAAAATTCCAACCAGACCTGGCAAGTTACAAATTGCATGCGAATCCACAAATGGTGTAAAGGAATCAGTCCTGTACCTCATACGTGTGCTGAATCAGGGGTCCGATGTCGTCCTCCAGAACAGGCTTCTCTTTGGGCATCCAGTTGGCGATTGGGAGAAACACCTGGTCAGGATTGGACGCACTGGGGAGGCAAAGGACTTGGAGGTTAGAGTCCTGATGCTAACATTAATAATCACTCCTACAGGGGCTTGTACACTTTCTCATTAAGTGGTTTTAGCTTCGCCACCAAATATACCAACCAAATGAAAAATAACTTCCCAAACAAGTGCCTTGAAAAACCTTTGCATCATGTACAGAACTGAAATAATGAAGCTGGTTCATCACAAGATAAACTTCACAATCACTGAGCATCATTTTAGAAGTCCAGCTGGTAAAATACTCAAGATCTCTCCTATTGGTCACCATACAGCCTCCCATCAATGCCAAGTAAGAGAATGATGGGATGTCCACACCTGACCAGTTCAATTTACTGATTTTTCTTAGGGGGCTTCTTTACTATATAATATAAGTATAAAACTGCGCTGCCAGTGAAACCAAACACTACGCAGGAAGATGACGCTGATTCCAAGATGAACATGAATCACGGCAGAACGTACCCTCGGATTTCCACCTTGGCCAAAACGGCAAGCTTTGTGGTACTGGAGATCCTGGGGCTGGTGTTATCATACTGGTTGGAGCTGCAACAAAACAAAAAGACGGGGAGATCAGGACGATTCCAGAGATCGATATTTAAAACACAACACGGCACCAAGAACACGTTAAGCATATTGTGCAGAAAACGCACACAGCAGACAGAGTGAGGCACAGCAGACGATGTTGAGAGGCACTTGCGGGGAAACAAGGGACAGGCGTCAAGAGGCGCTAGTGAGGAGGAAAGAGTTAAAATGCAGGCGCTCAGTTGGGTGACAAAAGCAATATAATCCGTTCAAGTAATTTGTTTCCATTTTAGAATCTACTCCATTTCACAGAGTACAGAGCTGTGAAACGGCAGGTGACCCCTTCCTGATTTCTTTTGCACGTTGGTCACAATAAATTGCTCCATATTTTCAATCAAAAGGAGACAAAGACAGCTTGAGGAAACACAAAATACAATTCTGGTACAACTCCGGGCTCCATGAATGTACGAAGGAAATTAACTGATTACCTCAGCGAGATCTGACTTACTGCATTTTTGATAAAGCTAAGCTTTGCCTGAAGGTGGTGCTACAGCGAAGTAGTTTAGCCTGAAGGTGGCTCTACATTATAAATAAAAATAGAAAATTTTTTGGGAAAAAATAGAGCCAGAAAACTCAGCCAGTTTCCTTTTCAATGCACCAGTGATGATGAAAGCCCATCTGACACGATTCCCGTTAAAGCCAAGTGAGTTACTGCATTTTTTTTTAAAAACTATAAGTTTGGCCTGGTGGAGACGCCAGAGCAAAGGTCACAGAGTGACCATCATCAATAACAGCCCTTCTCCATCCATCGGAAATAATCACAAGAAGTGTCACATGATCCTCAAAAACTGAGTTCTTGCACTTGAAAATGCAAAGTCTGTGGACAACAGTCATGTTTATATTCTGCTTGAGCTTGCTAACCCAGCAAGAGCAGAATTAGGTCCCTCTTTTGATTTTATGGGTCTTTGAAAAATTGCAACCCCTAAACCCAAATAATCGAACTGAGTCAGCAGTTATTTTTTGGTGTGGCCTGCACCGTACCTCCGGATCTGCAGTTCGAACTTGACAGATGTGTCCTCCTCGGAGAGCTGGTGGACGCTGAAGCGCAGTCCCACCACCAACTGCGGAAGAGAAAGACGGAGATGAAGCCGCGGTCAGGCATGGGGAGGGGGGATGGGGGGAGGGGACACTGCTAACGGCAGCCTGTAGAGCAGTTAGCTTCAGCGTCTCAGTAATGCTTACAATGTCTGCACGGCCACTTGGTGCCAACTGTGTTCCAGCACTCTGTTCCTCGGCAAATATCAATAATCTTTTAAAGCCGGCAAATCTAGAACACGGCATACAGCACAGTGTTAAGCATTACCCTGCCTCCCACAGGATTACTCCACATGTTAAAAACAAAAGGGTAAAAAGAACAAACTCAAAAGCAGCTAATCCCCACCGGTGTGCCGCGGCATTGAGGCTCTTCATGAGGTGTGCAGTAAGATAAAACCTCTCTTTAGAATTTTGATTGATTAATTGGAAATGAGTCAAATTAATGAAAAACTTGACAGAACACTTCGATCTTCTGGTGTTCCATCAAACCAATGTCAATACGTTGCAGGCTTGTTCATGCTGCTGGCAGAGGTGTTGGTGGCCAGTAGGTGGCGATCTTCCCTCTGGAGGAATAATCCCCGATGCCCCAGTGCAGTGATGGGGACACTGTACTGAAAGAGACGCCGTCTTTCAGATGAGACGTTAAACCGAGGTCCTGACTCACTGTGGTCATTAAAGATCCTATGACAGTCTTCGATAAGCCAAGGGGGTTCCCTGGTGTCATGGCTAAATTCCCAACCTGGCTCTTTTGACCTGCCAGCTAATCATCCCCTGATCTGATTGGCTGAGCAAATTACCCTCTCCCTCCCCACCTCAACCCCCAGAGCTCCCTTGAAAAAAGAGATTTCAATCTCAACGGGACTTCCCAGGTTAAATAAGGGTTAAATAAAAAAATAAATAAAATGTGGGCCATCAAATGAAAAAGGATGAAAAAAATGATGCTTTTGATATACCTTAAACCATCAATGCACACGTTATTCACATCCTTCAACAGCAGAAATACAGAGACGACTACAGCCAGCTGCCCGACACATTAGTTTGTCAGTGTTTTAATCGTTGCCCAGAGAGGGGCGTCTCCTGTCGGCAGGGTACAATTCCGTTTCACAGCAGAGCAACTTAAAACGGTGTGTTGTTCTGAACCACGAAAGGTGTGAGCCCTAGTCCACAATCATTCATGTGCGCTGTAGCTATTTTTTTATTTTTTTGCGATGTGGAGTCCTTCACAACATTAAACCAAAGCCCATACTGAAAAAGCAGCCATGTTAATCTGTCTTGATATTGGTGAATACAGTTTTTACCACAGGAAAAACACTCACTTTAGTTCCTCCTTTCATGGGGTTTCCCAGGTCACAAACCACCACTTCCTGTGTCTCGTTCTCTCTCTTGTTCGCGCAGGAAAGTCTGGATAATCTGGACGGAGTCTAGAAAGGAACATTTTCCAAGCGTTCAGCCATTTTTCCCAGCACGCACTGCTCCAATTCCAGCCAAAAAAGGGGAGTAGTTTACCTCGCTGTTCCGCACGACTGTTATGTAGTCAGCCTGGGGGGGCATGAAGACGTACAGCTCGGCCTCGTAAGCCCCCTCGCCCTGGTTCTCTGCCGTCACCTCCAAGGTCAAAGGGCTGTCGTCGCCAATGTAGATCTGATCCGGATCACTGCAGCGGAGCGTGTGGAACACAGCGGAGGCAGAGAGAACATAAGACATGACTCTTCAAACCCCGCCCTCGAATCCAAATACAGTCCTGTTTTTCCTTCCTTCCAGACAATTAAGTGAACAATTAATGCTGCTGATTGGCCAGATTGTCATCTCATCTGACTCCCAAGGGAGAATGGAAAACCAGCAGTTCTTGGCCCTTGAGGACTGTGATTTGAGGAGCCCTGACATAAGAGAGGAAGGAGTGAGGCTGTACTGACAGGATTACACCACCAGAGGGCAGAAGACCAGTAACTTCTCCCAGCTCAAAAAGTAAAGACTCCCTCTCACCTCTCCACTGATATCCTCAGGTCAGGCTTGCAGATGTTGTCTTCCCCACAATCCAGTAAGATGTGGGCCTGAAAAATTGAGATTCGGTCATCAGATATTTTAATCCAGATACAGAGATGGAAATCAGCCCCGCGGTGGGACTTTAACCCAGACAAAAAGAGCAAATGTATGTAAAAACTGGAAAAATTCGAATGTTTATTAACCCAGTAAGACCTGGGGCACCTCATGATGCACTTCATTCACATTCCTTAAAAATTATATATTATACACACTCTTGTCCCTTCCGTTTTAAAAGTGAGCATGACGCAGACGTCACATCAGGTCTTAATGGGTTAAATCAAAGTGACACCATCGTTAACTCCCACATGAGCTGTTTGTGAATAAGGAGCCGGTCATCCATGCAAAGATCATTTATATCTGAGCGCCCACGGTCGTGCTGATGGTAAATTGATTGATTGATTGATTAGTGAGTGACGCACGAGTTCCATCGCAACACTATTATCAATAAAAATGATGTTAAAAAGAAACTCAAAATGTCTACGTGAAAAATACTACACTGCATGAAAGCTTCGACGGGACCGATCAAAATTATTTATTAATTTTATTTAACACCCAATTCCTCCAAATCAAGATTACGTAATCAATGGGACCCCTTATGATTATCGTAAATAAAATCAACCAAATTTAACCAGAAATAAAATTAAACTTGAAGTTTGTGCCATTACATCACTCCCGTTTTCACTGGGGTACAGTGGTGATGTAACTCGTGTGCTGATTCCCACAGCCATTACCAGTCATTCAGCCCCATGCAGAGAATAAAAGAACTCGCCGTCCAGAACACAGAGACAGATGGTATAAACTGTTGAAAAACCGTGGTCAGATAAGATTTTAAAAAAGTGAATATTTGCTCAGATAAAACATCGGCGTATTAGGTATGTAAACATCGAGACGCTCATAAGAAAGGCAACTCATGTCCACCAGGAAATATGGTGGCTGATCAGTGATTTTTTTTCCCGTAGCTACATCAACACCAGAGCACTGGCCAAAATCCATGGCTTAATACATTCCACCATCAATTTTGGCCAAAAATCTGATTGCCTTTATCAGAAGACTGATACTTGGTTGTAGGCGAATGGCTCAACTCAAAACCCCAAAAAGAAATGGCTTCTGGACAACAAAAACAGTGCCCAACGTTGGCAGTCTGTCACTAGACCCAAATCCGATCCAAACCCTGAGGGCTGAGGTGAGGAGGGCACTTGCAAAATCTCAAGCCCAGAAAGGATCTATGCAAAAGTTTGGTCCAAAAACTCAATCTCATCCTCATAAAAGACTCCATGGTGTTACGCTTGTCAGAGCGGTCGTACCAAGTACAAAACCAAGGGTGCCAATAATTATGAACCAACCATTTTAATGATCTAGTTTATTTATTAAATAAATGTATGATTTTGGTTGGAACATTTTGAAGATCAATAAACCAAAATGTATTTGGCAACGTGGCATTTTCAGTTTCTCTCTATAATGTAATAATTTATTTTCACAGTATTTTTAGTGAATTCCCAGTCATTCTTGAGCCAACAACATGACTTCATACTCCGATACAAACACTGAAGTTACTGAATGATGTTACTGACGTATAACAGTGCAGGTCACAGCCTCCCAGCTGAATTCCCCTGAGTTCCTGGCGCTGCTGGATCATGTCCAGGGATTGGCCAGCGAGCTGTGGTGGGTGTGCCTGAATTCTGCCTCCAGTAACGACTTACTGCTCTCGGTTTGTCATCTGCCTGAACTCATCCAGACAGACACACCCTTCCCCACATACTCACTAAAACCAAACCTTAGACATATGGGAGATATTATTGCTTCCTCTAGAGATAATGATAATCGAGGTAACGTAATCAATTATCTAGAACAGTCATCCTCAACTTCGTTCCTGGGGACCCACTGTCCGCTGGTTTTTGTTCCAACCACTATTGTAATCGCAGGATTTTAACAAGCTGTTAATGTCTTAATTAGGTGTTTTTCATGTTTAGAGCTAATTACTCTCATCTAGCCAGATGTTACGTAGAAACATCCACACATGCTATGAAGAATAACAAACCCCAGAAGATGGTGTGTTTATTTCCATACTGCGAGAATCTCAAGTAATATAACATCTCAAACAGATCAAATTAAGATCAGTAAACCCCAAATTAGGCTGCTGGACACAACTGTTTCAAGAACTTTCAACAAATGTCATGTGAACTTATTTAGATTAGTGTAACACAAAACCGGTTTGACTCTTTACCATTTGCTTGTCAAATAAATTTCTCATGATGAGCCACTAAGTTTTCACCAGTTAGGAGCCAAGTACATCTTTAATTTGACTGGTTACATTATTTTCTCATTTTATGCTGTTACTTCCAATAAATCACAATGTGGGTATGGCATTTTTTATTCTTAATGGCAAACATAGATACTTCTCTCAATCATATACTTCCTTATAAATACAGGGGATCTGCATCTGTGATACAAGCGCGAGACACAATATGAAAATGCCTGCATGATCATCTCCATTAACTTGTGAGTAAGGAGGGCAAATAACTGCTCTGAACATTAAATGCACTTCAGACAAATGAACAGCTTGTTAAAATCCTGCGATTACAATTGTGGTCGGAACAAAAGCCAGCATACGGTGGCGCCCCAGGCACGACGTTGAGGACCACCGATCTAGAACAATTCAGGATGAGCTAGGGGGGCTCCAGACACAAGATGGCAGCATGTCTTGTACCTGCTTGGATATGCTGGGAGGGGAGTTCTGGTTCAGGATGGGCAGGAGGCCTGTTTTGTCTGCGGCATCTTTGTAGTCCAGACTGTACTCCATGGAGACGGTGATGGGTGTGATCTTGTCCCTGAATTCTGAGTCATCCTGTAAGGGAGTTACCCACAGTGAGATCACAATGGGGGAGGGGCTGCCCAGCTATGCAACACAGAGCGAAGACCATATATGGTCAGACCTGTGGTTTAGCTTACCCAAGAGAGCACAGGGTTTCATTTCAATGCCATACTTTTGCAAAAACATGTACTTAAGCATTAAGGTAATGGCACGACTTGCGGTCTATTAACCAACAGGAGGTTTGTGGAATTGTGTAACCGGTACAGTTACAGCATTTGTAAGCACAAGAACATATCGATTAAATTGACAGGCATTGGTTCATCCTAAAGCAAGTTCTGTTTCATAGATATACTGACACTTAACACACAAAAATAGAATGAAGATACATTTTCATGAAAATATGCCACATGTACCATTTATCAACAGGCACCTTCAGTTTTGCACCCTCATTTTCACTCTGGGCATGAAACCTGAGACTCGAATCACTGCAATAGGTTCCAACATGTGCAAAAATGTTGAGACTACGCTGCTACAGCAGTGCTGATGCTCAATAGGAGACCAGCGATTCTGTGAGGAGTCAACAGTGATCGTAATAAACAGGGAGGCATGAATGAGTCCCGCTAAGCCGCGGATCAAGGGAAACACTGGCAGCTGCACTGTGGCCCCCGGGTACAGAGGGCCGGTGACACACCCCAGACTAAAACAGGCACAGGATTACAGGGCTTTACTCAGTCCACGCTCCAAATTTGGGAGGGTTACAGGTTTCAGTGAAGGCAGTTATCCTGTGATCCAACGTCATGCAGAGCTGAGTGTTCGTGCCCATCGAGGCAGCCAGCAAGATCTTCGGTTTGTGAACAAGTCATCAGGCCTATTTTATATTATATATTTATATTTTATAGGAGATCCCAAGGTTTGCCGGGATCCCAAAAATGTCCTGCTAAATGACAAGAAAATGAGTGTAAAACTTTGTACGTGATCTAGATATTTTCCATTTGATGTAATGCAGAAGCCATTAAAACTTGGCATCCTGGGTTTGAATATTTCTCTCAATGTAAGAGTGACGAAGCATTAATGAATCGCTGACACCAACAGATAACATGAAAAAATGCATTTTCTGACTTTGAACCTGCTTAAGAGAAAATTTAAGTGAAAAATTACGGTTTAAGGGGGTATAATCATGTCTAAAAATGTCATTAAAGGAAAAGTTCACTCAAAAATGAAAATTCACTCATCTACTCACCCTAAAACTAATCGAAGAGTCCGTGAATTTCTTTCTTCTGCAAAACATTTTTGGAGTACATTTTTGGAGTAACTAAGAGAAACAGCATTGAAGACAAATCCAAATCAACTGAAGTCAATCGAGACCACTTTTTCAAGCGTAAAAAACACCACAAAATGCCTCCATACTGCTCGTGCGGCATAATCCAAGTGTCTGTAAGCCCCAACTTTCAATTTTGACTCATAAAGACATCTTTTTACTATGTTTTTAGACTAAATGTCCAATGTAGCCACTTAGCCAAGAGCCCCGTTTATTTTCGCGGAAGAAGTTGACCTTGCTAAGTTGGCCAACCATAAAAATGCGCTGTTCAGTCAGTGAATACAAACATTCAAAACTGCAGTGTATTTCTCCAATTGAAGATGTTTAGGGCAGTTGCAGCATTATTTGCCCTCATTGGCCACTGTAGCCATCTAGGTCTTGAATTTTACATTTCTTTCATGAAAATGAACAAGGCAACTAGCAACGTGACTACATTGGACAGTAAGGCTAATAGTATTGTGAAAAAACATCTTTACGAGTCAAATTTGAATGTCGGGCCTTGAGGACCCTTGGATTACGCTGCCCGAGCAGTATGGAGGCATTTTGTGGTTTTTAAATGTCGTGTTTTACACTTGAAAAAGAGGTCTCCAACGATTTCAACTGATTTGGATGTGTTTTCAATGGCATTTTTCTTGGCAACTCCAAAAGCGTTTTGAGGAAAAAAGAAATTCATGGACCCTTTCATTAGCCTTGGGGTGAGTAGACGAGTGAATGTTCATTTTTGGGTGAACTTTCCGTTTAAGCGGTTGACTCTTGTGCAATCACTCACAATTAAGAATGCAGACAACTCTTCGCAGGATGGATCTTTTCCATTGGAGACAGTCATATTCTTGGAATACTGGGAGCTCCTGCTGTGGAGGAAGAGCACGCGCTTTATCGCCCCCTTGTGTTTGAGCTTGTCGAGGACGAGCCCCACCTGAAAGCCTGAGGGCAGAAAAACAGCAGGACGTGTCAGAGGCTTTGATGGCACCAAGATCTCGGTCTCCGCATTGATATTATTTTCATTTTTCTGTCGAAGTATGCAGGTGAATTGACTGAGTGCAGCGTAATGGCTGAGGAGTGAGCTAAAAACAGAATCATAACTAGAGCTGGACGCGCGAGAGCCCATACCTCCGCCAGCACAGCTGGATTTGATCTTTGGCCAATATCTCAGCTGTACTTTGGCCTAAATACGCCAATATTTAATCACTTGTTCCTCTTGCGCTACTTAAACATCCTGCAAAGTTTGGTTAAAAACCGTGCAACCATTTCTGAGATATCCTGCTAACAGGCAGACAAACAAATAAACAAGTGTAGAAGCAAGCAGAGCTCACATACCCCCGCTTTATGTTTGAACGAATCCGGACGCACAGACACATGGACAGACAAACGGACGCGCAGAGCGCTATATACCCCCGACTACGTTGTAGCGGGGGTATAATAATAAACAAACGGAAGCAAAAACATAACCTCCTTGGCGGAGGTAATAAAGACTCCACCACCAGCTGCACCAGAAACTGAAACAGACACAAAGGCTTTGACATACATGGACATACGATCTTACAGATTTGCATGAGGATGTACACATGCACTCACACACGGATATTGGGTTCCATTTTTGTGCTTTCGCAAATGAAAACACACAAGCTGGTAACATTAGGCTATTTACAATTTTCTGTGTCGCAAACGGCATATTTATCGCCTTATCCTAGTCATTTCCGTGTTCAGCAATAAAGGCGTTTGCGACACGGTGGGTCGAAGTGTGCATTAGGGTGAGAGTCAATGAGTAAGGCCTGGCGCAGTGCAATTTCAGTGTCAACAAGAGCAACGCAGAGCGTGGCAGATGCCCCCGCCTGTATGTTGATCAAGGGCATACTGAGATGGCTGCTGTGGCGGCCATATTAGATATCACACAATGCTGGTTTTCGAAAGGAACCTTCCTCCAGCCACTCCCAATACGCCTTTAAGAAATGGCATCAATCCGATGAGGGATTCTATAGCTATCCCACGGAAACGAAAAGTTAACGGACGACGGACGGACATGGTGTCGACATAATGCCCCCTTTGGAGGGCAGGGGCATAAAAACCTCGCTAGCATTTGGTCTCAGTCAGACCACCTTCCAACGCAAATGCAGTGGCCTAGTGGTAGATTCATGGGAACAAGTCCAGCCAGCGGAGCGGTTGACTTACATGTAGTTCATAATGCTTTCTTTCCCATCTTTAGTTTCACATTCGTTACATAGGCTGCCATATAAATAAAGCCCACGAAATGGTCGTGGGTTCGAACAGGAAGGGAAAGGTGAATGAGAACCTTTTGAAAGTGAGTATTTTCTTTATATGTGAGAAATACAAACAATAAATCTTGCCCTTGTTTTAATACCACAAGTGCTGTAAAAGGCCCAAATTCATGCAAAATGGATTGACGCTAGTTTTCACTTATTTTTACCTTACGTCATTGAACCATTTACTGAATTGGAGGATGATTCTCAGAGGACCACAGGGGGCAGTAGTAACACAAGCGTGTGCTGGTTCTGCATCTGATGAAATCGCCAGATTACTGTAGCCTCAACAAACTGGTTTTAAGAGGAATGACAGCAGCTTAATGGAGCCAAATCCCCACCACACCCTCAGGTTATTCATTAGTCTTAGACCAACCCGTCTGACAACAGCGCCACAGTAGCCCGAACGCCTCCTGTCACAAAATTACCAGAATCAAATTCAGCACCCCATTTACAATATGTGATACCGAGCGATGCATTTTCCGATTGAGAGTTATACGGTATATTCCATATTTACAATAATTTTTCTTCTTAAATCAATAAGCTATGCGACAGAGAAAAGTGATCTGCACTAGGTCAACCATCAACTCCGTCTGTTCCTGAATTCTGGGGGCTCGGACAGCAGCCATCAACGAGCAGTAAGAAATAAACAGAGGTTCAAAGGGCTGTTCCAACAAACTCTGAGAGAATATAATGAATGAGATACCCAGTCTGGGGTCTTTTATGTGCGGAACCCATGTCTGGCAGCCATTATACACTCAACACGGAGCCATATGAGGCGGAAGAGCCGTTTTTACAGGGCCTGCACCAGACTGCAGCCAGCGGACTAATGCAGACAGCATGAACTCACACGTCCACATTTATCAAGGCTGCTTCAAAATAATTACATTTCTTAGTGTGAAACATGTCAGACTGAGTCCCAAAGCAAACAGTTTTAGTTTTAAAGGAATAAGCTTACTGAGGGTCTCAAGAAGGTTTTTTAACATGTATTAATACAACCACTTCTGAAAAAGTACTTCAGCAGCTTTTAAAACAGAAATCTTACAACAAGAGTTGTCAGAAAGACAACAAAGCTCGCCGGGGGAAGGTTAAAGGTTTTCTGCACGCGGACGGACACGGACGCAGACGCCGGGGGTACGACAATAGCTCTCCGGACATTCGTCCCGGCGAGCTAAAAATCAGACGTGCTCCTGGCTTTCGAACGGAGCAGTGTGCTGCACTACATTTCGCATTTCAATATACTCAACCAATCATTAAAACATCTCAGAATGAAAGTAACAGAAGATATTGCTTTGAAAAACATCAAATATCCTACTTATGCTTCATTTATGCAATGAAATACCACAATTTATGTGGCATTAACAGTAACAATAAGCGGTCATATCCTTTATGTTTGAGACTTCTTATCAGTCATAATATAATCATGGACCACAAGCACAAAAATGAAAACCATGCAAACTCACGCAGTGAGGCAGGACTACCCTTTCCGTTGGCTTGAAGACAGTATTTCACTGTAAAGCTGAAAAGAGGAGAGACAGAGAAGATATCATTCATATTGAGGTTAAATTACAAAACCCAAAACCAGTGAAGTTGGCACGTTGTGTAAATCGTAAATAAAAACAGAATACAATGATTTGCAAATCCTTTTCAACCCATATTCAATTGAATACACTGCAAAGACAAGTTAAGTTACTTAATGTTCGAACAGGTAAACTTTGTAATTTTTTGCAAATATTAGCTCATTTGGAATTTGATGCCTGCAACATGTTTCAAAAAAGCTGGCACAAGTGGCAAAAAAGACAGAGAGTTGAGGAATGCTCATCAAACACTTATTTGGAACATCCCACAGGTGAACGGGCTAATTGGGAACAGGTGGGTGCCATGATTGGGTATAAAAGCAGCTTCCCTGAAATGCTCAGCCATTCACGAACAAGGATGGGGCAAGGGTCACCACTTAGTGAACAAATGCGTGAGCTGATTGTCAAACAGTTTAAAAACAACATTCCTCAATGAGCTATTAGAAGGAATTTGGGGATTTCATCACCTACGGTCCGTAATATCATCAAGAAGTTCAGAGAATCTGGAGAAATCACTGCACGTAAGCGAGAAGGCCAAAAACCAACATTGAATGCCCGTGACCTTCGATCCCTCAGGCGGTACTGCATCAAAAACCGACATCAGTGTGTAATGGACATCACCACATGGGTTCAGGGACACTTCAGAAAACCACAGTCAGTAACTACAGTTCGTCGCTACATCTGCAAGTGCAAGTTAAAACTCTACAATGAAAAGCGAAAGCCATTTATCAACAGCACCCAGAAACGCCGCCGGCTTCGCTGGGCCCAAGCTCATCTAAGATGGACTGATGCGAAGTGGAAAAGTGTTCTGTGGTCTGACGAGTCCACATTTCAAATTGTATTTGGAAACTGTGGACGTCGTGTCCTCCGGACCAAAGAGGAAAAGAACCATCCGGACTGTTATAGGCGCCAAGTTCAAAAGCCAGCATCTGTGATGGTATGGGGGTGTATTAGTGCCCAAGGCATGGGTAACTTACGCATATGTGAAGGCACCATTAATGCTGAAAGGTACATACAGGTTTTGGAGCAACATTTGTTCCCATCCAAGCAACGTCTTTTTCATGGACGCCCCTGCTTATTTCAGGGTCCTAGACTGGCCTGCCTGTAGTCCAGACCAGTCTCCCATTGAAAATGTGTGGCGCATTATGAAGCGTAAAATACGACAAAGACGACCCCGGACTGTTGAACAACTTAAGCTGTACATCAAGCAAGAATGGGAAAGAGTTCCACCTGAAAAGCTTCAAAAATTGGTCTCCTCAGTTCCCAAACGTTTACCGAGTGTCGTTAAAAGGAAAGGCGATGTAACACAGTGGTAAAAAGGCCGCTGTGCCAACTTTTTTGCAATGCATTGCTGCCTTTAAATTCTAAGTAAATGATCATTTGCAAAAAAAAAAACAAAGTGTCTCAGTTTGAACATTAAACATCTTGTCTTTGCAGTGTATTCAATTAAATATAAGTTGAAAAGGATTAGCAAATCATTGTATTCTGTTTTTATCTATGATTTACATAATGTGCCAACTTCACTGGTTTTGGGTTTTGTAGCACACCTGTGGCCTTGTCCACATTTTCTGTCAGGTGAAAACTTTTAGTCTCATCACATTCCTAAAAAACAAAGCCAAGGGAAACAACACAGCGAACGTGGCCCCCGATCGAGCCCTTTTCAAGACAAATGCAGAAGCGTCGTGACAAACTCGTCCAGCCTCGTACCACTGATTCTACAGCACAATTCATCAGTAAACAAATAAATTGAAAGCCAATAGTTTCATCAACTGGAAATTGCCAAATTAATTTCTTGTGCAAAATAACATGAATGCTGACAATCTGAGCTGATTAGATCTCCCTGAACTGAATGTACTAAAATAGTTTCTACCACAACACTATGCAAAAAATAATCAATTTAAACAATTTTGTTCATGATTTAGGATCAAAGCACATCATTAAATGTAAGCTGTGTAACACGCGGGCGGCCAATCCTGCTGCTGGGATCTGCAGTGTCGGCTGGTTTTTGTCGTTACTCAGCACTTGCTTTACGGTGTAAAAGCAGTTGATTACATCATTAATACACATCATCTGGTTTAATGGGTCTATACTGGGTGGCGAAAACAAAAATCGGAACACCCTGCAGCTTCCAGGATCACGGCAGGCCACCCCTGGTATAACACCAAGCAGCTCAACACAGCACTGGGATATGGGGATGATACAAGACTGTGAAGCTCAGTGTTGGATCTGAGGTTTTGGGCAGAAGTTGTTCCAGGACTACAAAATCAGTCTTCTGCAATGGCAATCTCAGTCACCAGATCTCAATCTGACAGAAATCCTGGGACAGAGGTACAGTTGGCTACTATATAAAAAATCTACATGCCAGGACATTTTTATTGGCTGAAAATGGATATTTGCTTTTTGCAATATTGACAAGTTATTTTTACTATACAAGACAAATTGGCAATTCTCAGTGTTTATTTTCAACAAAAAAGAGCAACAGCATCATTAGAGTTGAATCATGACTTTGAGCTTTATTATAATTAATCACGAAACCCACACCCTATCGTGTACTTTGCATCATTTCAACAGGACCCAACACTGTCGCTCGACCATTTTCCATTTGAGACAAGACACCATGGATATCAGTCAGACTGCTGCTTATAGATACGAGGGAATGGCTGGTTAAGATAACCTTCCGAGCTGATAAATTAATGAACTAGACCTCATTTACTGCGGGAGAAAGACTATCGCAGACTATTTTAAAGACCTGTGTAGCCCACCCTGTATCCTGTCATTCAGCTAGTTGTGACTATGCGCTTTAGCCTCAGAGGTCAGGCAGGGGGAAGAGGGCGGGACTTAAGAGGGAGGCGGAGTTGTTCATGTTCAAATTTCTACTAAGTGCTGTGCCCCATGCCAGAAAGGCAAGAATAGCTTTAATTCACTTATTGCAAATACTAAAAGAGCTACATCCAACACACCACCACCAACACACCACCTGCTAAACAGTAATGCCTGTTAACTTATATGCCATAAATCAGTAGACGCCATAAGGTTCAACCTTGAGCAGAGAAAGCAGACATTACTGCCAACATTAGATTGAGATGCATCGGAAAGTAGAACTCAAATGCGAATATATGGGTTTACACTGTCACATAAGGCTTAGTTAAAACCTAAAAATCTACAATATATCTCCATATTAATACCATACCCACCACACAGATGTTTCACAATACTACAATGTGTGCGTGAGGGAACATTCCACACTTTGCGGACACATTGCCGCCACGTTACCGACAACTTATCCATGACATTGGAGTTAATACGCCACAAAGGGCAACCATAATAACTGGAACAATATGAACGAAATAATTCTGCCTGGACATCGGCGCTACGGAATGAAAAGTTTGACATGATAGAGTTTGTTCTCCAAAATAAATCATTTCATGCCGCATCAACAGCAGACTTGTCACAATATCTAACAATATGATGACCTAAGTGTACAGATTCGATCTTGACCTCAAGTTGTTGTCCATTCAAATTGAGGGGTTTGATGTGTTTAAAGATGTTACAGTAATCAAAAAAAGAAAAAAGAATAAAGTTCATCTTCCCTTTCCCAATGTTTATAAAGCTTCGCTCATTCGTTTCCAGCGCACATTTACCAAATACCTCTGCCAGAGGAAACAAAACTGATGGTCTGGCATTTATTTGAGAGGATACCATTGTGTCCAAACGCGGGGGCTCTCTCGCACGCTCGCTCTCGATGGCGCTGGGTGCCATGAATGCGGGAGCACCACCCGGGGGGTTTAATGCTCTGAATGAGCAGAAGCTCAAGGATACAACTAACACACTCTGGGCTCGTTTCAGTGCGAAACTGAAGGTGAAGCCAGAACGGAGCCCAATCATTTATCCACTAATGACAAAAAGTGCTGGTGATATGCAGTGGAGTGTTTTATATAAAATTGAGGAGTAAATGCATTTTTATTAATTTTAAATCTCATAGTTTCAAATATATTTTCATTATATACAGCAAGAGAGACAATCTATCATTTTCCACATTGCATAAGACTTTCACCTTTATACGTCACGCTGGGAGGGCTGGTGACTGTATTTAATGAGACTCTGACGGAAGAGAGGTACATCCTAGGCTTTGCTCATAGTAAAGCCAAAAAATAATAGAGACAATCTTGCATTGGGATCACAGCTACTCTGTCTACCCCATCACTTCCTGTGCCCTTGCTCAGACCACACCCACCTTCCATTCTGGCCTTCCTCGTGATCTCAACTACACACCTGTGGTGTTTTTTGACGGCATCAAGCACGGTTGTGATGCTACTGTAGTGACAAAATCTGTCCACAGACAGACAGACAAATAAACACCCAGAAAAGCACTAAAAACTGCTTCTGTAATTATTCCAGCTACAACTGATGTCTCCAGGACCACATTCTGCCTCAATGAGACGCATACCGACTCTCACAAGGTGAGAACACCATCGTCCCACTAGGTCACGGCTGGCTAAGACCACGGCATTAAATTTCTATTTAGTGTAATGAAATGGGCCGTCCACCTCCGTAGAAAACAAAAACCAGACGAAGGTCAGAATCATGTTTGTTTGGTAACATTTAAGAGTTTAGGGAGAGCTCAAAAAAATTAGAACATAAATACAATTTGATAATGAAAGATTTGGATGATTAGAAACATATGGGAGTATGGCTACCTTTTGTTTTCTTTAAAAGACAATGACTTATGTTTATCAAATGTATGAGCTCAATTTTATTCTTGTTCAAATTTTCCATAATTAGACATTGCTTGGTTGGCTGACTGAGAAATGTAAATGATAAATTATGTTCCAATAAAGCGTTCTAGAAAAAAAAAATCATATCTCCTTCACTCACTCTCAAGTTCTCCATTTTGACAAAGACTTAACGGACACGCGATACTCAACATACCGCGAAGTCATTCCTCACAGCCAACAAAAGCTGTCAAACCAATGCAATAATCATGATGTAGAAAACAAAAATCATCTCGATCATCATTTCCCCAGCTCACTCACCAGGAGACCGCAGTGGTGGTTCCTGGCAGTGTGCAAGTCTTCTCCTCCGGGTTGAGGATTTGGGGGGTGATATCCAGAGTCGCATTCACGCCAATAACCGGACGAGCCCTGGGGTCAGACCAAAACACAGAGGGTCAATATTTGTCTCCTTTCCAGATAAAGAGAGTGTGATCAGTACAGCCTCCACTGGGAGAGAGTTGGGACTCTTGGGAAATTCACACAATCAACTTTGACTAGCAGTCCATCGCAGACAGTATGAGCTCAAGGATTTAATGTTTTGTTGGTTAACTTCATGTATCTGTAAATATGTACCTATTCCTGCCAGTCAGGCCTGCAACTCATTCCAACAAACTCAGGTCAGGGAAAACTCAGGACGAGTAATAAGGTAGAAAAATTTTAATAGTGACATGATTTGAAACATCAGGTGATTTTAATCATGATTTTGAACAAAAGCAGAGTCCAGGAAGGGCCGAGTCCTTTAGGAACAAAGATGTGCCGAGCACTGTCAATTTGTCAAGAAATGTGTGGAAAAATATAATTATTGAAAGGTTTAGGTGGGTTTGAGGCTGGAAAAAATGAACATCGAAAAAAAGCATCCATTCAAAATGTACTTTTGGCGACATCTGGAGAACACAGCGCTCAACACTCTTCCTGATTTCGTATTTTGAAAGCCTGGGCCAGAATCACCCAAAATACACAATCTGAGGTCTGCAGATTCAGACTCCGTTCACCGTTAAGGCAACACTAATCACTGAATGCTGTGCATGAAATGCAGGAGCGACTGAAGAAACACACACCTGTAAAGAATGGCCTTATCAGCTCCGAAGGCACCGACAATCAGATCTGTAAAACACAGATGAAAAGAGCTGCTGACGCTTCTTCAGCGCAGTCACATGTCCAGGCACAGACACAGACCAGCGCCCGGGTGGCCAAAGCTCCGTTACTTTAACGGCTGGTTAGCGCTAAACACCTGACATTATCACCACTCTCGACAGAAGATTCTCGGGAACGCTCTTCACTACTTAAACTAATCATGGGGAAACCTACAAAATGCATCAAAAACAGAAACATCTGTGCTTTCATTCAGAGATATAGGTACAGTGGCTTCAACTTAATCACCGGCTAAAGTTAACAAAGCTTTGCACAACCGGGCCCAGGGCAACAAGCATCACAGCACTGACTGCTTTTTCACTACGACACGACCCAATCCCACCAATACAAAATTCTAACGCAATTTTATTCTCATTCAAGGACTATTACAAGCAGATAGATGGAGTGACACGAATGTCTCAGTTCCTAAAAAGCAATTAACATATGAATGCAATTTCCCATAATATTCTCAAAACCCACTGTATCAATAGCTGTCATTCAAAGCTGGAAAATCCAGGTTCAAGAAGCACTTCCCTTATGGCTGAGAGGGGTCCAGTTTGCTGTACCTGGGTACTCGTTCAGGTCGATGTCCGTGGCACCATGCATCGAGTACCCAAAACTAGGGGGCATGTAGGTTGACGTCCACTGCCCCTCCAGCACCTGGGATGCCACAGTGTCAAGGCCGCCAGACCTCCCGTTATAGATGTACACCAGTCCGTTGTGTTCCGGACCACCATACGGGGCAGCGATGGCAATGTCTACACAACACAAGGGCAGGGGGATGAGTGTCCTTCTGCGGTCGCAGACCCAGCACAAAAACACAGGTCACATGACCCAGTGCGTAGAGAATGATGCAACTCAGTTGAATTAATCAGTGAGGAATATCATTTTAAAGGGCTAAAAATAGAAATCTCCCAAACAAAAAGTTCTGAAATATTTACAAACTGTTCAAAATATATTTTAATAAGTCAATGTTCCGGTCAAAAGACCTCAGCCTAGGGATCGATGCAGTCACGCAACATTGATTAGTGTGCAAAGCGCATAATTGATTCAGTCAACAATGTTAACGAGGATATCAACTGCTCATTTCTGCAAATTTAACAAGATTAAAGGAAGTCCTCAGAACAATGGCGTATAATTAATGAGTGCTTGTGCAGGGTGGATGTACACGCCTTCTTTACCCTTTTTGCAAAATTGGTCGCAGTTAATGCCCACACACTGACATGTAGAATACGCTTGTCATGTTTCAAGACGATATGAGTCATAACGGAGGAGTTCCACTACAAAGGGTAGCGTCCAAAACAGAAAAAGAATGACAAGAGATTGAGTGAGATTTTGGTCCCCCGTCAAAAGGACAAAAACACTGGTAGCAAGCGTACACGCAATCCAGAACATGAAAACGCAAGCGCAAGTTTTTGCCCGATGTGAGGCTGCAGAGCGGGTACGAGTCCCCCATACCGTTAAACCCATCCTGATCCAGGTCCCCTAAGGGGGTGATGGCGCTGCCGAAGCGCGAGTAGACCTCAGTGCCTGTTAGCTTGGTCGGTTCCTGGAAGGAGAATCCCCCACTGCCCAGATACACGAACACCTGGCCCACCTCCCGAAGCTTCCCATCGGACCCACGGTCCATGAAGAGTGGCGCGCCCACAAACAGGTCAACCATCCTGGGGAGAGCAGGCGGGACAGCTTATGGAGTGGCAAGATTTAGACTTATTACATACCATACCAGCAAACCGAAAATATTAAAATGTTCTACGTCAAAACAGGAACTAACTAACTAGCACTCACTCACTCAGTCACTGCACAGTACAAAATGAGTGGTTGAAAATACTCAATGCTCAGCTAATGGAATCAATAATGCAACAACCCTATAATTACAGTGTACCGGATGAAGATGAGATCTTTGCCACAAATAAAAACTAGCCAGTGTTCTTTTGATGGTCCGTTTGAGTGTGTGAGTTTTGCAGCAGGCAGTACACTGCAAATAATTACTCACCCGTTATTATTAACGTCTGTTGCAGCCACAGAATGCCCAAAGTACGCCGCCATCTATTAGAAAGAGGGCAGAAAGGGTCATGTTATCCTGATAGTATTACCACCATGAGGAGCAACAAAGTCATTACAAGTGTCTGCCACTAACATGGCAATATCCCCCGCCGCCTCATTTATGTGTCCATACGGACGGAGCCCAATACTATATCCCCCGCTTAGCGCTAATCGCGCGGCGGGAATAATGATCTAAATATGTATCACTGTTCAGTAATTAACTTTGACATGACCACCGTATGCATTTGTAATGGCTGACTGCCACTCAATCACAGAGACATTTCATAAAAACAACAAACTCAGAAAGTAATTTAATATGCTTTATGATGACTTTTGCGGATCTTTTTCATTGTTATTTCTGCAATTAGAACATGCAATGTTGAATTTTCCAATTGAGAAGTTGATGAAGTATTGATAGGGCAATGTTAATTTTGACAAGCTGTCACCTCCATCACCTCCAGGAAACAACAGAATTTTGGGGGTCGTCACAGGTATCCAACATGAAAAGAATCCAGTCAACAGTTCTTAAGATATACAAATTTATGATTTGTGACCTTGAAATGAAGGTCAAGGTCACCAAAACAGCATGGTACCATTCCCACACTGGGATGAACCTAGGTACCAAATACGAGAAGAATCTATTCAAGGATTCTTAAGATATTCAAGTTTGTGTGTTGGTATGAACGGACCAAGACACTCAAATTTAAGCTTATGACCTTGAAATGAAGGTCAAGTTCACCCAAAACTGCATGGTACCTTTCACCCACTGAGATAAACCTAGATATCAAATATGAAAAGAATCTAGTCAACGGTTCTTAAAATAGCCACATTTATATGTTCGTGCACACGTACGTATGTACGGACAGGACGGAGTCCAATACTATATCCCCCGCTTCACGCTAATTGCGCAGCTGGGGATAAAAACAATGCAAGGCGCTGCACAGAACATTGTCCTCTCCTGTGATGCAAACACTGGAATTGGTGCCAAACTGGTTCTATGCCACATTCACTATTCACTGCAGCCATTTTCTTTCCAAGTACAACAGTGAGATCCTCAAAAGCCAGTTTATCAGAAAGTTGAGAAATTTTCACAATGCTTTCTCACTCTCTGTTGACTCAAGACTAACACTATGAAAATGAGAACCTCGCATGTTTGGCTGCACACTGATTCTCAGATTAGGAAGTCTAACAGTTTTGTAACCAAAGTACTTTTGTAGATGTAATGCTCAAAATAGCACTTGGCAACATCTACAAACCATCAACTGCATAAATGATTCGCATAAGCAATGTAAAAGTGGTGAGCCTCCCCCACGGCCTCCGTCAGCACAGCTCGATAGACGAACATTTCTTCAGAGGAATCAGAGCAGATAATACTGCAAATTGGTTGTTTATTATTTGAACAAAGTAGCAGCTGAACTCCAGGTCAACGGCCTCCCGAGCCAACAACTTCAGCCAGCAATTAGCACGTCAGTATCAGTAATAGGTTATCACACTAACACAAAGATCCCTTTTCATTACCCCCTCAGCGATTCTAACCAATGAGGTATTGTCTTCCCTCCTGCCTCGGTCTGTCTGTCCGTCCCTCTTACTGCTCCAGCTGGGGAACCCATGTAGCGAGGGAGGGACAGCCCTCAGATTTACTGGGTGTCACCAGAGGCCCATGTCATGAAGAAGTCACAGCTCCCATTTTGACCTTATTTTAAGACACGCTGAGGAGGGATAGTTTCTGTGTTTGGGTCAATATACGGGCAGAACAGGGTCAATCACTGAGACAATCAGCTGGGATTCAAAATGTCACTAACAAGGCAAATGAGGAAAAACACAACTGTAAAAGTATTACCAGCAACACTGGAGATATGTTACCAATGCCTGTCATCCTTTAGCTTGTAATGTCAAGGTCAATGTTTACGTCAATTTGGTTATGTCTGGACTGAACAAAAGCAAAGATTTCCATCCCTAAATGTAAAAAGCACTAGAAAACAATCAAGTAAATAAATAGCAACATCTATAATACATGTGAGGTCGATGCCTGTCTGTCTGAGTGTAAGTACACGTTTTTCTCCTACATTTCTCAACCGATTATCACCAAATTTGGTGTGAATATCCACTTGGACACCAGGAAGGACTTGACTTCGCCCGATTTTTGAAAAACGCTCATGCTTGCAAAAAAATGGCAATTTCATTCCGAGTACCAGCTAGTTTTACAAATATAAAATGAAAATGCAAAGACACAAAAACTATTGTAGTTTATTAATATTTTAATGATATTGAACAAAATCATAATAATAAACCAATTCACCCAAATTAAAATTTACTAAATATTGTTACTGCTTGCCTCACACTTGCTGCAGCCACCTCAGGCAGAGACATGAGCCTGGAGTCTTCTGTGCAAGGGCACGGCAGGACTGCCTCAGGCAGAGACCTGAGCCTGGAGTCTTCTGTATGAGGGTACGGCAGGACTGCCTCAGGCAGAGACATGAGCCTGGAGTCTTCTGTATGAGGGTATGGCAGGACTGCCTCAGGCAGAGACATGACCCTGGAGTCTTCTGTACGAGGGTACGGCAGGACTGCCTCAGGCAGAGACATGAGCCTGGAGTCTTCTGTATGAGAGTACGGCAGGACTGCCTCAGGCAGAGACATGAGCCTGGAGTCTTCTGTATGAGAGTACGGCAGGACTGCCTCAGGCAGAGACATGAGCCTGGAGTCTTCTGTATGAGAGTACGGCAGGACTGCCTCAGGCAGAGACATGACCCTGGAGTCTTCTGTATGAGGGCACGGCAGGACTGCCTCAGGCAGAGACATGAGCCTGGAGTCTTCTGTATGAGGGTACGGCAGGACTGCCTCAGGCAGAGACATGAGCCTGGAGTCTTCTGTATGAGGGTATGGCAGGACTGCCTCAGGCAGAGACATGACCCTGGAGTCTTCTGTACGAGGGTACGGCAGGACTGCAACAGGCAGAGACCTGAGCCTGGAGTCTTCTGTATGAGGGTACGGCAGGACTGCCTCAGGCAGAGACCTGAGCCTGGAGTCTTCTGTATGAGGGTATGGCAGGACTGCCTCAGGCAGAGACATTAGCCTGGAGTCTTCTGTATGAGGGCACGGCAGGACTGCCTCAAGCAGAGACCTGAGCCTGGAGTCTTCTGTATGAGGGTATGGCAGGACTGCCTCAGGCAGAGACATGAGCCTGGAGTCTTCTGTATGAGGGCACGGCAGGACTGCCTCAGGCAGAGACATGAGCCTGGAGTCTTCTGCATGAGAGTATGGCAGGACTGCCTCAGGCAGAGACACGACCCTGGAGTCTTCTGTATGAGGGCACGGAAGGACTGCCTCAGGCAGAGACATGAGCCTGGAGTCTTCTGAATGAGGGCACGGCAGGACTGCCTCAGGCAGAGACATGAGCCTGGAGTCTTCTGTATGAGAGTACGGCAGGACTGCCTCAGGCAGAGACATGAGCCTGGAGTCTTCTGTATGAGGTTACAGCAGGACTGCCTCAGGCAGAGACATGAGCCTGGAGTCTTCTGTGCAAGGGCACAGCAGGACTGCCTCAGGCAGAGACATGAGCCTGGAGTCTTCTGTATGAGGGTACGGCAGGACTGCAACAGGCAGAGACATGAGCCTGGAGTCTTCTGTATGAGAGTACGGCAGGACTGCCTCAGGCAGAGACATGAGCCTGGAGTCTTCTGTATGAGGGTATGGCAGGACTGCCTCAGGCAGAGACATGACCCTGGAGTCTTCTGTACGAGGGTGCGGCAGGACTGCCTCAGGCAGAGACATGAGCCTGGAGTCTTCTGTATGAGAGTACGGCAGGACTGCCTCAGGCAGAGACATGAGCCTGGAGTCTTCTGTATGAGAGTACGGCAGGACTGCCTCAGGCAGAGACATGAGCCTGGAGTCTTCTGTATGAGGGTATGGCAGGACTGCCTCAGGCAGAGACATGACCCTGGAGTCTTCTGTATGAGGGTATGGCAGGACTGCAACAGGCAGAGACATGAGCCTGGAGTCTTCTGTATGAGGGTACGACAGGACTGCCTCAGGCAGAGACATGACCCTGGAGTCTTCTGTACGAGGGTACGGCAGGACTGCAACAGGCAGACACATGAGCCTGGAGTCTTCTGTATGAGGGTACGACAGGACTGCCTCAGGCAGAGACATGAGCCTGGAGTCTTCTGTACGAGGGTACGACAGGACTGCCTCAGGCAGAGACATGAGCCTGGAGTCTTCTGTATGAGGGTACGGCAGGACTGCCTCAGGCAGAGACCTGAGCCTGGAGTCTTCTGTATGAGGGCACGGCAGGACTGCCTCAGGCAGAGACATGAGCCTGGAGTCTTCTGTATGAGGGTACGGCAGGACTGCCTCAGGCAGAGACATGAGCCTGGAGTCTTCTGTATGAGGGTACGGCAGGACTGCCTCAGGCAGAGACATGAGCCTGGAGTCTTCTGTATGAGGGTACGGCAGGACTGCCTCAGGCAGAGACATGAGCCTGGAGTCTTCTGTATGAGGGTACGGCAGGACTGCCTCAGGCAGAGACATGAGCCTGGAGTCTTCTGTATGAGAGTACGGCAGGACTGCCTCAGGCAGAGACCTGAGCCTGGAGTCTTCTGTATGAGGGTACGACAGGACTGCCTCAGGCAGAGACATGAGCCTGGAGTCTTCTGTATGAGGGTACGGCAGGACTGCCTCAGGCAGAGACATGAGCCTGGAGTCTTCTGTATGAGGGTACGGCAGGACTGCCTCAGGCAGAGACATGAGCCTGGAGTCTTCTGTACGAGGGTACGGTAGGACTGCCTCAGGCAGAGACATGAGCCTGGAGTCTTCTGTATGAGGGTACGGCAGGACTGCCTCAGGCAGAGACATGAGCCTGGAGTCTTCTGTATGAGGGTACGGCAGGACTGCCACAGGCAGAGACATGAGCCTGGAGTCTTCTGTATGAGGGTACGGCAGGACTGCCTCAGGCAGAGACCTGAGCCTGGAGTCTTCTGTATGAGGGCACGGCAGGACTGCCTCAGGCAGAGACATGAGCCTGGAGTCTTCTGTATGAGGGTACGGCAGGAAACTGTGTGCAATTGTGAGGTCATGACCTCACAACGCGTCACATGATGACATCATACCTGTATGGTTCAATATTTTGCCACCAGGTTGAGCTTTGTGATGGAAAATTACCATTTTGGCCATATCTTCAGAACCATTTGTCCAATTGACCTGAAATTAAGTTCAAATGAAAGGTCATGACCTGATAAGCTTTATATTGTATTGGGTCTATTCAAGGATTGGGGAATTGGAGGATTGGGGGCGTTCGGGGATATACCCCAAGCCGTCGCCTCCGACGGCATAAGCCTAGTTAAAGTACAGTGTTCATCAAAGACAGCTGGATTCCACACACGGAACAGACAGAGACAGAAATATCCATCCGCTAAGTTTTGTAGTCAAAGACTTTTATGGATTCAAATTTTTTTCCCTGCAACAGATCAACGTGTCACTGCCCTACATTCAGAAATTTGGAAAAACTCATCCCTACTGAGCGAGATTCCTTGGCTGTATCTCCACACAGGATAATATTGAGGCTTTTCAGCCAATCATATCACAGGTTTTGATGATGCCAAGTAGAAGAAGGAAATGACAGAGTTATCATTTCCTGCAACTGGGTGTGTGACCTCCAGGAGGCAGTGTGCTGACTAAGCACTTCACACTTCCGCTAGCACTGCAATCCTGTAATGCTCCTCCGAACAGCCTGTTAATGTGCTCCAGATGAGGCAGTAGATTCGGGACATGAACCCTTAGCTTGAAAACAAACACCTAATAAACTTCAGCTTTTACCGCAGAGAAACTGTAGGCTCACAAAATCACACTCATCGAAAGGCTGACGGATCAATCGTCATTTTTGAGGTTCCCTGAATCCAACTTGATTGCTTTAACCCTTGGAGGTGCTAAATTAATTTTCAGGAAATAAAAATGCAATTATCCTGAGCTGTTCAAAAACTACTGTGAGGCAACTTGTTTAAAAGAGCTCCCGCAGGGGAGCTCTTTTAAACAAGATGCCACATGATAGGTTTTCAACAGCATCTGATTTTGATTTCTAACATTAGTAGGCAAGTTGCCTACAGTGCTCTAAGGGTTAATGCCTTCCATTCCTGTCCCCCTCAATTTCAAGACCAAATCACATTTTTAATCATAATACTCACTGCCACAGACTTTGGAGACCACAGACAAAGACGTACTCCCCACCAAAGCACACAATGACCCAAGGCTTATACGGTAATAACACTTTTCATCGCAAAGACAAATCAGAGGAAGACTCTTGACGTGCTCCTCAAAAGGTAGACTTGCAGCGCGCAATCGACAAATTTCAGATGAGTGAAAGGACCCACTCATTTCGGCTGAAGGACTCCCTCAAACTCACTGATACTACAGCCAGTCGCTCCGCAGGAGCAGTCCTCCTGGGTCGTCCAGATTTGTTCATGTGTGGCCTATCTATACATTAATGGATAAACCGGATGAGCCATCCTGCACCAGACAGGGCCAACGGGCAGTAGCATTAGCAAGGAATTCACCAATCAGGACTTTAAATACCTGCACTCCAGTGAAGTTGACCACAGACACCATATTTACTCCATTGAGAACATTAACCTGTGGAGACACAAAGAGATATTCAATCCTCGAATTAAAAAAAAAACATGCCACAATTTTTTTTAAAAGACCGGAGGAAGAATAATCCTTACATAGCCTAGGGCCTTCTCCCCTCGAGGAACCCCAGTGACGTAGTCTATGAGGGAATCCAAAAAGACATATTAGGAATCTGGTGGTCATTGGCACCTACAAGCATTTGATCCTTCTCAGCTGGCAAAAACTAGCTTGGAAACGCAAATGAAAGTACAGAAGCAACATTTCAAATACAAAGACGGCGCTTGACAGAGTCCTCAACGGCAAATTGCCAAGATGCGCTAGTTCCACATCGCGGAAAGCGAACACGCCTTCACCACAGGAAATGTTGAGAAAACCATCCAAGTTCACCACAGTGTAACCAAGACTTCAAGCTCACATCTCCTGCCTAATGTACAGGGGCTACAGCCTCGCCTGGACAGGCCAAACACAGGAGCAGCGGCACCCGTCTCTTTGACAGTGCGCATGAAAGCCTGCACTTCCCAGAATGAATAAAGGAGACGGTTACAGTCAGCAGCACATGAAAGACCGACGGTCACGAGGCCTTCTGATTTAAATCCAGCCCTTCGGCACAGGGACTGAGTAACCGGTCATGCAGATGAGCAGGTAGAACACTTCTTTCTTTCCGTCCAAGTTCCGTCAGACAATGTCAGAATGCTGCATTTATTTCGTGGAACTAGAAAAAGACTAGGGTGAGTCAACAAGGCCAACGACTCGAATCAGTAGTTCTGAAGAGTTGTTTTTGACTGCAGTTACAGTAGACAAAACAGCCTTCAATATGCCTCACTGGCTAACATGCTAGCATGATGCTAAGGTCCCTCAACCCATCAGCTTCCATTAACCTGCAGTCAGAGAGACCAATGATCTACGATCATAGGGGAAAATGCAGTAGCAGCGGGGCTCGAGTCAGAATGTGGCGTCTGTGGTTTCCTCCATTTCAGGACACCCTGCACACCAGACACAGGGCTAGATGTTCTGGGCTCTCACCATCTTCCCCATCTCCGTTGAAATCGCCGACAGCCACAGAGTATCCTGAACGCAGGGGCGAAACAGTAGTGCATTAGAGGAGAAGGCAGGCTCCGCGCACACAAAGCACAGTCTGAGCTGAAATGTGCAAGTTTTTGCACACCGAGCCCAGCATCAGGCTTCACCACATCTTCCTCCAGTGGCAAAGCGTGCCATTTTACTTTTAAAAAAATACAAAATTAAGAAACGTTTCAAGACAAAGTACAGCCACTGATTTGTAACAGCTTACCTAAATAACTGTCATCATAGTGCGCGCTGGCAGCTTTGGTCGACAGCTGGTTGCTGTAAGTTGTGTAGAAGTCTTTATTGTACTTTTTAATGATTTCAGTGATGTCATCAGAGATCAGCTGGCCTGCAGGACAGGCACAAACAAACTTCATGACAAATAGAAGACATTTTGCCCAAAATCCACGTAAGTAATTTCCATCTTCACAATGTCCCAATCAATGGGTTTTTGCATCCATCAAATGCAGGGTCAACAACAGTCAATGCATCAGCAGACATGATATTGAACACAAACAGAACATAATATAATGCTTTAACGGAAGTCTAGAAAATTAATATGCATAATGCAGACTACTGAAGTTCTAACTACCAAAACTATTGCCTGTTCTTCTGTGAACAAAAATATCCGCCAACAATGACATTTTAAACTCCCAAACTTTTAATTTAGAGCAACAAAAGTGACTGCAGTTGATCATAAAAAAGGGTGAGCGCTGTGACACAGTCTTGGACTGCCCAACCTACCTTTAGGGAAAAAAATAATTCCAATTTATCCCCATTATTACAAATACCAGCTTTCAGCATTATGGATCTATATTTCACAAGCATCACAACCGTTTTCACTCTATTCTAAAATCAATATTACATTTGAATACTGTGCTGTCCGTCTGCAAAGAAAGCTTGACCTGGCAACCAACAAAACAGCAATTTTGACATTTACTGGGCAGCCTTCTCATGCACAGCAATGAGTCAGCAGTCCTATGTAAAATGACAAAACAGCACACCACTGGTTGATACAAATATTGCAAGTTATTCAAGAACTACACAGTCTACCAGAGCAGATCTCCCTCACAAAAAATGAATTACAGTGGTTCAGTCACATTCTACATCCCACAGCCCGTCTGACCTCATTTCTTTGTCTTTAGTCAAAATCTCTCATTCAAATGAATGTTAAAATTCAATGTACATCAATACCTTGCCAATAAAAGCTTCCAGGACCTCCAATGACAACTCTCTTATTATTCTGCAGGGGAAAAAGAATTATTTTTAAATTATTTCAGTCTTCTTTGCCTTGTTAGAGAAACACAGAGGAAATACAAAGTGAAATAATAGGAAAATCCACAGGCTAAAATGAGCAGCAGAGCTTACAGTATTTACAGATCACTCCCCTCAAATATAGAAAGCAACCAATCTCATTCTGACACAGAGGTCATTAACCTCTGGATAAAGCGATGATGGCACTTTGACTGTGGCGATTTCAATGCCTAAAGGCCATGAGATTCCTTACGTTCAAAAGATCAACACTAAATCCAGCCTGGCAGAAACCTTGGCCATCGGGGGTGTTTAAATCTGGAAGAACAGACACACAAACGCTGTATAAAATCACAGTAATACATGATTAAGAAACAACTACAAAAGAACAGGAGAGGTGACGCACGTTTTTAACTCCTAAGCTAAATGTAAACACCAGTGATTAAGCCGCTGCAGTGTAGGACGGGACAAAGATCAATAAAGGGCTGCTGATTCACGTTCTGGAAAACAGGGGACGGGGTAACCGTTCTGAGGTGAGCCTAACCGCGCCCTGTTCACATTTGGCTGAGTCAGCCGTTACACCACAGGAAGTGGACTCTCATAGATGGGAGTGCGCCACGATTTCACAATCCACAGTTTTCCTACTCCTTCAGAAAACATAAACCCTCCGTTCAGAAATAAATATTGACGCCCAGCTGTTTCAGGGACAGCAGCCGCTCAAAGGCAAGAGGGCGAAACGTTAAGCCTCCATCAGCGCTGATGAAATCTCAGTTTCCATAGCCTTACTGCCACTGAATCACTCTGGACTCCGTTCCACAATCTGTGCAGGATTAAGTCCCAAAGCCACGGTTTCACGTACCGGTGCGACATGGGGAATACTCCACCACGCTGTTTCCTTTCTTGAGAAAGCAAGTTCCCACAGGTTCCCGCTCCATCAGCGTAAACGTGCTCCACTGGTACAGAGGCGCACAAGCCTTAAAAGGGTAAAGAAAATCAATAAAACGGGCAAAAACACAGTCCTGGTTACATGAGAGAAAGCAGTAAAGCCAAAAATAAACCTGGTTCCATTGAAAATGAGTTCAAAAGAAGCAAATGTTTCATATGATACATATGATACATGGCAAACTGCGTCAGCAATTTCACTACCTCCAACGAAGAAATTAATATGGCAAAATGTACTGTTACTGATTAAAAGGTGGGTCATGAGGTAGTCACTCAATCGCAGAGCCCGTAAACCGCAGCTGAGGCGGGAATGACGTTCGCTCACCAGGATGTTATCACCAGCCGACCGGACCGAGGCTCCGAACCACTGGTGGGACTTGAACTCCATCTGTTCTCCCTTCAAACCCTTCCGGTCCTCTGGGAGCCAATGAAATTGAGAATTTGCAGATGAGTGAGTCACTTCAGAGAAGCTGCAGTTGCAATAGCCACCGTGCCACTTTAAATTCAGATTTAGCCCACAAAGTAACACATCATTAAGCCGGGCCCAATAAGCGCAGAAAAGCATCAACAGCTTCATCACATCTACAAATAGTAGACGGAGAGGGTTTTGTGGGGGGGAACCAATGTGTGTAACTGGAAAAATTCAAGCCACGTTTAACTCACCCACAACCCCTTTATGCAGATGCCAAGTCAAGCCAACCTTGCCAGGCGTGTATGACCTGGCTTTATCTGGCTTTATATCAGATATTGACCACACCAAAAAGAACAAGTCAACCATCATGGAGACATCACAAGCAACTCAATGTTCATTATGACAGAAGTGCTTGACATGCACTGCCATTTTCTTTATTTCTCTCATATCTTGCCGAAAAAACAATTAAAGCCTACTTTTTTCTTCAGTTTGCATCAAAAACAGTACATACTTCACGTGTGTGTTTTAAACGGCGCCAAGTGTTTATTCTTTTACTAGCGAGCCACTGTTTTGACATTTCATACAAACTTTTGAATCAAACGCAAGCGGATATCATCATTCTTTAAATCTTTTTGACAGATGAAATGCGGAGGGCTTATACAGCACCTATCCATTCGGTCTCCAAACTAAACAAAAAAACAAATAAAGTTATTCAGCTACAAAAAAAATTTAACCATAAAAGTGCTTGCAAGGACACTGCAAAAACAGAGCAACCCATCCGTTCACCTGCCCTTGGGATACATTTATAAGTAAATTTCACAAAGAATAATCAAACATATATAGTGTCAACAAGAAGTTTTATGTGAGAACATCCATGACCGTGAACAGAATTGGAGGCAGAGTCTTGTTCTACAGTTGCAATGTACCAAGTTACAGCTTGGTGTCAAGTTTTTGTGTTAAGCAATATTTTTAGGGGTGTGGCCAGATTGCATGACCTTGACCTTTGAAGTAACCAGTGATTAGGCTAAAACAATTTCCCGGCGGCATAATAATTGTGATTATAGTACTAAATAGGTTCAAGATGGCAAGAAAGTCATAGATGCCCCAACAGCAATGAAATTTTGCTGGGAGCTTGACCTTGAGTGGAAAGACATCAAAATTGATAAAGATTTACCCTGCTACATATGTGCTACAAAGTTAGAGGTTTCAATTGCAAATACTTTTTAAATTATAGAGTGAACAAGGCTTTTGAGGGGCTTGGTTAAATGTTATGACCTTAATGTGATCTTGACCTTGCATGGAATTTGCCCAAGAGTTAACAGAAGCTGAGCCATGTTATATAATAGCTACATACAAAGTTACAGCTTTCTATCATCAATACGTGAAGCTATCATGTTAACAAGCATTTTGAGGGGTGTGGCCAGTTGTCATGACCTTGTCCTTTGAAGTGACCAGCGATTATGCCAAAACAATTCCCCAGGGCTATAATAACAGTGACTAAAGTATTAGAAATAAGCTGAAAACAGCAAGAAAGTTATCGGTGAAACAAAGTGCGTGGGTGGTGGACAAACTCACGCTAGTGCTGAAAGCAGCCCCACCTTGTCGGAGCTACTAATAATATCCTCTATTCATGTAATATAGTCCCCAAAATGAATTAGAGACCATCTGGGTTCGTACCAGCCATGACATCGAAGTGTGCAGTGCTTACAGAATAGCTCAGAACACGCCCATCTCTGATCTCAGCCTTCCTTTTTAATCACGACTATTTGACAGTGAAATTCGAAGGCTGGGTTGAGATGCAACAGAGTTCACAAGAACTTCCCAACGGACTAAAAAACATATCGACCCAAATAAAAACACTTGTAATAACGGCCGAAACAGCTGTCCTGGCAGTTCTATAATAGTGTCACAGTAATGCTGTGGTTTGGCCTGATGACAGACAAACGGATCAACTGATAACACTTCCAGCTTTGCTAAGTACTGCAGCTGGTAAAAAACAATCCAAACACATCCTCACAGAACTTCTTTTACCAATAAATACCAATGATATCATTCTCTGTGGTTGATTATGTTATACTACAAAATATATTATCATTAAAGCCATTGTAATGGCATTCTTTAGAGAAATGTCACCATTTTTGATCAATCCATGGGCAACTTGAACATTTACTTTGGACATAAGGGGTTGGTAGTGTAGCTCTGGAACTACCGCTGCGACTTTGGCTGTGTTGGATACCAGAAAAAAAAAAATTGGTTATTCAAGCAAAAGCTACAAGTTGTCTTTTACATTTGGAGCCATAGACAAGAGTGGAAAATACTACAACACAAACGGTGTAAACCCAACAAGCAGAATAACGTACCACTTCCCTCAGTCGCACACATCTTATCCGAGCTTTGTAATTGTTCTACAGCAAGTCATGAAACTCAATAAAAACTGTAAATTTAACAACAGAATAGTTAGCTAAATGGCAAAATGGCAAAGAGATATGGGTATTTTGCCCAAACTCCCACTTTGGATTTCTATTGTCTTCTATTCTATTGTTTTTTTTTATTTTCAGTTTCTTTCTGCAGGATGATGAATGATGCAGAAAATGACAGCTGAATTTTGAAAGGGACATTTGTTAGCAATGGAAACATAGTGAATTTGTATCAAAATAAAGAGATCTTGATAGTTTACAGACAACACAGGAATTTATTGGGTATATTTCGTATAAATTTGAATTTGTATGGCTTTATGTTATTACTATGAGGTTAGACAATTTTTTTCATAATCAATATTGTGAACTATTCCCTGGGAGCTTCAGATGCCAGAAACGCCAGGCTGGTAGCAGTTATAATGGGGAGATATGATTAATGCAATGTCTATGTTTCAGACTTGAGAACTCCCACATTTTGAATAGCCTACATTTTTGGCGCCACCTCCTCATGAATATTCAACAAACAGCATCCATTCCTGATAACAATTACAATCACAGCATCATTTAGGCACCAAAGTTCACGGCACATTTACAGAAAGGATTTTATCACAATGCAAACCTACTCCACTTCAAGAATAAAACTGAATACATCCCCAGAGAAAATGCGCCTTGGTATTACAAATGCGTCCCAAGCATTGTCCAAAACCTTTGAGAGTGCCAAGCTTGGGTACTGCATTTCCTAAGCCGAAATAGTAGTAGAAACCTATGTGGAGTTGTTCTCTCCCGCCTTACTGACCTTGGATGGCAAAACAAACAGAGTTAGCCAAGAAAGGAAATGAATCGCAAATATTCTCTCAACCGCACTGCAAAAGAAATCCCTGTATGGTTAAAACATGACCTTGTTTAAGCACATTTCTGAACTATGAGGAAATTTCACAGAAATACACACGCTTCATGCCCCAGTGAATCAGACCTCAATTTTTTTCCTTAGCCAGGACCTATTTTCCCCACAGCTGTCAGACAAGTGAAACATCTGTCCATGAAGTTGTTAAGTCATGACTTGCAATGGTTGGTCAGATCACACCTTGTGCACTTCTTCTGACTCTACAAATCCAACCATGTATAACAATGTTCAGTGTCCTCTATGGACCCACACTTTGTTTGAAAAATTTACTTGAAACCAAAATTCTAATTTTGACAAACTTCATTAGGCCCGGGAGAGCAGACAGACATGGAGTTAAATGCGTAATAAAACTTTACATGAATTTACATGAATAAAACAAATGTGACAGAATGTGACAGGTTTCGATTAAAACACAATTCTGTAAGTAATAGCAAACATGCTGTTGAATTCTGATGTAGGCCACTTGCAAGCTGCTTCAAATCACATCGATATTGTTCCATTTTTGTCACCATCTATAAGAAATGGAATACATCATTGCCTGGTGATGTCAAAGTTGATTGGACGATAGGGAGAAAATGATTTTTGAACTTTTTGGCTCATTTTGTTCTTAAACTTTGACTCAAGTTGAGTAAAAGCATGAGCTGTCAACAGGGCATGACGACCTACAACCTTATTGTGAAGTTTGACGATGTTTGGTCGTAAATTGTGACAGCTAGGCCGTTTGCAGACATTCAGACAAAAAAAATCTAACTGACTAACCAGCAAGCCAAAAATGGGAAATGTCAGCTTACCACAAAGAAATGGAACAAAGTAACAAACTTCACAACATCAAAATATTAGAATTCGCCAAGTAACAGACCGACAAACGTGGCTAATCCCATAACCTCGCTGGTGGAGGTAATCATCAAACCAGAGTTGATTACATAATCATTTCATCAACAGTACATGTTTCTATAAGGAAGCGTGTGCGAGCACCTGTCCAGATCAGATTAAACAAGAAAATATTGTTTTCAATATCCTTTGCAACCATTAAATACCATGTTCAAAACCAAGGATGGTCGTGACGAGTAACAAAGTACTGTGCAAAGGTTTGCGCACATTTACCACAATCCCGTGAGGCAAAGATGCCTCTGAAGATCGTTAAAAGGTTTATAAATCTTGGAAAACCAACTAAAGTGCCGTGAACTGTTAAAAACTAATACAAATCAATATTTAGTGTGACTTTACTATCCTTTTCCTAATCCTCTGCAGGACCACAGTCTCACTCACATACGTTTGTCCCCCCAGGTGTGTTATTCCCACACAGCCTCCATAATGTTCACATCAGGTCTCTGTCACGGCACATTATCTGTATCAACTGTATTTACTGAAATATAAAGTTCTTATGCAAGACTTTTTTTTAATAATTAACATTTAATGTTCCAAATGTGCTTTTCATCTACAGAGCTACTAACATGGAAAGCAAAAATAAACATTCAATATCAAATCTAAATATAAAAAAATAGTGCCTTGGGCACTTAAACCACCTGGATTGTTTACGCAAGTACAGGCTGTTACATAATGCCATGAACAAACTTTGGCGTCCCCATGGGTAGGAACATACCTGCCGAGTTTAAGCTTTATAGATCCCATGGTTTCAGATAAGATGATGTTTAAAGTGAACACCTCTGAAAGTCAGCGTGGCCAACAGAGTTGGGTTCAAAATACTTGAAAAAAATTTGAAAAGTACTTGAAATGAACTTGAAAATTCAAATACTTTTCCAATGTACTTGGTCCAAGTCCAAGTTTTTTTTTACCGTTTTTGAAGAAGTACTTGAGTCAAGTCCAAGTACTTGAAAAAGTACTTGCAAGTCCAAGTACTCAAGTACAAGTAAAAGTACCGACCCAACTCTGGTGGCCAATGTGCTGAGCTGAAATCAAGGTGAAATGTCTAAATTTCACAAATCCCATCAAATATGTTTCGGGCTTGCTTTCCTCAACCCACATGAATATCAGCTCAATAGCTTCAAAATTGGCTTCACAATGGCTCCATATGGCAGCTAAAATTCTAGAGTTCCTAAGACTTTTTCAAGGTACCGTACACCTTGAAAATTGGAAGAAAAACCTTGTCCCTACTTATCCAGTTGGACAGGCAGACACATGGACATACAGATGGGCTCCAATGCATTATCCCCCCACTTCACTCTGTGGCGAGGAATAATGACAGGCCTCAGTAACTGTGGCAGCGAAGTACTTCAAGACCATCATTGCAAAACGGTATCAACATTTTAGCTTGTTTAATTTAACATCCAAAAACTGAAACCCAGGAGCAAGAACCAAAATTTCAAAATGAGAAAATTAAGACAAAGTTTTCACTTTGACAAGACAATTGCAAAGAAATGCACACAAGGATTACATGGCTTCCATAACATCAAGTCAAGGTTACTTTATCTGTCTCCCTAGGGAGGGAGAAATTTGCCTTGGAATGGAAGGAAATCAGTGCACCATACTACAAATAGTAACAGCAGTAAAAAGAATCACAAAAGACAACAGACAAAAAACAATAAAGTCTAAAAAACAATTGACAAAGCGACAGTTATTCAAGTGTGCAATACCATTGCTCATAATGAGCTGTGCAAAAATTAACTAGAAGTCCTCTTCCTCCATGTGCCAATAAGACCAACAAATGTACATCATTAACACAACAGAGGAAGGGCTTGTGCCTGACATCATACGCGGTGATATTACATGTTTTGCAAAAGTTTCAAAGCAGGCCAACGTATCAGACTGCATTCAGCCATTTGATCATAATATACGGGGTAAAAATAGGCAAGAATGTAGCCTCTGGGTACACTTAGTAATCGCTGCCAAGTTCTCCAAGTCATGCGCTACTGCTAACAGTAATCTAGCACAGGTCTGGCCCTGAACTCCCCACCTACAGTCAGCAAACACAAAGGCGTCTATTGTTTTAAAGAGGTCATTTTTCTAAATTCCAAATAAGAGCAAGAAAAAAAGGAGTACCTGATGCTTCAAGGACCCAATTCCTTCATTTCCAAACTCAAACAAGGTCACATAAGGGCTTGAAATAAGAATGTATAAGCAAAGGCCAGTCAGACTGAGTTTCCAAAGTCAAAATTTTCTTCTGTCTGACCATCAACTCGGGAAGCCAGCTTCATTCCCTCAGTAAGCCCAAGCCCAACTACTTTTACTCAGTTCACCAGACACAGACAAGGGTATTAAACTACATTTATTACGGAGGAAACAAACAGCATCTGAACTAATGAATCAGGAGGAAAAGCATCGAAGATCAGAAGGAATATTCATAGAAAGAAACTGGCTAATCCGCAAATCCAGTTCATTATACAATAAGGTACCATGATAATATGACTGTTCACTCATGTGATTGGGCTCAGCCTTAACTGAGAAGTAGTATAAACTTTTCAAATGAAATCATCTGGCCAGCTTTTAAAAGGCCAATTTAAATGGAGAGGTTGTAAAATGCAAACATTTACTTCAGTGAGATTGAGAATCAGGCAGTTCCACAGTGTTGGACGGACATTTTGTACGCTTTAACAGTGTGCTTTATCAAACTTGAAATCATAAAGATGTTCATGATTTCTCATTTGTCGGATAATGGGTGTGATAATATGTGGGAAGAGGGGAGGCCGGTTCTGTAATGATGATTTTTCAAAGATAGCCACACAGAGGAAATTGAGAACATTCACAAGCTCAATGGACCCAATAATCGACATACGCCGGTACTGTCCAGCTTTGCCGTCGGATAGTGCCCAGCGCCTTCACGCGCAGACCGGGGGGCGTCAGACCCCGCCCTCCTCTGACCGTCTGCATCATCCGCGCGCAGTCGCGCGCACGGGCTCGGAGTCTGAACCGGCGTGAATCAGCACGCGGCCGCATTCCTGGATGAGTCCTAACACGCGCCCAGCTCCAGTCCCGACTCTTTGTTCTGCTTCCGCCCCGATACACGGACTGGAAACATTCAGGTGCGAGCTGATGCGCGACTCTAGAAAACGTGTCCCTTCGGACAGTCAGGGCCACACAAAAGCAAGTTTATTCTGCATACCGTGTGGTTCCCCTCTGCCTCAGTGCCTGAGATGTTTACTCATTGAAAACTTGACAAAGGGGAATTGGTAGCGAATTGCACAGGGGTCAGTGTCGCTCTTTCCTAAAAGCCTGGTCCATCACAGAGAAAAACGAAAACACTAATCCAAACGGATAGCAAGAAACCCAACTTAAAAATCAATTAACAACTTTCAGAATAAGCCGAGCTGACTGAGAAATGGCTGTTCGCTTAACTCACCCGAGTTGTCGAACGGTATTTGTTGACAATCTGAACTCGCTTTCCATGGGCATGTGTACACTGCTCCCATTTCCACCACGCTTGAAACAGACGTGTTGGCTTTAGGTGCCCCGATTACGACGTTCAACCTGGAAATGAACAGTTAAAATAGGCAATAATTGAATAACTTTTAGGCGCTACTCCAAGATTGTGAAGCAAATCGGACGGGAAGGGTAAAGTTTACATTCATTTGCTCATGAATAGAAGTGTAACGTTCCTTAACAGTGTCAAACATAATGTTGAGTAAAAACATTTGCAAATCACAATAACAGCAGACCGTTGAATTAGGGGACAACATTATGGTTGACCATTGAAATTATGCACCATGCAATTTGATTCTTGAAGCCATCCTGAACCGGGTAAATCAATCCGTTTTTGTTTCGTTTCATTTATATTCTGTTCAACAAACGCGGCCACAAATCCTGGACTCGCCTGAAAATCTGTTATTCGAGGTCGCACAACTGACTAAAGTAAGTCACAAAACGTGAAGTTACAACACAAACTTACTGTGTTCGGTCGGGCTTAAAAAAATCCACGGAAAATCCAAAGTAACTCCCTTGTGGACCAGAAAAAACTGAAGGATTATCGATGTCCAGGTTAAAACAGACACTAAATTTCATACATGGCAAGATTAGAGCCAAAGATAAAAACAGTTTAGCCAGATTTTCCATATTGCCTCGGAGTGCTGAATTAAGCACAAATAATGGCACAATGACGACGAGCAGAACCTGTGATGTTCACTGTATCTGCCAGCGGACGCAATTAATGACCCGCGATGAATTCACACTCCCAGCCCTCGGATGCGAAAGTCCTCAGTCAGACAAATCGCAAACACCCATATTAAACCTCCTGAATTCACATATTTGCCGACTTCTGAACGCGAAGTCGTCCAAATATGAACAATCTCCTCTAAATCCCATAAAAATCACTGCCTCTCAGTCTTTTCGAAGTGCGATTTTTACGATAAACGTAGAATAGTAACAGATGACATAAACCGACAGGCTGTGCCTTTCACAGGAAGTGAGACGACGGTAAAGCAGAAACACAGCACGCACTTCCGCAGTCCTGTTCCAGAGTGCGTTTGCAGAGCATAGGGAAGTTATCCCTGGACGAACATAGCAGGATGCATCGTTAAATTTACACTCGAAAGCGCTACGGTTTCACATTGCCGTCGTCTTGTTCGTGCCGCGGTTCTAGTCTCCACTGCGCCTATATGTGCGTCGGTCTGATTTTCACAGCGTGAAGCTGGCAAAAATATTACACCTGAACAGGGCCGTTGTGACCGATATTTCAGTATTTATTTATTATTTATAGCATAGTCATACACAAACTACAATAGAATTAGTATTGGTTAATTTTCTATCCATAGAGTTTAGGTCAGAAATTCACTTAAACTTTGGTTGAAATCAGTAAAACTCGTTTTCTAACCACTCCACGGATTATATGTTAAAAAATATAGTTTTGGCTTGTCAATGAGGACATCTCCTTCGTGCACGACACAAGCAAGTTTCCAAGAATTGTTAACAGACTAATCATTCCACTTATAATTAGCTATATCACAATTCCAGTGGGTCAGAAGTTTACATACACTAAGTTGACAGTGCCTTTAAACAATTTTGATAGTTCCAGAAAATGATGGCATGGCTTTAAAAGCTTCTGATAACCTAATTGGCATCATTTGAGCCAAATGGAGCTATACCATGGGAAATATTTTAAGGCCTACCTTCAAAGTCTGCATTTCATTGCTTGACGTCACAGAAAAACTCAAAAGAAATCAGCGAGAGCAAAAATTGTGGACTTCCACAAGTCTGGTTCAACCTTGGGAACAATTACAAATGCTGAGTGGTACCTTGTTCACTTGAACAAACAATAGTATGCAAGTAGAAGAACCATGGGACCACACAGCAAGTCTCGCCGCTCACGAAGGGGACGCATGCTGTCTCCTACAAATGAATGTCTTCGGTGTGAAAATGCAAATCAATCTCAGGACAACAGTAAAGGGCCATGTGAAGATGCTAGAGGAAACTGGTACAAAACTATCTGTATACATGTTTCAATTAGCCCTGTATGGACATAACCTGACAGACCACTCAGTAAGGAAGAAGCCTCTGCTCCAAAACTGTCATAAAAAACCAAACTGTGGTGTACAACTGCTAATGGGGACAAAGATCTAATATTTTGGAGAAATAATGAACCAAAAATTTGAACCGTTTGTCCTTAAAGACCATCGTTATGTTTTGAGGAAAAAGGGGGATGCTGGCAAGCCGAAGAACTCCACCCAAATCGCGATGCACTTTACAAAATAGATGGCATTGTGAGGAGGGATAACTATTCGGATATACTGAAACATCATCTCAAGACATCAAGTTGAACCTTGGTCACAAATGGGTCCTCCAAATGGACAATGACCTCAAGCATACTTCCGAATTAGTAGTAAAATGGTTTAAGGACAACAAAATCAAGGAAGTGGAGTTGTCACTCCAAAGCCCTGACTTCAGGCCAAAGGAAATTTTGCAGGCAAAACTGAAAAAGCATGTGTGAGTGAGGGAGCCAACATACCTGGCTCAGCTACACCAGTTCAGTCAGGAGGAAAAAGTCAAAATTCCAGCGACTTTTTGTGAGAAGTTTGTAAAAGGCCAGCCAAAATGTTTGACCCAGTTCAGTTATACATTGTAAAGGCAATGCTACCAAACATTACATGCTTGTGATGGATGCTTTATCCACTGGGAATGTGCTGAAAGGAATAAAATCTGAAATCCGTCACTCTCTCTACTTAGTCTGACAGTCAGTGTCTGAAAATAAAGTAGTGATCCTTACTGACCAAAGACAGGGATTGTTTACTTGGATTAAATATCAGAAATTGTGAAAAACTGATTTGGCAAAGGAGTACATTGACTTCTGACCTCAACTGCCTCAACACTATTAACACTTGCTGCTACTACCTGGCCCTTCACCGAGCGGTAGTGCGTGCGGTTGACCGACGTTGGCCAGACAGAACTGTGGATGGCTTATCGCATTGGTCGATATAGATACGTCCTGTAAATGTAGCATATACAGTACTGCGGAAGTCTTAGGCATATTTAAAGCAATTTTCCTAGGGCAAATATGCTTACAAAAATAATGAAATTAAATGTTTCTAATAACTGAGAAGTGCACTATTCAGAGCTGTGAACTGTTATAAACTAATCAAACCAACATTTGGCGTGACTACACTTTGCCCTAAGATTTGTGACACTGGCCCATTGAGCTAGTTTTATGTGAGGATTGGCTGTTTGCTTCCAAGCAGAGCGGGAAACATGCCACCGATTTTCTGCACTGTCTCACGTCGAACCCACTGAGTAATTGCAGACAGCCACGATGATGTTGACATCAGGGCTCTGTCAGGACTATACTATCTGCAACAACTGCTTTAATGAAGTACAGATATTTCTTTAAAAACAATATTTTTTAAATTAGTATTTGGAATCTCAAATATACTTTATATCTATGCGAGCAAATAAAAGACCTTCCAGGAGGAGACGTGTCTGTGAATTCACTGATTTTGGTTTGTATTTCCAGTGGTGGTATGATATTAACTTCATTTAAGATGGCAATGCATGCTCCCAGTGATTAACGATTGATTCATTCAATTATTTTTACACTTCTGACCCTGTCTATGTTGTCTCTATGGATATACAGTGCTATGAAAAAGTATTTGCCCCCTTCCTGATTTCTTTTTTTTTTTGCATATTTGTCACACTCAAATGTTTCAGATCATCAAACAAATCTTCATATTAGACAAAGATAATCTGAGTAAATACAAAAATGCAGTTTTTAAATGATGATTTGATTTATTGCTGGAAAATGCTATCCAAACCTACCTGGTCATATGTGGAAAAGTAACTGCTCCCAAACAAATTGCCACCCTCGGTGACTAAAACTGCAATATAGCGTTTGCTTTAACTGGCAATAAGTCTTTTACATCTCTGTGTAGCAATTTTGGCCCACTCGTCTTTGCAGAATTGTTTTAATTCAGCCGCATTGGAGGGTTTTTCGAGCATGAACGGCCTGTTTAAGGTCATGCCACAGCATCTCAATCCGATCGAAGTCCGGACTTTGACTAGGCCACTCCAAAACTTTCATTTTGTTTTTTTTTTAAGACATTCAGAAGGGGACTTGCAGGTGTGTTTCGGATCATTGTCCTGCAGCATAACCCAAGTGCGCTTGAGCTTGAGGTCATGAACTGATGGTTGGACATTCTCCTTCAGGATTTTCTGGTAGAGCAGAATTCATGGTTCCATAGATTACAACATGTTGTCCAGGTCTTGAAGCAGCAAAGCAGCCCCAGACCATCACATTACCACCACATTTGACTGTTGGTATGATGTTCTTTTCATGAAGTGCTGTTAGTTTTACGCCAGTTGTAACGGGACACACACCTTCCAAAAAGTTCAACTTTTGTCTCATCAGTCCACAGAATATTTTCCCAAAAGTCTTGGGGATCATTAAGATGTTTTTTTTTTTTTGGCAAATGTGAGACAAGCCTTTGTGTTCTTTTTGGTCAGCAGTGGTTTTCACCTTGGAACTCTCCCATGGAGGCCATTTTTGCCCTGTCTCTATCTTTTTGCTGAATCATGAATTCTGACTTTAACTGAGGCAAGTGATTTTTGGAGGCCTGCCACTCCTGCGAGGTTCACCATTGTTCCAAGTTTACTCCACCAATGGCTCCAATGGCTCTCACCATGGTTCACTGGAGTCCCAAAGCCTTAGAAATGGCTTTGTAACCCTTTCCAGACCGATAGACGTCAATGACTTTGTTTCTCATCTGTCCTTGAATTTCTTTAGATCGCGGAATGATGACTTGCTTTTTGAAATCTTTTGGCCTACTTCACTTTGTCAGACAGGTTCTATTTAAGTGATTTCTTGATTCAACAGGTCTGGCAGTAATCAGGCCTGTGTGTGACCTGTGAAATTGAACAAGAAAATGTGGTCAATCTCAGTTAATTCATGATTTAACGGTGGGGGGGGGCAATGACTTTTTCACATAGGGCCAGGTATATTTGGATAGCTTTTTTCCCTCAATAAATGAAATCATCATTTAAAAACTGCATTTCGTATTTACCTGGGTTACCTTTGTCTAATATTAACATTTGTTTGATGATCTGAAACATTTAAGTGCGACAAATATGCAAAAAATTAAGAAATCAGGAAGGGGGCAAATATACTTTTTCATGGCACTATACGTTTCCAAACTTAACAAATTCACAAATTAATCCACAGAAGAAAAAAATGGCAGGAAGTCACAGAAAAAAGAAATGACCTCTGCGGCTCACGGACGGAGATGCACTGCAGAGGATGTCAGGGGGAAATGGAGGGACGCCGCCAGCATCACGAAGAAGGCTGCAGCCCTTAAGGTGGGAGAAACAAGGGACTGGTGTTGTGAGCAACGATCTGCCTTCTTACTCCTGAGGAGGTGAGTTTTGTTCGTTTTGGGCCGAGATGCTCTGGAGGGAGTGCTGGGGGCATAGATGTCTGTGGTCCGCACACCTCCCTGGGATCTGTGTCCTCTGCCCCCGGCCCACCTCCTCTGGGCCCATTACCATCTGACCCCCTGCAGTTTGGCCCACAGAGCCCCTCCACATCTGGCCCTCTCTGGCGTGCTCATCACTCCCTCAGGGCCACGCTTTAGTCTGGGTACCCAGAATCCCCTGAGTCTGACAGCTCACCCAACTCCCCCTCAAACCCGCAGTAGATGTAGGCACTCACACGCAGCACAGCCCAAGGCATCCAGGCAACAAATCCACCATCAATCCATCATTCTCTGTCCCGCCACCAACAGGACAAATTTCAAAATACATTTTTTCTTGTAACTTTTGATCCATTTGTCCTGGAGTCGAGATCCTCGTTTCCCCTGAATCACGATGAAATGAAGACTCATCCACAACTGGCTGTGTTTGGACGCTTTATTGGCCGTTCGCAGCTCTGTTGGCTGCATTTACAATCCAAGCTTTATTCCTTTCAGTTTGGATATATTGCTCTACTGCGAGGGCCTGGTCTCTCTTGTAAATCAGATTCAGTATCTCAACGGACCTCGTGATAAAATTAAAGTTAAATTGTGTCCGTTTTACAGCATTTGAGCTCTTTTTGAGCCAATATTGTGTCATTCTTTGCACTCTTCTCAAAACACCCCCACTTAACATTCACATGCTCTCATTGTCCAACAAAGGCAAACTACAATTGCAGTTTTGGTTGAAATAATTCAAATGGCAGCTGATACTGAGAACTTAACGTTCATTTTTACTCAGATCTACAAAAAAAAGATCAACATCTCCACAGAAAAATTTGAATGTAAATCAAAAAATTCAGAAACCATTTTCTCGGCGTCAGCACAGTAACTGCAGTTTGCCTGAGCAGGAAATCATGCCAAATGGCAATTTAGAAAAACCAATTTATCAAGCATTCGAGTCTTCGGACTATCCAAAAACCCACGTGAATACAGGGAGAACATTCAGTGCACAATCTGTCCAAACAAGCTGTGTTCGTGGAACACTGATGCCACCGGTGGCAGGTTAAAGTATTGCAGGTTAAAGTTTTGTTTCCCCACCCCCCGTTGCAGACAAACGCACGGACAGACGGACGGACAGGTGAAAAACTATATGCCCCCGAATCTTCGATTCCGGGGGCATAAAAAGGCCCCAGGCAAGATTAGAAATCACAGCCGTCTTGGTAAAGGCAAACGGAGGTAAAATAATTTAAAAAAAGCATTCCAGAGTTCAATTTATTTTAGAACTACAAACAATACAAACAAGAAATTACTAGTGAGTTGTATTGGAAGTTCGCAGATTCAACATTGAAGATCTCAATCATTTTTGCCTTCAGCCTTCAAGATTTGAAGATGGTTTTAACATCTGAGAGCGGATGAGGAGTCAGAGGAAATGAGGCTCAATTCACCACAATGATCAGCAAAATCTTTCATGAGACAGGGGCCCTCGAACTCGACCCACACCTGTACAGGGCACGAGTCACTTCCGAAGAAAGGCGTACACTGGATATTTTACAATCAGAAAGCTCGCCAGCTTTTACTTTCTGATCAATGAAATTAAACAAGCAAAGTGTTTTTCTGTATTCATTTTATAAATTGGCACAAAATTACTTTTACCACAATGCATTTTTTTTTACGTGAAACCCAAGTCTCTTTCAATTAGTCTTTGCATATTGGTAAAATGAAAGTTCAGACACACAAGGGCACATTCACTTCAATTACCTGCCATCATTTTTCCTTTATTTTGACTTGCAGTCAGCAGAACATACAGTCCTGAGCATCAGTTCTTTCATAGGAAAGCTTCTCACGGTGTGCTTATTACGCAATCCATCTTAGCTCCTTTACTTAGTCCGCATTCAGCGATGTAAACCACATCTCAATTCCCTTTCATTGCTACTTTAAACAGTGTGAACGTCGCCTTTGCATCGATTTTCCCTCGGAAGAGATCCTGACAGGCATGCAATCTCAACCCACTTGAAAATAAGCTCAAAATGTCATGACTGGAAGGTATTCAGCAATCAATACACAATCATCTGACAGCAAAGGGAAATGGGAATAAATTATGAGACACGCAGAATCTGGGTCGTCCGTTCCACAGCACATCTGGGAATCGACTGCCGGTAAATTACATGCCCATCGCTCCATGCCTCTCAGACTTGTCCCAAGCGATAAATTGCAGCAAAGTCATTATGGCAAATAAAATTAAGTTCGGAGTCAGGGAAATGATTATGAAACGGGCATCTTGAGTCATACTGATACAGTTCAAGACCGACTTTATATACATTTTTACACTCATTTTTCCCAGCAATTTCTGAAGACATCGAATTCTTAAATAAACGGACCGGAGTTCAGTAGCAGTGATGTCACATGGTTCTGACTGCAGTAAAAACCATTCACTTGAATAAGATAAAGAAATCTTTAATGGATTGGAGAGCTTAAAAGAAGAAAAGAACATTTCTATATGCATGTCTCTTTAACCACAGCGACTTCAATGGCTCTGTGAGATTCCCATGGGAAGTTTTTCACTGTGTGAAACGGTCACTGGTATCGAGTCTCGTGTTAATCCGGGGAACGACGGTTTGCCCATTATCCCGTTCCTAATCCTCCAGGTCCAATGTGTTCAACTCCTCCTCCAGTTCGTCCAGATCCTCTCCCGTAAAGAGGTTCTCGTCTACAGGTACGGCCTCCGCGTCCACCTCCTCGCCCAGATTCTCACCGTCGCAAAGCTCCCCGTTCTCCGTGGTGCCGCCGGAGGCCTCGCTCAGTTTGTTTTCTGCGGGAGAACATGCAGAGCGTGAGGTCAGTGTCGGCGGTCAGTGTCAATGGTCTTTCAGTCAGGCAACATGCAGACTTTCCAATGCGACTAACTGCGCCACCATGCCACTGTTGGGTTAGTGGTTTTAGTTATAATCTCCTGTTCGCGTTAAAGAACTGCAACGCATTAGCTTTACAGTCCAGAAAAAAATTATCATAGCTGCGCCCCAAAATTTTGATTATGTGCCAAAATCTGTTCAACATGGCAGGGACAGTGCTCATGTAACCCCATTTCTTTATGTGCTCCCAAATTTTTCAACTTAGGGGCCCATTTCATTCAGAAAACATTATGAATTAAAATGCAATTTCCCCCAAAATTACCAGGTTCACCTCTGATCAACAGCAAGTGTCGCTCCCAAAGTAAAATAAAGGGAAGAGGAACAGTTTGCTCCAGCGAGATTATAAGGAAATCACATCTGTGCGGTTCAACAGCCCCTGATACTCTCTAATGAGAGACGATATCGTTAGCCTCTTTTTAATGTTTTCTCATTTTTTAATTTCTTATTCTTTATTATTTAAGAGAATAACATTTTCTGTAACTTTTTTATTTAACGTTTTGAGAACAAAAGAAAAAAAATGCATTTTTTCACCAACACCAGAGAACAGGCAGCCGATCTCAATTTTGCAAACGTGAATTCGGCAATTATGCTACGAAGCCAACGATGCAGACGGCTGACAGCGCCAGTGTGCCCGAGAGGTCGAGCACAGGCCTCTGCTCCAGAGTTCCGTTATCCTCACAGCACCTGAAAGAGCAGTTCCCCTCACCGTCCGTTTCCTCCGACGGTTCAGATTTAGCGGTGAACCTGTCCGCGGACGCCACAGTGATTCCAGCACTGTCCACTTCTTTTGGCACAAACCGGGCTACATCGATGTCCTGGTACACTTCCTCCACCTCCTCCATCTGCAACGGAGACAAACGTCACTGCTCAAGGTCGAGGAAACTTCATTACCCACGACATTCTCCTGTTCCTGCCGTCATACAGTCTCCGGCATCAATTACAGCTTCGCCTCACATCCAGGCTGCATTCAGCATATCCTGCAAACTACCTCACGGTCACACAGAATATAAACATCACTTCTGACAGTCTATTCCAACAGTAACACAGTTTAGGTCAAACGTACCGTCCAAACCCCAGACCCGACACATTTTCCAAAAGGGTGAACATAAATCGCCACCAAGGACTGTCCACGGGAAATAAATCACCACTCAGGAGAGTTCGACAGCACTTATCCTGCATTTAATGACACACCCACCTCTTCAACAACTTCATCGCCGTTCTCCTCATATTTGGTGTCATCGGCCTCTTCATCGTCGTCATCGACCAGCTCGGGACGGAACTCGAACACTTCTCGACCGCTGACCTACACAAGCACATTTAAACCAAGGCTCAATTTACTTCCACGATCCACAAAATTTTAACCTTTGTAGACATTCATAATACAATTGAAATACTTGCATGGAATGTGCACAGAATGGCATTTCTAATTAATATTTAACTGCAAGGGATCCCATCAAATTAATGAGCTATTTCATTTTATCTAATTCTAGAGAGAAAAGCAAAGACAATTAAGCTGATTCTAAATACGCAACTATAGTACACAGCTAGTTATGTTTTCGCCCCTGTCTGTCTGTGAACAACATAACTCAAAAAGTCATCCAAGAATGTGTCTGAAATGTTGTGGGTGCATTGAGACTACATCAAGGATGGACCCTATTGATTTTCACTGTGATCGGTGAAACAATATGGCCGCCATCGCAGCCATCTTCAAATCGTATGACACATGATAACTCAACTTTGCTCCCACTCATGAAGATTTGGACTGCGCTACTTCGGCGGAGGTTTGTACTCCACGAGTGCCGCTAGTTTTCCATGTCTACATTCTTTATCATTCCCACATTTCCCTCAACATTCGTGAACCAACTTCTTATACAGCATGTTCACATCTACTTAGTAATTTAGTGCCACCTTCTGGTACAAAAAGAGCCCAGAAATCCGTATATGGTGCAGTTAAAACAGCCTTCATAACAAAAGGCAAACACTGAATTTTCGTTCACAGCAGTTCAATCGATTCCACGACACGTCTTCTCATGCAACATTTTCACAAAAGATTCTCAAACATTTCACATAATGCATGACACCAGAGGCGGTGTAATATTTCATAGAGTTCAACAGTGTCAAAGCTGCAGTAGCGGTTAAATCAGCATAGCAAGGCGAAAGTTTCTCGATAATAAAGAATTTGTTCACATAAGACCCACTGAGGAATATTGAACCCTTAGAGCACTGAAAAAAAATTTTTTTTTTAAATAAAAATTTAATAATCTTATGCTGTAAAATCTATCATGTGGCAACTTGTTTAAAAGAGCTCCCCCGCCACCTGACAGGTTTTTAAAAGCTTTGACTTTGATATCCAGCATCATTAGGCAACAATAACTGCATTTAGCACACTAAGGGTTAATGTCGTCTTGTTTCTTTTCATTGGGACGTCCCCAATCAAACCAGCATGCGACTCAAGTAAACGTAAACGTGTCGTGTCTTTTCTGATTTAGTGACTGTTTTATGATTGTTCCAGTGATGAGCACCTGTGCACAGCAGATCCTGAGGCCAGGCGGCCTGCAGTGCTGCTAACACACTGCGGAAAACCCTGAGAGACCAAAGGCCTCCCGCCCAGCAGGAGTCAGGCAAACTCACCCCGAATGAGCGGCCGGCCTTGAAGTCGGCCCTCTTCCTCTCCATGTCCTGCTCCGCCTTCTCCACCTTCTCCTGCCGTTTCCTCTTCTTCCAGGCCAGGAATGTCTCCAGGGTGATTCGGGTGACGTTTGGTCCCAGGGCGGATCGCTGAAACGTCACACGGCGTCACCCGGTTACACTTCTCTCACAGCATTACTCGGGATTTAGCCCAGTCGCGAAAATACTGAGGCTAGCGTCCTTACATTCCGAAGTTTAATTGCTAAATAATTCTGTAATCGAATTTCCAAATGCGTTGCTTCACCAGAATAATCCTTCAGCGTCTCGGACACAGACACTGAGCTGCAGAGCCTGATGGGCTCGTTTGCGTTACGCGCCGGGGCTCGGGCACGGACCTCGTTCTCGATCAGCTCCTCCAGAGAGATCTGCTCCTCCTTCTCCTCCTCCTTCTTCTTGTCTTTTTTCAGGACGAATCCGGGCGGCAGGGCGTGGCGGTACATGCAGGCGTCTCCCCCGCCGGGACACACCCAGAACCAGCCGTATTTGCTGTTCTCGATGGCATCAAGGAAGTACCTGCAAACCTAAGCAGGCCCAGACCATCATCAGAGGGGGCTGAATCACAGGGCTCAGCCCTGCAGGAGACGTGCGCCTCAACAGAACGGCAGCGGGCCGAGGGGCGCAGAAGAGCCTGCAAACGCTGGTGGAACAGCCTACTGTTCCCAAGTGAAAACCATCATCACTCGTCGTGAACACGCCAAAATAAGCCCGGCCCTCGATCCATTCTTTTTAGATGCCTACAGTGTTACAGTAAGAACCCCTGCAAAGCTATTACTGAGCAGTCTTTCGACACCAAGATAGTGAAGAGACCTGTGCAGTGAGTTAAGAGGCAAACGTTCATACTCGGCATATAAGGCACTGCCTCGGTATCTTTACAAAGCTGTAATCTCTATCTGCAAGGGTAAAGCCGCTTTCACACCGGACGCGAAACAAATTTTTCACGCGACAAATCTGTCGTGTGAAAAATTCGTTTTGCGTCCAGTGTGAAAGCGGCTTAATGCACTTCCATCACCTTCCATCCAACCACATGCATTTCCTGCGGTACCCTGAGTTCCATCCAGAAACATGTAGTCTAGGCTCCCTCAGGCAATTACCATGCCATCCTGTATAATTCGCTACATCTAACACTATACATCTTGTAAAATTAATGGCTAAATAACCAAATTAACACAGTAGCATGTTTAAATATTATGACCTTTTCCAGACGTTTACTAATCACAAAATGTCAGAGGCGTGCCACACTCATCCCTGGTAACAAACACACTTTTCACAAAAGCAGAGATGGCACAGTGGCCTTGAATTGCCACAATCCATCCATTTCTGCTTATTCAACAATATTGTACCATTAATAGTATTATTAAATGCATTACTCATACCTACAGAGCATGATGCAGCTGTTCCTAAACATTTTCTGAGGTAATGTTATAGATGAACGATGTTATAAAACAAAATAATGGTGAACAACCAGTTAAAAAAAAAATTCACATTAATGTCTCCTAAAGTAAAACTTAAATAAAACCCCTTAAGGGCTAATCAACAGATCGCGGATAAGATGTTTAGTCTTGAAACATTATTTTCTATCATCTAGCCAACCACAGCCAATCGAATTCCAACCATTTTATATGGAGTGTAATGTGATACTGTTACCATGCATGACAGGACTAATTGCATACGCATTAATTTTGTCACTTCATCAGCTTAATATGTGAGATTTTATAGCTGTAGTATTTCAATGGGCAAAAGCTTTAATTTCTCAAAATATATAGATTTTTCGTCTCTAATCCATCCAGGATCTCGAACGACAAGCAGGAAGCAAAATCTGCATTTTATCCATTTAACTTAACAGAATGAATCAAAACAACACAACAAAAGAATGACTGATTTCGGCTAAATAGATGCACCATATAAGACCCAGATGCATGGTGTAATGCAAGAGCTCCCCCTTGTGGAGACTCAGTTTTTTAAAATGGGATAGTTTCGGTTTTTTGAAGAGGGGTTGTATGAATTTCAATTCTGTACATTCAGCTGCTCTCCCGCTTTCACAAGAGTACCCTTAAGCTGCATTCACACCGGACGCGAAACGAATTTTTCGCACTAAAGATTACATTCAAAGTAAATGCAAAGACGCGAATACGCGTGTATTCGCGTCTTTGCGTTGATTTTGAATGTAATCTGTCGTGCGAAAAATTCGTTTCGCGTCCGGTGCGACAGCGGCTGTAGGTGGTTTCAATACAGAAAAGAGCTAAAAAAAATTAATACAATAAAGCTGCACCATCAATCTTAGGTGGTAAAACAATCAAGCACAAATAATCGAGATTTGTAACTTTGCTATACGTCAGGAAATTATCAAATTTGTGCAGGTTACAAGCCAATTCCCTGATCCAGATCCACTCAGACAGAGAAGGAACTGTTAATACAAAAAAATAAAACTTATTTTTCTGTCTAACTGAAGTAAGAAAAATAAGTGCCATCATGTTATACATGGCTCAGAACTTCAATATACAGTACAAAGGGCGAAGTCTACAGTGAACAGAAAATCTGCATGAGCCACACTATTACATTCCCTGCATGAGCCAATTGGAATGAAGAATTAAGTATCTCCTCTCAAATAAACCAATAAATGGAGTCAGCTGCGTACGTTATCCAGTCTCTAGGGGACAGAACAACCGGCTCTTTCGACCTGCCAAAGTAGACAAAGACTGATAACCTGCTTGCAAATCCATGTTGCAATTGTCCTCATTCAGTACTACGCCGAGTAATGAACGTAGCTTGGACTGAGGCGCGTAAACACGCGCAGGTGTGGTGACGTATATAGAATTTATCATGCAAGACAAACTATTAGTCCTCCAAAACTGCTGCTGGTCATAAAATTCTTCTTTTCCAAAAAAAAAAAAAAAAAAAAAAGCCTCACCCTGGACAGATGTGCTTTCACGAAACCATTAATTGAGGGTATATCAGAAAACCATTAATCATTTCAGATCAGGGTATTCAATGGATGTGCCCTGTGAACAGGCATAGCATGGACAAGGCCAATTAGCGCCTGGTGCAGTCTGGGAGAGTTGCTGTCCCAAGGCTGGATGGGGGCAGGTGTGCCTGCAGTATGGTACACCCTTTCAGCACCTCAGCCGTTTCTTTCTTTTTGCTTCCTCCTGAGGTTACTTAAAACCTAACAGACCATTTTAATAAAAATACAGGGTTGTTAAAGACGACTTACAGCTAATACTCAACAACCTGGTACAAGAAACAAACCCTAAAATGGAAAATGTAGCCCTTACCAAGACAGTGGACAGAGCCTCGCACTTTACAATAATTACCACAATAGCCAAAATAATTAACGCTACAGCTGAGTAGTCTGGCACCGAATACAGACCATTTTCCTCCGACTGCCGTGAGCAGGACTGAGAAATAAAAGTTAAATACAGAGGAAGGGAAAACGGCAGGTAGAGCTTACAATCTGGGTTTTAGCCTTTTTCTTTTCCGCCTCTCCGTGCTTTTTGTTCACCACCTCTTCCAGCTTCTTCTCGTCCCAGTTGTCCATCGTGTCTGCGCGGCGTGTTCGGGGAGAGGACAATAAAGCAGAAACCGTAAGGTCAGGAAACAGGGGGTCAGCGAGGGAGTGAGAAGCATCACCAGCACACACTACCAACTTTAACACTTAATGCAGAGCAACGCCTTTTCATCCCAGATGTGGCGCAGTGACAGACGGCGGCACAAAACCACCATCTACAATGAACTAAAATATTAACGCCCCATGTCAAATATTGATGCCACATGGAGTTAACAACTCTCAGTGACCATATGCTGACTTTTACTTGTACAATAGGGATATTTCTCTTGATTTGTTACCATTTTTTAATCCATCTCTCTGTCAGTGAGCATTTGCTCAGTGATGTAGTGATGTCACTCAGTACATGGGTGTGGCATTTCCAGACGGTGCTCAGACAGAATGAGCAGTGCCCAGACACTCCTTATACTGGGGACAATAAAAGGCCCCCCCAAAATGTCAAATTCTGTCAGAAGTCATTATGCCTCAGATGTCTCAGGTCATGCGGGATGCAGGGATGTCCACCAGAGCGGCCAGCATGCAGTTCCTTGAAGCAAAGCACATTCCAGTTCTGGACTGGCCTGCGTATTCGCCGGACATGTCGCCCATAGAGCATCTTTGGGATGTTCTGGATCGACATGTCCGCGACCATGTTCCAGTTCCGGATAATGTGCGCCAGCTCCGTGTGGCCCCCCGGGAAGAATGGAATAACATTCCACAGGCCACGACAGACAACCTGATCAACTCCATGTGAAGGAGACGTGTTGCTCTGAGAGACGCAAATGTGGACACACAATATATTGAACATTCAATTTCTTCAACCCAACCCCCACTGTGTTCAAAGGATTGTCACTCCTCTGTAGATGCCAATATCAAGATGTAATGGACGGTGATCTGAACATTAGTTATTAACAAAAATGAATTTTGATTCGCTTCATATATTGCATAACCCTAATGTTAATAAAAACTCAAAAATTTGACATGGGGCAATAATATTTTTGTTCAGTGTATAACACCAATATCAGAAACATGAATATTTGACAATACAAATGCCACTCCCCACCCCAAACAAACGATTAACTGCTAATAAGCTCCTCTTAGCATGGATGTGGTGTGAATAAAGGAGCCAGAAGCAACACTGACAGCAAGCGTTTAAAATGGGGCCTGCGGTCCGAATCCAAAACACTAGAGCACAGTTTCCCCCCCGTCCACTTTTTCCCCCAGACTCAAAGCTCAAGGGACTGTCCGGCTCAGGCCAAGACTTCATCTCCACCTCTCTCACCGCATCCTATAAACAGTCAGCTCAAAGTCACCAGTCAAAACACAGTCACCAAAACCAATTCACCAGTCCAACGACAATGAAAAATGCGGCTTGAGATAAACCTACACAGAGGCAGTGTGCCGACTATCAGTGTTGGGCAGACTATCACCTAGAAAATATAACGTTAGCCAAAAGAGAACAAACTTCTTGTTCAGCCTTGTTCATTTTTGTGATCATTCGCTGCTACATTGTTTTATGAAAATATTCAGCACCTTAGCTAGCAACCGAACACTAGTGAAATTTGAATGCATCGATTCAGTCATAAAATTGAATAAATTCTAAAATGGGTATGCAGTGCCTAAGATAAGAACGGCAAATAGCTACTAGTGAGAAATTAACTAGTTAAGGTCAGCAAATATTGTCCAAAATTCGATGCTTAACATTAATTCTTCAGGAGAACATTACATGGGCTCAAATGCAAAAGTATTCAGGTCCAAAATCGCGGTTTTGAGAAAAATTTACTCTGCAGTCAGAGTGCCCAGGAAAACAGTACAGCTGGTGGCATTAACTCACTTTCCCTTTTTAAGCCGCTTTCACACTGGACGCGAAACAAACTTTTCGCACGACAGATTAGATTCAAAGTCAATGCAAAGATCGTGTGTATTTGCGTCTTTGCATTGACTTTGAATGTAGTCTGTGGAGCGAAATATTCGTTTCCCGTGTGATGCGAAAGCAGCTTTAGCGGGATTTGAAGGCTTTTTAGATGGGGTAAAATCTTACATTGGCTCTGTTAATCCTGTTTGCTTATGCTTCCACAGCATGCTGTGTTCATCAGCTAACGTACGTCACATCTGGCTACCCAGGGTGTCAAAATGGGCGATGTGAGGGAGCACACGGCCCAAAATATAATTATTCTCGAAAGAACTAGAATTTTGAAGGAAAAAGTAATAGCTGCAGTATTGTAGTCTGAGAAGCCAGTATTTCAACTCAGCAGGTTTCACTGATCTCCAATGATATATTTTATCAATATTTTAAACCAGAGAATCATACCATAAAACAGAGAATCTGTCAGTGTGCGCAGTGCATGTGTGTAAATATGCATTCGAGGCCTTTATAAATAGAGAGCTGTCCATGTGATCGATTCGAGACAAGGTTTTATAACTGAGGGCTCAAGGAAGTGGTGTTGAATTTCAAGTCATTTAGCTGACCAGTTCTCAAGAAATCAAGAAGCCAAAAATGCCAATATCGCTCAAGCAGCAACTGAACAGGCACTGAAAAAGATCAACATAAAGGAATCATAATAATTCCAGCATCAAAGTAGCTCAACGATCAAATGCACACCATTTCTAGTTTAGCTCTAAGAGCACTGAGTAAATTTAAGGATATACAGTGGGGAAAATAAGTATTTGACCCCTTGCTGATTTTGCAGGTTTGCCCACGAACAAAGAGTGCAACGGTCTATAATTTTAATGATAGGTTTATTTTAACAGTGAGTGACAGTATCACCAAAAAAGTGGAATAAGACATTGTATGCATTTTAGGAATTTATTTGCATATTTTTGGTCAAAAATAAGTATTTGACCCCCTGGACAAACAGCATGTTCATATTTTGTAGAAAAGCCATTATTGGCCAGCACAGATGTCAAACAATTTTTATAGTTGTTGACAAGGTTTGTGCACATTTTGGCAGGGATGTTGGCCCACTCCTCCCTGCAGACGGCCAACAAATCATTCAGGTCCTGAGGCTGTCACCTTTCAACCCAAATTTTAAGCTCCCTCCAAAGATTTTCAATTGGATTCAGGTCTGGAGACTGGCTAAGCCACTCCAGACCCTTGATGTACTTCTTCAGCCAGGTGGTCAATGGCGAACTTCAGGCGGGCCTGTACTTGCGCCTTCTTGAGCAGGGGGACCTTGCGCGCGCTGCAGGATTTTTTTTTTTTTTTTTTCAAACATTTATACAACGTTTGAAATAAAACTGACCTTGCATTTTGAAGGATTTATGTCTCAGCAGCAGCAGCTCCTTAAACTACCTGATAGTAAACTAGACAGCAGCGGAATGATTTCACGTAGCAGCTAGTTTACCGGCCCTATAATAGTTTGTTTACCTGAACCTGTTGTTGCTAGACAGAGCCTACTGTGTAAATTACAGGAAGAAGCCTGTTATCTGAACCAGATATGGCCGCGTTTGGAGGACTTTCCGATGAAGAGGACGATGGATTTGTTTTCAAAGTCGCATATAATTAGTGGAATTGGCTGCCCAGAAGCTACGCCTCTCATGCCTCTCTGTTGAAGCGAGTTGGTTACTTCACGACTAACTGGACCAAAGTGAAATTCCGCTGCTGCTGAGAAACTAGTCCCTCAAAATGTAATGAATCATGAGATGCAAGGTCAGTTATATTTCAAACATTGCTCTATCAAACACAGACCTATACATCGATAGCCTGGCGTCATAACTGATTTGCTTTGGGTGCACTGTGGAGTGGGTAAGACTGTTTTTATTGGTAGGCTAACTAAAACCGTTGACTTGCGCTAGCCTAGCAGCAGCGAACTCTGTAAATAGAAGGACTGAATGAGATGAGTTAAAAACTGTCTCCACATGTCTCAAACACTCTGGCTCACTTGGAAATGAGGTCCAATGTCCAAAATCCTGAACTACTCCTTTAAGCGATTGCAGCACTAGAGCCATCCTCTACAAATGTGAGTATTTTGCTGGATAAAAAAGATGCAGATGGAAGCAGGACAAAATTGCAGGAGAGAGACAGATCCCAGCCTGAGTGGGTCAGGCACGAACGAAAATGCCCTCCATCCACTGCTCCACAAAGCTCAAAGACCAGGCACGAGCATTTACATAATGCAGAAAAAAACTAAGACTTTCAGGGCTAGAATTCTCAGCGTTTTGCATCAGATTAGAACTTATTCTTTTCTCCAAATTTTATCCAGCGTTTTTTGCCAGTATCAAACCAATACCAATTCTGAGCATCAGGTCAGCACACCCCAAACAGAGCCAGAGGGAAACATTTCACATTCAGACAGAGCAGCTTTGTAAACTAGCAAACGAATAAAAAGCAGGTTTCTACCCTTCTCCAGGTCCTCATCTCTGCCATCGACATAGACGCTACGTTTTTCGCATTTCCGCTCAAGCGATAGATCGTGGGAGAACTTGCACTTGTCCCCTTTGGTGCACTGGCCTTGCTTGAAGAAGGCACACAGCACAGACTTCGGGTCCACACCTGCAGAGGGACAAACATAGCAGACGGTTCGCATGACACAATAGCACAGGAGAAATGTACAGACTGTGCTCTTTAGCAAAATATAACGCATGGAATAAACTCAAATCTACAGCTAGTAACAGAAAAAGAAAAGAAATTGGAAGAGCTGACCCCATTTAGTCAACAAGTCGATCGTTTGCTTGATGGACTGTCACTTGACCAATCACATATAATTCATATCCATAAAATAATCCATCCTGAATGCCGTGGGTATAGCAGTGACAGTCCTTCACTCTTAACTAGGCTCATGTTCTCCTTAAATGAATAACATTTAGTGGTTAAAGTAATAATAATGTTGCGATTAAGTCAGCAAAATTAATAAAGGCAACAGTTTATAGTAACTGTTTTAAAAGGAACATGTGTAACATGCAATTTCATGTTTAGTGTGCGCTCCTATTAGGAACGCAAATGTGCAATAGAATAGTAACCTACGATTTGCCCCAGATTTGAGATATAGGCATACTTCATTTGCTCATTTCAATATAACCTAGGGACATAATGTTTAAGAAAAAATCTGGAGCATGGCAGCATTTCTCGTTCGTCACAGACTATCGAAATGGAATGGCTCTGCAAGCAACGTTTTGCTTACCCAGGTTCAACAACGAGCAAGACCAACCACTTGCCAGTAAACTGTAAAATCGGCCAATTCATGATCTTTCCGCACGTAACGGTAATCACGTTTTAAGTGCTTTACTGGAGAAAATTAACGATTCAGTTGTTAGACGTTAGCTCTTAGTCGAGTGTTTATAGGCTACTAGATTTGAAACTGTATTTATAGGTGCATTCATGACATCACAGGCAGTCCAACCATAACTTTGAGCTGAAGTCTGAGGTCATCTTAGAAAAAAGCAAGAGACGGAAGTGACCCTCATGCCACCAAAGCCAGACAGACTACCCTAAACTATAAAAGAAATGTAGAGCAAACAAACCAAATGAAACTTGAATTTTTCGAATGTCAAATAATTCGCAAAACGCAATTAATTCACATAATGTTCCATTACATGCTGTTTTAACTGGGCATATGTTAGCCATTTTTTGAACAAGTTTTTTTTTTATATGCAAAAAAGATAAGTGGCCATTTTGGTCCCAGTGCATTTTACAATAGGGAGCCATTTATGTTCAGTTCGCATTGCAATTTTTAAATTGCAATTTCAGGCATTATGCGAATTTTTTGATCCCATTTACTTTGAAAATAATTTCTTCGATCAGTCATTTTTTAATTAATAATATCTAGCAAATATTAATCGACTCCAAGCATACTTCCACTGGTTTAATTGGTACTGTGGTATCAATTCGCAAAAAAAACAAGGCATCCGTTGCAGTAGCTTGTTGAAATGGTCTGTGATGTCAGCAGTTTTATTTAAGCACGAATTTAAAAACAACAAGCTAAACCATAAACAATTAACAGCCTAAGTGAGAAAAACTCTCTGAACCAACCATATTCTTTAATGTCATTTCCATGAGAATTTTAGACTTCTAGATCATTATAACAAACAATAAACAGATTTCTGCAGAAGAGATTTTAAATAATTATTAAATAAAACACAGCCTATGCATTAGAATCAGTTTTATAGTTTGTTCAAATAAAAGCATCAACCTATTGTGTGGTCGTACCTCAACTTCACAAGTGCAACAGCAGAATCTGTGAGGGCAGCATTATAAAGAGGCTCGGAACAGTAAATAATTCGATTAAGTGACCATTCGGAAAGAACAGCCGACTACTGATTGAGCAAGATGTGTTTTATGTGGGGACAGCCCTATACGTGCAACAAAAAGACTATTTTTAGGGGGCAACTCCCTCTGCAGAATTGAAAGTCTTGAGCAAGCGGCTGGGCATCTACATAATATAGAAGGCCTGACTGAACATCATAAATGCAATTTTGAAAATGGCTTAAATTTAGTTTACTTCTATAAGGACACAAACAGCATTACGAATGGGACACCACTGAACTGCAACTTTTGTTTTACCAAATTCGTTTTCATCCACCACGAAGGGTAAGAATTTTGTGGATACAGTGGCTAAATGAAACTTGTACTCCGAAGTATCCAGCCTGAGGGAACAAGAAAAGCATCTGTTCAGGAAGGAACTTTTTCTGTTCTGGTTGACACTACTATGGAAGCAGGATAAAAAATGCTGTAAGATACAGAAAATTTAAACAATTTACAAGGCAAAAATAACAGCAAATGGCAAAATTAAGCCTTTATCATTTGATGAACTGTTCATCAAATTAAAATAAAGATGACATGTTTGACCCCTCATATGACGAAATCTGCATCCGGCCTCACCTCAGAATGCAAATGCAGACAATATAGCAGTGTCATCCCGAGAGAAATCATCAGAGCTCCCCAGGTGATGCCGCCAAATGTGTCAAAATATAGAGCATTAATCCAGCATGTCAAATTAACTAAAGAGATTGTTTTCCGTGACAGTGCAATTGTGTGAAGGTGTGAGAAGAAAGATACTGCAACTTCAGAAATCGGCCAGCTATTTCTGGAAAGCAGTTTCCCGGAACCCAAGAAAAAACCAGAAACGCCCGCGTTTGAACACCCTCGGCCTGACGGTGCACACACGGACAGAGACAGACGGACAGACAGGCGACGAACTGATGACAATACCCTTCGGCCTGAAGTCAGGCCGAGGGTAAAAAAATTGCCTGAATAGTCCAGGCTATAATAATCACGATGAAAATTGCATTTTTTCGACAAAACTGGCTATTGGCAATGACCGGTATTCCCTTTGATATAATGTACAACCATGAATAAATTTTTGTTTTTTTGTTTAAACCGCAAGACCATTAGGTAATGCAGGGTTCTGCCCAGGATGGTAGGAGTGCTAGACGGAAAATTTCTGCCGTCTCCTAACCTGCGATCCGCCTTCCACTAGCTACGAAGCATAATACACATTATTCATGAATAATTTTGTCAGTGAGGGGAGTAGGTTTAATCTGAGAGTTGGTGGTGATACGTATTGAGAGCGTGCTGGAAAATTTTTTGTGACAATATGAATGCAAATATTGCCTCTCAGTCACCACAGACGGAGAGGCAATGGATGTCTTTGATGTTCTCCATGGTGCATATGAAAGATGCCTCTAATTTTCATCGATAGATGCCATATTCATAAACTTTTTTTTCCATTTTGTATCCAAATACTTTTGATTAAATTTTTGAATACAACTTAACATCTGTAATTTATGTTTCAAACATTTCTAATGAAGTTTTACAAATCTGAACAATTCATAAACTTTTAACAATGCGCAAGTAAGTTAATCACATGATATGTTGTATCATTAATGACTATAACAATCATAATATGGCAGTGGCGGAGCCAGAACTGGGAATCGGAGGGGGTACACAAATATCCGTTCAAAACAATTAGTCCTCCTGACCAGTTCTCAGTCATTTAAAAGATTCGCTCTGAGAACATTCCACACAGTCGGGTACTGCTAGTTCTCCCTGTTTAGATAAGATGACAATCATTTATCTGGACACTTATTTGTTGCATTTAAATAAGCATTACTCAAAACTGCATACCTGTCAACTTGCACACATATAGCTTGAGTCTCCCACGCAGTACCGAGAGCAAGAGGCGATATTTCATTGGGTCAGTCATTATTCAATCGTGTGTATTTTAGAGATTCTCACGCAGCATCGAAATCTCTTTACGTGGAGGTTTTACAGCTTTTAAACTAAGAATTTAAACGATCAGGAAGCGCAAGTTAAATCGCCTGATGTGCCGAAAAGGTTGAGCGGAAGTTTCAGAGCAGTTTGTCTTTGGTTATGCATTACTAAGCAAATTATGGTTCTGTACTAAATTCAGCCCATTATTTCATCGCTGTTAGAATGCATAAGGAGTGAAGCCGTGTCTTCAATTGCCAATGGATTATTATGATAGTTTGAAAACGCATCAATAAAGGAAAACGATTGAGAACTAGCCAGGACGCATCCAGGAGGCCAGGGCGTGGGTCAAAAGCGAAAGTTCCCTATAATTTATAACAATAGAAGGGGCGTGAGCAAATTTGGGGTCATATATGTTTTGCTTCAAGAGGTTTTATTGGATGCTGGATGCGCTCATTTTAACTGATCTTTGAAGGACTAGTGCCAGTCGGGAAAAGCTGAGTGGTGGTCGGAGGATTCAGAGTGCTGGTCGGGGCCGACCAACATCAGCTGAACCCTGGTAATGGGTGCTCAAACAGTTGGGTGATTATTATTGATAAATTCATACATACAATCGTGAATAAATGACCCAACCCAATTACAAGACTAACATCAAGAATAGCACAGTGGATGAAAGACATTTTGTTATTGAATAAATATTTCAAAGGAGCTGTGTCACGATTACTTCGCATGCCCGCAACTTTGAACGAAGTAAATACGCTTAACTGCAAGTCAACAATCTAGCAGGTACTTTTCTTCTATGATCACTGGCAATGACAACCAGCTCACATTCTTTGTATCCCTTGGCTAAAGCTGAAAACAGCCCTTTGAGTTTTTAAAGCATAACCGAGGTATACAATTACAATGCAAAAAAAATAAATATTGATTGGCAAGATGACTTGCAGTCATGCAGATTCACTTTCTTAGGATACAAGTTCTGAGTATGCAGACCCATACACAGCTTTTTAATTTGGGAGCGGTTAATTTGGTCCGTAATTTGGGGATTTTTTCATAGATGGTCTGTAATTTGGGTTTTATTTTTTGTAGATGCTTGAAAATACGTTATCATGGGCTTGACGCATTACCCCTGTATTTACGACTACTTTTATATATGTAAATAACACATTGTAAGCATTGGTAAATGAATAACCATCATAAATTTTAAATATAAAAATGTTGTCTTGTTGTGATAATTTGCGTGGCAGCCCTAATTATACATCGTGTTTTCACAACAGAAGGATCAACAATTGTTACGGCTCATGGTACGCCCTGCTGGCTGGGGGTGACCTTTCTGGTAACCAGGGTTTGTAAATAGCGTAGGCCTAATGGCTATGAATGAAATATAGACTACTTCATTTGTCCTTCTATTGATGAAAGTTTTGGGCTAGTCGGAGTGGTCGTTAGTTCGGTACCGAGACGGAGATAAATCATGGCCAGGTTTGTAATGTAGCCCGATCGACCAAATCAGTGCGTTGCATGGTGTTCGACAACTGAACAGTGGTTTGCACGCCTTGCCTGCATGTGTGGGATGTTGCAGAGAGTGCCATGGAGATACTGAGATTTCAAAAAACAAAGAATCGCACTGCGGTCTCCGCTCATTGGGCACAAAAGAACAAATGTTGAAAGGCAAGATTCGGCAACATATTTTGTCCATGTAATGCCCAGAAACGACATGTACCGGTAGTGTAGATATTTGCTCCCGACCAGCGAATAAAACAATACTTTGATACACGTATTGCATCTGTATTTTGGGGGTTTTTTGGGCCACCAATCTGGGGGTTCTCTCAGAACTTCCAATTTGGGGTTTAACAGTCTCTAATAAGGGCTGTATATGGCCCTAGTATGTGCAGTAATTGTGAAGCTGCTCCTTTAGGTAGGCCGTAGTTTGTCCACACATGGAATAAAATTATACCCGAAAACAAGTACTAAGACACTATGTGGCTTAGGGCAGCCTTTACAATAATATTGGTAAACCCAGCTGGCAAGGACTGAGAGGTTAGCCTGCTTCTGACCGTATATGAGCCCCATCTTGCATATCAAATGCAAATAAAACAGCGTTCTCCATCTAACTGTCATCTTCCCAAACGATAATAATGTGCGTCCAAAATCAATTTCTTCAGGCCCCAGGATGTCGCAACGTTGTTAATTTAGAGCTTTATACTTGCGCAGCAATGGGAGGTAATGAACCACTCAATAAAAGTAAAATCATGACAGCGGGATCCGCAATGGAGCGCAAAGTTACCTCTCAGAAAAAAACTTCAAAAAACTAAGACAAAAGAATTTCAGAATCAAGGGATTTAAAAATAAACAAGTGGTGCCCGGCACAACAAAAGCCCTGCCCCTCGCACACACTTTCACCTACTTTTCCGAAATTCAATAGGCGTCTAATCTGGGTCAGTGGCAAATGCCTAAACCCAAAGTGTGGTGAATCTGGCCATAAGTTTTGCCACTAAAGTGTTAACAAACAAACAAACAAACAAACAAACAAACAAACACACACACAAACAAACCGAAGCAAAACCAATCCCCCATTCCCTCCGTCCTCAGGCGGGGCAATAAAGAAAATCCCTGGAAGGTCGACATTAACAGCTAAATCTGAACCATAGACCTGCGTACCTTTGCTGACTTTCTGTGCGGCCACGACTGGCTTGAAGAGCTCATTCAGCTCCGACAGTTCCTTCTTCTTGTCCGTCTTTTTGTTCTTCTCACTTTCCGCAGCAGCAATCTGGAACAATACAGATTTTTGAAAACAAAGCCATGGTCCAAATGTTGAAAACAAATTCTCTCACAGCTCAGCATTCACACATGGAGGAGGCCAGATATGACTGTTTTCTACACCATGCCGAGGATTAGAAGAGTTACCACAGACCTCAAACAGTGGCAATCTATATTTAAAAAAAAAATTGTATTAGTCATTTTACACAGTGCAACAAAGGTAACACGGTCGAATTTAAGATATTAAGGACCTCTAAAACTCACCTGGCTACATGATTTACATGTTGCATTCGTTATAGTCACACTTATGTAATATCGCACACCATTTGTGATAAGTGACTATGTTACTACCTGTCGGGCATTTTGCTGTCCATACTTCACTTGATGTGTGACAGTTTTGATGAATTTCTGCTGTTTGGCTCCTTTTTTGTTCTTCAACCCAAATGTCTTGTCCTTAAGGGAAAAAAAAAAATTTGTTAACTGATATGACAATTGATACAAGCAATGAGAGTCTGAACAAGACTTATGGCATGTTATTATGCTCAATTTTTGTTTACATAAATCACAATAAAAAATTAATAATAATATGCGTATTTCGAACACCTTGGGTGACAGGTGAAGTTCATAGGTTAACACACACGAAATGACAGGCCAAATAAACTCGTGGCAAGCCAGCTGAACGGCTAATGGCAAGCGATTCGGTCTTTACAGAGGCATTCTGAAGCAAACTGCATTCAAAATACCGTGGTAGTTGTTAGCTACTTAGTAAGTTCATAAGTCAAATTGCTTCTAATCAGCTAGCTAGCCAGCGAGCTAATCACTCAACACGGACCGCCACGATTCGTAAAGTTGCTGACCGTTGGAGATCCTTATATAACGTTAGTTAGAATAAGCCGGCTGAGTGAAAGGTACCTGAACCACAGCTACTGTAAAACTAACCAACGAGCTAAACATCAACGTGACGTCAGCTTCACGGTAGGCCTCGCGTATCATGAGCTTCTGAAAACTGCTTCGATTGCTGGCAGGTCTCATGACAGGCGATTATAGTCACCCAGGGTTAGCTGGCCAGCTATTCGCGTCTGCCCTGCTACCGTGCTATGTGCCACTTAAAGTAAATCTCCTCGCTTCAAAACTTTTTTCTAAAAAATACGACTAGTTAATATTGGCTAACGTCAACTAGCTTCCTCAAACCGCTTGAAACATAAAGCTGGTTAGGTGGCAGCGCAAGCACAGTGCAATTTCAGTGCGGCGGCTAACGCTAGCTACCGCGCGTGCTTACACGGCTGCCGCTCCACTGACGTCAGGTAGCGCAGGCTAGCATTATTATCACCAGCTAGCATAGCAAGCGGGCTAAAACACGTAGCAGAACCTAACGTTACAGATGAATTAGCTTCCCGAAGCCCGCGCGGGCCACAGAGACCCGCGCTAACGCAGCGTGGACGGGCAGGTCGCGCGCTAGCCGGGGGTAGGCGGTTCGCTCCGCTCGCCGCTCACCTCGATTATTTTTTCCTTCTTCTTTTCTTGTGTTTTCTTACTACCAGATGCAGCCGGAGCCGGTTTCTTCGGAGGCATATCGATAAGAGGTTAGCAGCTGCAAAATTCACGCCAAGTCCGAAATCGTGTCCCGCAGCCCTTCACTGAGGCGCTCCCTCCTCAACTGGGATTTCTCGCGAGGCCGAGGGCCCAAGTGACAGTTTCGCAAAGCATTGTGGGTATCATAATGTATTTCAGTACTGAGAGTGGCAACGTCAGGCCGCTGTAGGAACCGTAAATTCCCACTAATTATACCAGGCTCCTTTCGCTATTAATTTCGAAGTACTTCCCGTTTTTTTCCTTTATTATTACTATTTTGAAATTAATTAATATTTTTTTGGCAGAATCATCGATACAAAAATCAACAAGAATACATATGGCAATGGCCACAAAAAGACAATGAAAAGTACAAAAATACAGGAAAATAAAATAAGTTATCAGAAAAGGAAATATGCTCCCAGCCCCCACCATCTAATCTCAGAAATCCCAAATGATCAAATGGCGCCAGTCTTGGACCTCTTTGATACGCAAAGCAAATTCAGCAAAAAATACTGAACAGTATTTGAGTTCTGCTCTGGAAACTACGTTGTAAAGAAAATCCAAAAAATGAAAGCCACAGACTCAAAATCTTCCATGATTATAGCTTTCCTTCAGCACTAACTACAATCCCAATTCTGAAATAGCTGGGACAAAGATTAAATTGTGAAAATAATCCAAAAAAAAAAAAATGCAATGACTTTCAGATCACATGAGCCAGTAAGTTATTCACAAAAGTACACAGATAACATTACAAATGTTGAAACTGAGAGATTTTACATTTTTTATCCACAAAATGAGCTTATTTCAAATTTTCTGGCTGCAACAGGTATCAAAAAAGTTGGGACACAGGCAAAAAAGGGCTGAAAAAGCAATTAATTTGTAAGAGAATCAGCTGAAAGAACTTATAGCAAGTAATGAAGTTAACTGGCATCAGGTGTGTAACATGATTGGCTATAAGAGGTATGTCTTAGAGAGGCTGAGTCTCTCAGAAGTAAAGATGACCTGAGGCTTTTAAACCTGTGACAGCTTGCGTAAAAAAATTGTGGAATACTTTAAAAACGATGTTCCTCAACGTCAAATTGCAAAGGCTTTGAAGGTCTTATCATTGACAGTGCATATCATCATCACAAAATTCAGAGAAACTGGAAAAATCTCTGTGTAAGGGACAAAACCGAAGACCATTACTGCATGCCCATGATCTTCGGGCCCTCAGGCGCCACTGCATCACTCACTAGCAAGATTCTGTCATCGACATTACTAAATCGGCCCAGGAACACTTCAAGAAACCACTGTCTGTAAACACAGTCCACCGTGCCATCCACAGATGCCACCTAAAACTCTCTTGCAAAAAGGAATCCATTATTGAGCATGATCCAGAAGAGCTGCCATGTTCTGTGGGCCAAGGCTCATTTAAAATGGACTGTAGCAAAGTGGCAAAGTGTCCTGTGGTCAGACGAGTTCAAATTTGACATTCTTGTGGATATCGATGGACGTTTTGTCCTCCGGGCTCAACAGGAGAAAGACCACCCCTCCTGTTATCAGTGTTCAGTTCAAAAGCCAGCATCTCTGATGGTATGGGGATGCATTAGTGCATATGGTCTGGGACACTTGCATATTTTAAACACCATGAATGCTGAAAGGTATGTAAAGGTTTTAGAGCAACATATGCTCCCCTCCAGATGACATCTATTCCAGGGAAGGCCTTGTGTATTTTAGCAGGTTAATGCAAAACCACATACTGCAGCCATTACAACGGCCTGGCTTCATCGTAGAAGAGTCCGTGTGCTGAACTGGCCTGCCTGCAGTCCTGATTTTTCACCGATTGAGAATATTTGGCCCATAATTAGATGAAAAGTCTGTCAAAGGAGACCCAAAACTCTCCAGTAGCTGGAAGCCAGTATTAAACAAGAGTGGGATCAAATTCCAATGGCTAAACTGAAGAAACTTGTCTCCTCAATGCCCAGACGCCTCCACTCAGTGTTAAAAAGAGGTGATGCTACACCATAGTAAACAGACCCCTGTCCCAACTTTTTTGAGACCTGTAGCAGCCATCAAATTTGAAATGAGCTTGTTTGCTGATAAAATTGTAAAATTTCTCAGTTTAAACATTAGCTATATTATCTCTGTTACATGGTGAATGAAATACTGGCTGGTGTGATTTGAATGTCATTGCATTTTGATTTATTCACAATTTAAACTGTCCCAACTATTTCGGACTTGGGGTTGTATATTAGATGATCCTTAATTGATCCCCAGAGGACAAATGCATCCACTTCTGTATTGCCATGAAACTATTAGACTCCTGAGATTTCAAAAAAGTTGGGACAGGTGCTCGGTTATCACAGAGTAATATCACCATTCTGTCACAACCCTTGAGTGAATCCCTTTCCTGTCTCCGCCCACCCAGCAAGTGATGTGTCTTTTAGATAATCTGTGTCTTTTAATTGGCTTACATCCTGTGTGCTTTTCTCACCAGTTGTTTTGCATTCGTGGTTCCCTTCCCTCGTGTGTGTTTGCAGATTTATACCCCTTACTTTGAGCGCCCAAGTTGCTGGATTGTCATGTCCTATATGCCCTTTAGTAGCCATTCAGTATTGCTTAGTAAAAGTCTACTGTCTTTGGAAATCATTCCTAATCTGTGATGATACTTAAATATGGAACTGCTCTTCCTTGTTCCATTAATAGGAACAATGGCCAAACCCTCACACTCCGCCTCCATGATCAGTATCGCAATCCTATTCGTCAAACTTCAGTCTGCTCCTCTGCCCAGTTGATTAGGAACAATCACCCAAGCCTTCTGCGGTTATAAGTATTGGGACTACACTCCAGCTAAACTTCACGGTCCTGCCATCAGACAGTTTGGCTCTGGCAAACTGCACACTCCATCTGGCAGCTGTCTCGGATTACCACTGGACGGACATGGATGTGCCCAAGCCTGTACCATCCAACTGAACTGTGTCACTCTGCTCTGGGCTCTGTCCCTCTGTCAAAACTGTATTAATATCAATAAATCCTACTATTGGATTGTACTCTGATTCTGTATTTGGTTCCTAGTCAGGATAATGGTGCCAATCCTTTTGACAAAACTCACCATGCGTTTGAGAACTGAGGCCAATTATTGTTGGCATTTTGGAGATGGAATTTTTTTCACTTTTTTGACACAATACTGAGGCCGCTCAGCAGTCATCAGATTTTTACAAATTGGTATGCTAAGATCTTTGAAATAATTTATTGGTTCAGTTTGTTTCTGTGTTTGTGTTTTTGTTCGCATGTTTGTTAACACTCTCGCGGAAAAACTAATGGCCAGATTCACCCCAAATTCGATATAGGGATTGCCACTGACCCAGAATAGATCCCAAGTGAATTTTGTACAAACAGGTGAAAGTATGTGCGAGGGGCGGGGTTTCTCGTGCCTGGCACCACTTGTTAGTACTTTCTTCAGTTACAAATGGGCGAAAGAGAATTTTTAAAATACACCTTTACGCTTTCATCAGCATATTGAACACTGTACAAACTTTCTGAGAGTCTTCAGAACATAATGCTCAGGTAACACATTTTGTCTTTACTCTGAAATCCGCCTAGATGCAGTTTGGTTCATTTTACTCCCTCCATTCTAATGAACAGTCCTTGATTGAGGCTCAGACACACTTTCCGCAGTCCACATCCGCAGGCAGCTCTGGACAGGTACCGGTCATTCAGACACAGACATACGGTTCCGAGTCACGCCACTATTGAGGGTCCACGTTAGGTCTGGTGTTCCACATGTGCGCATGTTGTGTATGTTCTTTAGCAACATATCAGAGTGCATCACAAATCACATCATATGCTTACGCTTCTCATGCCCATTTATTGATAATCTTTAACATTTTTGGATGAAAATAAATGCAATTCGTACCAGACATCTGTTTTTATTTTTTATTCTTTCTAACTAACTAAGAGCCAGCTTTTTGACGGGACAAACAGACAGGCTTTGGCTGCAGTGCCGACAGACTTGTCATGTGGTGTTTCTCTGGGCCCTGGTCAGAACAAACACATTCATTAGGGACAGAAGCAACAAGCAGGTTTTAGTGTACATGGTATGTGACTAACGGGACTTCAAAAACAACCAATATTTTATTTATTTCAACATTCCACTCAGTTATTTTATTTTAATCTATAATACGATGCCTGTCTGTCTGTGTGTATGTACACGTTTTTCTCCCACATTTCTCAACATATTAACACCGAATTTGGTGTGAATATCCACTTGGACACCAGGAAGGACTTGACTTCGCCGATTTTTGAAAAATGGTCATGCACGCAAAAAAATGGCAATTTCACTCTGGGTAGCGGGTAGCAGCTAGTATTATATAAGTGAACATTTTTATGCTGATATGTTTCTTTCTGGCCCAGATTCTTCATAGCATTTCATAGACAACATGTTCATGAGACATTAAATATGTTGTTATATATTTTTGTAAGGTAAGGTTTTGTAAGGTACAGTTTACCAACCAAGCACAGAACATGTTGGGGTATTATAATTACAAGTAAAAAAGAAAAGACATAAACATGAAATGTCCGGCAAATAAAAGTGAAAATAGAAAATCCTTGTGGAGGGGTCTATGGGGGGAGACAGTGTGCGTGTGTGTCAGTGTGCGGGGGAGGGCGGTGCGGATTACTCATAAGCCATGAAGGAAAAGTTTGATTTCCGATGTGCGAGGTGATGATAGATGATGAATTTCAAACATAAATGGGGAGGGGATTCCCAGAGCCAGGGAAAATCGCTCGGGGGGGGAAAGGCTCTGTCACCAAAATAGCAGAAGTTCAATTTTTGGGTGATGAGGCTGTCAGAAGTAGAGGAGGAAGCTGAGAGATCTGTGCGGGGAGAAGGGGGGAGCATGTGATGGCTGTCTTTTTCAGCATTAGTATTGAAGCAGGAAACTTGTTTGAAGGGACTCTGCAGTCAGTGAGGAGTCGGTGAGGATCACTCAGGATGTGGATGAACTGCTCATGAGGCTTTAATGCGTGGAGTCTGCACGTTCATCCATAGTTTGCCTGGGTGTCTTCCAGGTACTCTGGTTTCCTCCCACAGTTCAAAGACATCCATGTCAGGCTAACTGCAGACTCTACAGCAGTGTGAGTGAATGGCATGTGATTCCTAACATGCTTTGGGGAGACCATACATGGTGACACAACATAAACATCAGGGAAGTGATGAAAGCGTACATAAGTGTACATACATAAATAAATAATGCAGAGAAATGGAAATTTAAATTTTTGCTGCAGACATTTTCAGCACTGATAGCTTTCCAGAAAAAAAAAAACAAACAAAAAAAAAAAACTCTGAGTACCCTTATAATGCCAAATGTATCTTTTCACTTTTTATTAAATAAATTCGCCGGAGAAAATGTCACACCTGATTGCATTTTAAGAGTGAAAAAACAAAAAATGAAAATGCTGCTGTAACCCTCTCCTTATAATCACGAATTATTCTCTTGGATGACACGTCACAAACGATCATTTAGCGGGAACGTAAATATGCTTTCCACTGTGAGACGGCATATTTCTGTTCGGCTAAACAGTGTCTCTGCATCCTGCATTTCCTTCATTGCCACCAGAGGGCAGTGTTTACGTACTGTTCTTGTAAAGGTGGTATTAAAATTAGGAGTGAGAAACCATCAATGGCAACCCAAGTTTAAAACACGACTTTGTGATTTTCTTCTTTTTGCGTGGTGTTAGTGCTCATTACTAAAACTATGATAATGAATAAATGAAATGAAGCTCCGTCAAATGAATATGGACGAGATTAATTAGAGAACAGGATTTTTTTCTGTGAATGGGAAAATGCGTTGCGTTAGATTTTCTTTTCTGCGCAACAATCAGTAATAGCAGCGAAACTACTTTTAAATCTTTATTGCTGATGTTTGTTGCGGCTAACTATTCAATGAATCAAGACTTTTCTTAGTACTTAAGAGCTTGGCTGAGTGATCTACAAGCCACCCTAATCACCCATTACTTGCACACATAATTGTCAGCATCGGTGTTCTTTATGCTAATGGAGAGGGAATTGGCTCATTTACTTTTGTGATCGCATTCCTC